>VZTR01015058.1:641142-710631 GCA_013400775.1 Chaetops frenatus | reverse complement strand
ATATTTATAGGAATCTATAAAGAAGTTCTATGTCAAGATGGATGAGATGAGGAAACCCTGATAATAGGGCTTCTCTTTGAGAGCAGTGATGAGCCATTATGGATCAGCAATGTCAGCTGGAGAACAAAAAGCAAAGACAAGCAACAGCATAAGGAGAGACAAAATCCGTGTTGGTGTTTATGTCATCTGTTTTATTCCCAGCTTGTTAAATGAGGTGCAGAAGAGGGGAAGCTGCAAGGGGATGGGATGTGCTTGACCTTAATTTCTGATGAAGAGAGGCAGGATGTGCAGTTTCAGCTCTGCAGAGCAGAAAACATGGTGTGCAAGCTTAGCTGATTCTTCCTCAGTGCAGACTGTGTGAGGTGCAATGACAGGGGCTCACAGAGCACATTGGGGAAATTAAAGTGGGAAACCAAACCCAGGGGTATTTGGGTATCTAGTTCTGCATGGCTGTGCTGTGCCCTTTGAGAAAATGCCTGTAACAAGATGTTTTGGGTCTGTAATAATGTAGTTCATGGACAGGAAGATATACTGCTGAACAAAACAAATTGTCATAATAAACAATAATACAAATAATATATACTAATAATATATAACTGTTTTAAGTGGAGAATCCAATGACTTGAGGAGAGAAAGATCTGTTTCTTCTCTATTTCATCAGGAACTGACAGTAGAGGGAGGATAAAGTGTTAGAAAGCTGAGAGTATAAAAATCCAGAGGCTGGATTGTTTTATTCACCAGTGGCTCATCCCTAATATTGTTTGGCTATAGACCAAAGTTCCTATCTGACAAGACAGGATGTAAAACTGTGAGTAATCCATTCACCAAGCAGCACAGGCCAGATTTTTCTGGTTTTGTGTGTATAAACAGTTTGTCCCTGCATTTTTGTTCCCATTTGTTTAGACAGATCCCAAATTTAGGTGTAACAGTATGTGGTTATCCACAGGTGAGAGGTACTGTATCCCCAGTGAACCCCATGGGCCTCCCACCCACAGACCCCTGAAAGCTCCAGGTCTCAGTACAGCTCATTCCTTCATAGAGAAAATATGTCAGCTGCTTGATCAGCCCAAACTTCACCTTTTTCTGCTTTCAGCCTCCCAGCTATGGGGATACAGCTCTTTTAGGCAGCCTGGAAACCTACCTCTCCTTCTTAAAGCTCCTAAATATTTGCACAGTGAACAAGTCCCACACATTTGTCATGGCAAAAAGCCTTTCTTCAGAGGTTGAGCCATCCTGATGTAATTGTGATTTTTCTAAAGTGTTCATTCATTGCCAGCAAAGAACCCTTTTTTTCCCTAGGAAAATACCATGTCCCAGCCCTAGTAAGTTTATTTGTAAGTCTGATTGACATATGATGGGATGAAGTTAGACTGACAGTGAGTGTTTCATTGATGTGAAATTTTACACCATATCTGGACATAGTATATACTTGGTTTATGATCCAGCTGGGCATGCTTGTTAGTTATTGTTGAGGTCAATCAAAGTGTAATCGTAACATAGGGAAAGACGGTCCCAGGGCTACAAAGGTTTGCTTCCAACAGCTGCTATTCATTATTCATTAAACTCTACCTTCTGTTTTTGAAATTAATAACCTTTGGCTTTCTAACAAGGTATCAGACGTGCAGAATATAGATTTAAAAATCAAAGATGCACTGGTTTCATCTCCAAACAGGAGAGAGCGCAAAGCACTTTAGCTAGCAATAGTAGTTGGCAGCAGAACATAGTGTTTCTGTTTGTGGAAAACCAGATGTGAGTTAATTAACCTGAAATTTTCGGGCACTGTATGCTGCCTGTGAGAGAACTGACTGGTGTGCAATAAACCCCAAACTGATGGAAGTCAGGGGGAACACTCAAAACTTCAGTTAAGTAAAATTTCATAAAAATTAGGGCAAGTTTACAGTGGGGGAATATCAGATGAAACAGAGTTCATTCAAATTGGCACTTGCACCTCCTTAAAAGCAATTTTCCAACATCCATTCACCAGTTTGCTTGAAGTGTAGCCCAGGTTGTAGCTCAGGATGATGGCCAAAGGAGGCACGTGATGTTTCTGTGGTGTGAATCCCATTCCTTTGTCCCTGTGAATGCTATCCAACTGAGATGGCACAGGAAAAAGTCCCAGGAGAACTTTGGAGCATGACTGGGGACAGGTCCCAGGCAGGTCCAGGCACATTTTTCCCATTTCATCATTTTGTCATCACAAAGGGCTAGTACACTGTGGCAAAAAATATGTACAAGACACTGTTCTGAGGCTGAGTGTCTCAGTGCAGGCCATCTGTGGGAAATATGATTAAATTTGGTACATGATCACGAGAACCGTAGCTATGGTAGTATATCATAAAGTTAATTAAAATTGGTCAAAGAGTGTTCACACAGCCATCTCTCTCCTCTCTGAATCAAGTCTTTGATGTCCTTTCTTTTCCAGTGTAAATTCCACGGACTTATTCATGTGAGGTATTTTAAACCATCACTAAATGTTACATTTATGACATGTTTCTAAGCAAACATTGGGATATCCATTGCACATGAGCATGTTTCCTCAGCTCTGCTGGCCTTGTTGGGCAGCTTATCTACTGTTCTCCCTAAGTCTGACCTTTCATGTTTAGTTACTTTAAAGACACTAGAAAACCAACTATCTGCTCAATTTCCTTGTAGCTTGGGGGTAAGGTTAAAATATCATGTAGCTACCGTATGTTTGACATTACACAGCAACAACTGATAAGCAAATATTTTCTTTTTAAATGCACAGTACGTTTTGCAAGAGTACATAATGGGTATTCTCATTCTTACTCTTTGTCCTGGAGAAAGCCTGATGTTGTTAAATATAAAAAGTTGCCACTGGTGTTTATCTTACTAAATCTGCTCACATCAATTGGTTCTGCCTACCCCATATTTCAAAGCAAAATGATGGGGAAAGGTCGTATAGATTGCCCTTCTCTTCACTTCTCAGCTTAAGGGTGTCCTGTTTGTAATTAAGGAACAATTTCTTTGGTGGTGGTAGTCAAGAAATTTTTCTTTCGCTTCCCTCCTTCTCATTTTTTCACATAATGTTTGGAAAGGCACTTGAAAGCCAGACAACAGATAATGCAGTTGGGAGATTTGTCATTCCAGAGGTAATTTTTTCTTTTTTTTTTAAATAAACCTGAGGCAGCTTCTGTGTATTCATATTCAAATTCAAGCCCATAGAATATCAGCAGTGAGTTTGGAGGTGACAGGCTGAAGGCAAAGGTTTTGATTGCAAGGCCATCTGGCATTGTTATGAGAAAAGTTCTTGAATGCTTAAAAGAAACCAAAACCACATTGCTCAGTAGGTGCTGACTCCAATGAAATTGAACCATCTTACTGCAGGTTTGCTGTCTGACTTGTTGGAGAGGCATGTGGGAAAATCAGCTATTTCTATACTGATGAAGTGGCTGTGGCTGAGAATTGTGATTTTACAGGAAAAAAAAAAGTGAAATGGAATGTTTGGCATGTTGAAACACAATGTTTTAAAATTTTAACTATTTTTTTTAACTTCCTGCAAGATTCATGCAAGATGTACATTTTAGAAGGCCACAAAGAGGTAATGAGTATTTTGTTGCTTCAGTCTGGTCTTACAGAAAGAAAGACTGAAGAAAGATAAAATCTATTTACTGTCACAGAATGATCTGAAAGTGAACAATACAGAGAAATATTATTCTGGAGAATATAGAGAGTTTTACTGAGCTTAATTTCCTGAAGTCTGAGTTTTTAGATTTCTGTGAAACCTAATTTTTATCCTGCTTTTCTTAAAGTTCATGTGCTGTGTTTGCTTATAGGCCTCACTGCTTGGATGGAACCGTAGGGATTAGAGGGGGGATGTAAGGGCTTTTCAATCTAGGTCAGATTGGATTTAGCACTGACTGAAAATGACACTGGTGGTTCAGTGTTCTGGATCAAATGTACAGTGGCCAGATTCACAGCAGGCTGGGTCATCTGAGGTCATAGTGCAGCAAAAGTTGAGAAAACATAGCCCCAGCTGAAGCAGCATTTTCAGCCTGCTGAGCAGGGCAGAACAGCACTGACTATTCCCACACGAGGTTTCATTCCTGTGTATTTCTCCTTCCTTTTTGAGGCAGAGAGCTTTATTCCTAGACGCCACATGTAATGCATTTACAAACTGGGAAAGCATGCACCAGGCCAGGCATAAATCTGACACCTTTTGTTTTAGTTCTACCCTTTCCTTTGCTCAGCAGAGAAAGGAATAGGAATGGGAAAGAACAAGGAACTGGTTTCTTCTTTGGCACTGAGGACCTGCCTACACAGCAGTCTGGGCTTGGGAAAGGCAGATGCTCTTTGTATGGGTCTGCATTTGGCCAAGCTGGGTTACTTGTGTCATGCTTGTGGAAGAAGGTTCAAGCTGGAATGCACTGGGTGACAGCAAACAGCCCAAAATTAAAAGAATGGGGATTTAAATTTCACTACCTGCCTTCTACACGCCAAGCCAGGTGTGTCTGCCCTGCTTGTTGCTGTGGTATCTAAGAACTACAATTTATTTATTGTTTGTAATAGTGGACCCCTGGTTCAAGGTCTTAGTTTTGTATTGGTAAAGTAGCTCAGCCATGCAAAAATTAGACTTCTAAGGTTTATAAATTTGGCAAAGTGTGGAACCCCCTTGGTAACCAAGATCTTTCTCATGTCAGTGGACAGTGAGCTCCAGTGACTCTGCTGTTGCAGACATGCTGAGCTGTGTTGGTAGGTTATTTCATGTTTCAGGTAGAAAAGATCTAAGTCTTCATTCTCTCTGTGATAAATTGTGTGTTAGTGAAGATAGACCCTGCTTTGATATGAAACCAGGTTAAAATAAGAATTCTTCTGATGAGGCAAGTCCAGAGATAGTGAAGACAGCAAATTAGGATAGAGGAGTAATTATGGATTCTGAGGAGGAATTTTTGTGTGGACAATGTCAAGTTCTCTGCAGCTGTACTCAAATATTTTTAACATATGAGTTAAGATCTAAAGGGTGCCTTCACAAGCTGCTAGTACAGATAATCACTGAAAAATTTGGTGCTGAGTTTTGGGCACAAGATGTATTTCACTATGAGCATACCTCCTCTGTTCCCATAAAACACAGCCTGTCTGTATGTATAAATGGTCTGTATGTATAAATGTTCTTGCCTTATTCCACAAAAAGGGTCTGCAAATGAGTAACTAAATGGGAGAAGGGACAGTTCACCCAAAAATCTGTCTGGAGGGTTTGCTTTGAAGCTCTCCCATATCTCATGTGCAGCGTGTCAGGAAATGAGCCCTCACAATGGTTGATTGGTATGTCCTTGGTTTGACTCACTGCTGCATTATTCCAGTTTTATATTGATGTATCACCATGGGAGTGACCTCTGAGCTTTTTATCTCTGTGTCTCATCACGAGGCAGTTTAATTAACTGAGCGCCTTTCAGTCCCGCGCCTGAGACTGGCAGCACTAACTGGGGCAGAGCGTGTGTTGCTACTGTATGTCCACTCTGTCTTCAGGACCGAGTCTTTCAGGGCTTGGTGAAATAAAGAAAATCTGATACCTGCAGGTTGGTCACATATGTCCTAGCACAAAACACCCTGACATTACTAGGGACTTACTACAGACTGAAAGGCCACCTTCAATAACCATTATTCCCTTTTTTGCAGCTTACCTGCCGTCACAATCAGGCTGCACATTTTGGTGTTACTTTAGTTTCCTCCACTGATACTGAATGTTTTAAGGAGGGAAACAACTCTGTCTTCATCTGTCAGATGCTGAACATCAGACCTGTACTTGAATTTTCAGTGGTGTGTGGATTATGTTACCTGTGTGTTTGTTCTGATCCATTTCTGTTTTCCATATGATACAGCTGGTGTGGTTTTTTTAATCATATAAAAACTATAACCTGGAAGAACCAAGGTTAATTTCCTCTGGAGCCTTATGAAAAGTATCAAGGATGCACCTGACTTGTGGTGCCAGAGCTTTTCAGCATTCCCTGAGAAAGAACTGCTTCCGGGCACACATGGCAGCCAGATATGACTTACACAGACAACGGCCTGCACAGAGCACCAGTTCATTGCCTTTCCACCCAGGGATAGGCTAACCAGATACTTTAATTGCACTTTTAATGTACCGTCACATGTCTGGGGTCAGACACTGGTAACACCCGGCTGCAGATCAGGCTGAGGTTCCATAAGACCACAAACAGTAGTGATAAGGTGAAAGCTTAATGCCTTTAGTCCTATGAACCTTCTGTCTCTGATATTACATCAGGCATTCATGAAAGGACAGACAGAATAAATTAGTCAATGAAAAATGTATCTGAAAGCCTGAGATAATCCTATAATTCCCAGTATTATCCCTAATAACATGACTGTGGAACCGGTGATGAAACGGAGCAAAGAGGTCATTGCATGTCAGGGTTCAGATAAGATCTTCTGTGGATTCTTTCCTGTAAGATCTAACCAAAGAAGTGGAAAGTAATTTGAAAGGAACTCTTCAAAGTAGTCTTTAGTCTGAAGGGATTAGGAGCCCACAGATGAATATGATGTTCCTCAATCTCCCTGGAAAAGAACAAAAAGTCTTTGCTGGGACAGCCTCAAATCACTGCAAAGAAATCATTAGAATTCAGAATTCAGTTCCCAGGCACAACGCAGCACATACTTGGTGTGATTAAGGAATGGTAAAAATGGGCTTTAAATGGACCCTACATGGGCAGCTGACTGAAAAAGCTTCAGGAAGGGTCATGCACCTGGGTCAGGTTTCTGAGAGAAGGAGAGCAGCTTTTAGGAGTTACCTGTATCTTACTGCCAGACTTGCAGCAGGGGTGGTGAAGGTGTGCTGTGGCTCCCAGAGAAGGAATCCCAGTGTGGCCCTTGGCTGGAGTGTGCACTGTGGCCTGAGGAGCCACCTGCTTGTGACTCCTGTTTCCTCTGGCCCATGTGGTGGCCTCTTGATGGCTGCACTATTGTTCTTATTTTTTATGTTGGGACAGGTCTCACCAGTAGGATCTGATGGATGAAAGGGGAGTGAAGGGAGTGGTTAGTGTGCAGGCTCAGCTGATGTTCAGGTGGTCCTGTGCCCACACCTGTGTGTTGAGGATATGGGTGCCTGTGACCCTCTGGCTCTTGGGGTGCTGGGATGGCTGTAATAGAGGGGCCTGCAGCTGGGACAAGAGCATCAGATGGACAGGTCACCAAAAGTGTGGTGGTGGATCTCCTGAGCTGAGAGGGGAGTCTGAAACCAAGAAAAACTGTTGTTTTCTTTTCTTTTTGCAGAGAGAAGGTAGCAGAGTGTAACTGATTCCAAGGCATCTGCTTATAAATTAGTGGAGATGGTGATGCCTGGAGCTTAGTACCACATAGTCCTCCTTGAAACCACTCCCTGTTCATTCTTCCCAGAGGATCCCAGGAGAAAGGGTAAGCAAGAATTTCTGGTTCCCACTGGAGCAGACTATGAATGCAGGAGGACTTTCTATGATTTTCCCTGGAAAGGAACTGTGGTTGGGACATATGGTCTTCTAATTTGGAAAAAATCTTATATTTTCCAGGGTGCTTGCCATAAGTCAGGGAGTGTTTGGGCTCACAGGAAAGATGGGTGGGCAGAAGAGCTTTTTTTTTTTTCCCTTGGTTTGTTTTTTTAAAAATTTCTCCAGTTTGGACTCTGACACACACTGCTTCACTCCATCATTTGAGATTTTACCACTAAAACCTTGGGAAGAAAGGAACCTTCTTCCCCATTGCAAAGCTGGTAGTGTTTGGGATACCCTGCTGGGCTTGTGAAGAGAAGTGATGACAGACACCCTGTGACAGACGTAAAAACCAGCTCTGGAATCCGAACAGCAAACCAAGCCTGTGAGCAAAAGCTGCTCTGACTTGTGTGTGTCTTCATCGTCGCCTGCCAGTTTCCAGCCAGGCTGTGTCAGTGGAGAGCATTAAATGCTTCTTGGGACGACTGGCTGCTCTGAAGAACCAAAATGGGGAACATAACTTGCAACTCTGAAATGCGTAGTGCAGTTCCTGGAGAAACAATGATTGCGACACAGGGATGTGGAGATCGATGATGTAGGAAGCCCCTAAGGCAGATAAGCCACCAGGGATCCTCTTGGACAATATTGGGAAGATTCCTAGTCCTCAGTATGGATGTGAGACATCCACACTCAGTGAGAAAGGGCTGAGCCCCTCAGACAATTATAATTAGATCATTAAAGTTAAATGCCAGACTGTATCTTTATATTGCATTAATAAAAGGGTAGTGAGAGCCTCCAGTAAAAGTGTCAGATGATGTGCTATTCCCAACCTGTGACTCCTATGGATTATGGACGAAGTCTCAGCCAACACACTGCATATTTCCCATGTGAACTGATCTAGTTTCAAATTCACCACTGTGAAACAGACGCAAGGCTCACAGACAAGAGAGCTCTAGTCCAGTTTGGCCTGACAGCAGAAAGTGATTCCTGCACAGAAACATTTCCAGTGCTGTGGGGTCTGAGGAGTGCTGTGTGCTGATCTCACCGCACTGAGAGCAAAAGGATGGAGACAAACAAGTAGCTGCACTCATGGCAACAAAAGAGGGGGAGAAACAGCATAGGCCTAACGTGGTTAATCAGGCTTGGTTAGGGGCATAGAGACAGCCTCAGGGCAGGGAGGGTAGCAGTAACAGTTTTCACTCCCCATAGCAAATATAGATTGTCTGCTGGATGTATCCATCCTGAAGGAAGAGCAACCCTAGGCTGGCACACTTCTTCAGATCAAACAGCCGAATCTGTCACTTGGCACACCTGAAATTGCTTGTTGAAATCTTTCCTTCCTGTTTCTCTGTTTCTATCTTGATAACCATATATCCTTCCATGCTTGCAGGTTTTACAGGGGTTAACTCATTGGGACTACCTTGGGGATAGAAATATTTGGAAGCACTGGAATTCCTGTTTCCCCAAGTGTGAGTGGATGTTATCTGTTTGTGTCCGACTGTGTCTTTGATATCTTCAGATGGAAGGTGCTGGTGACGCCCCATCCCCTTCATGCCAGCCATATATCACCCTTCTGGCACCATAGCTCCTCTGACATCTGACCTGAGTACTATCAGTTGCAGCACATTCAGTTGCCTACAAAAACCAGCTTTTTTGCTGTAGGGAATACCATTTCCTGTAGCTCCTGGCAGACCTGAGGGGCCGGACAAATCACTGTGCAGTGCTCTCCACTTGAGACTGTCCAAAATGCCTTTTTCCACTGCAGAAAAAGGCCCTCTCTACCTGTTCATAGCTTGCACCTTAGTGACTGCTCAGCCTTGCACAGGGGACAGGATGGACAGCACTCCATGAATGAATAGTTATTGAGAATATCACTTTTTTTTGCTAGCACTGTGTCATATGTGTTTCCAAAGCATCCTTTGTGTATAGAGCTCTCTCTTTTTGTGGACTTATTATGGTGCTGATTGTGAAGTTACCTGAGACTTTCATATCAATGCATGAATCTTTACTTTGCCCCTGTGAGGAGTGGAAATGGCCCAAACCAGTGGTAGGGGGGGTTTTAGAATGCAGCAAGGATGTCAAGAATCTCCAATAATTTCAGCTGGTTTTGTGAAAGATCAGTTCTGTAGACAAATCCAGTCCAGACTCTCACCTGCAGGTGAGACCCCCAGAAGTGGTGATGTGTGTGGGGAGCTGGCATCGCCTGAGTTGCCTGGAGTCACCTGAAAGCATTGCCTTTTGTAAGAGTAAACTTGAATTGCTGAGAACAGCATTCATGTGTGGGCACCAACCATGAAAGTGGCTCTCCCTGCACTCACTTTTCGCCTTATGGTCTTCCCAGAAAAAAAAAGCAGAATGAGGAAAAAAGCAACAGAGGTGTAAATAACTGGGAATTGTAAAAAGATAGTTGATCTCTGTGGGTTTTGTTTGCTTGGTTGTTTAAATCCCCCCCCCCTCCCCCAGCAGTGTTGATGTTCAACAGGGATTCTATTCTGCCCCACTGAAAAAAATACTGAAGTATTTTTTTCCCTGCTGTCTTCAGCTGCAGCTTTATCAAACCTAATGGCCAAATCCGAATCATTTTGTGCCCCAAAACACTCTGAAGGCTCCAGTTGAGAGCCTTAATGCTCCAACTTTATTTTTAACAATTATTCTCTTCAGTGTAATTCCTGGGAAGCTTTGCCCAAAGCCCTCCTCCCTAAGCATTTATGTGCAAGACTCCACTGTGATCAGTCAACAGCAGTGAACTGCTGGAGCCAAGCACAAGCCTGACTCGTGTGAGACAATGTGCTGGCTAAAGATGCTCCAGTCCTTCTGAAGACTTGAGGGAGACTCCCTAAGAGCTCCAAACTGGGAGAAAAGCCAGTACAGGAGATTCCATCAATAGCTGTAGCTGAAAACTTTCCTTTTGCCAATGGGCTTCCTGGTTAAATGGAAACAGAGGAGGGCTTGTGACTAGTTACTGAGGCTTAGTGGCACAGGAGAGAGGATATTTCTTTCAATATGATCCTGATAATAACATCTACTAAAACCCACTTGGCAAGGCTCACAAAATGACCTCTGCCAGTTGTTACCACCTGGACCACTGAATCTTTTCCCCCAACACTTTAAAATTAAATATTCACAGTAGTTGTTTTTTCTTTTTGAACATTGCAGAATTATTTTAATTTTATTCATACTGAAGAATATAAAGATACACGGAAAAGCTTTGCTTTTTTTTCCCAACCCCCATTATTTTATACAAACAATTTTGTCCATTTGAGAATGATACTTCCACTGTGGTCTAGTAACTGAGTTTTGACTTTGTTTTTAATCCATATTTCATCTGATGTTGGGACAGAGTGTAGTCCTTTGCTCTCCTGTAAGTTAGAGCTCATAAAGAAGAAAGACCAAGCTTTTCTTGCTGACAGAGTACTTTGGAAATTCAGGTTCGGAAGTTTATATTTTTAATATTACCATACCTTGTAAGTAAATAGCTGATTAGGATTTTTTTTTCCAGGGAAAGAAATGACAAGAAAAGATGAGAAAGAGTTCCAGATCTCAGCCTGACAACATCAGTCTCTTGAAACCGGTGCTTTGGAGGGCAGTTTCAGTCTGGTGATTTGTTTGATCTATTATGAAATCCTCTCTACCAGTGTGTAGCTACCACCCACTTATATTTATTATGCAGTTTTATTTTTGCTTGGTAATATTTTTCTTGTGTTTATTTTAAAAGGTCTACATTTTGTGGTGACAGTCTCCCATTTTCCAAATTAACTGCTAGCAGATGTTGCTGTTTGGTGTGAAGCACACACAGCAGCTGAAACCGCCAAGGTCTGGATACGGGCTAAGGAAGAAAAAATCTTTGTGTTATTCAAGCAAGTTTCAGGAGCGTCGAGAAAGTGCTTATGTAGAATCTCATTCAGAAAATAAATTACTGTTGTTTTTATAGCTTTTAGCTGGTTTTAGTGTTTGGAATTACTGCTGAAACCTCACAAGTCTATACCATGTTGTAAGAAATGAAATATCCTTCGGGCAGTGTTATTTGGGAAAGGATTAGCTGCTGATACATTATATACAGGCAAATGCAGGTAAGTCCTACTTAGAGCTAAAGCTGCCTGGTTTTGTCCCTTCTAAAATCCCTGCTACTGCTGCAAGTGTGTTAAACCCTAGCTAAAATCTTCAGTGTGAGCAGAGCACTTTGAGTAGGCTGTTTTTGAAACTATTTCTGAAAATGAGAAATGAGGGGTTGTGGTTTTCCTTTTGGAATGAAGTATTGCATTTTGATTGACTAGTTAGGTATGCCCGTGTTTGCTTGTTTATTTGTTTGTTTGATCTGTGAAATTTCACCCAGTTTTGAACAAACCACGATGCATTTGTGAGAAAGTGAGGATGTGTGTGTTGCAGAGGTGACTGGCTAGGCACGTAACTGACCTGCCTGGACCATTTAATTATCCTGCTACTGCAATTGCTCATTCAGGTAAATAGGTAATTTACGAGCACTCCCTGTTCTTCATGTCTGTCATGAGTAGGGCAAGAGGGGAAAGAAAGGGTGTCACAGTGCAGCAAGTGATTCACTGCCCAGCTTGTTCCTGGAGTGCTCAGGAGGAAGTATGGTCAGTGTGACTGTGGCTACATCACAGAAAGGTTTTAAGATCTGTTTGTGTGAGTTTTTGTTAAGACCAAAGCAAGTATTAGAGAATCACAGAATGGCCTGGGTTGAAAGGGACCTTAGAGCTAATCCAGTTTCAACCCCCTGCCATGGGCAGGGACACCTTCCACTAGACCAGGTTGCTCAAAGCCCCATCCAACCTGGCCTTGAACATGTCCAGGGATTGGCAACCTGTTCCAGTGCTTTGCTACCCTCATAGTGATGAATTTCTTCCTAGTACCTAATCTAAAGCTATCCTCTTTCAGTTTAAAGCTGTTGACTTATCACTATCTCATGCTGTAGCTGGTTCTGCATTAGAGCAGGGAAACTGACCAGAAAAACTTAAGTTTCCTTTTAAATCTACCATTCTCTGTCTGAGCCTTGTGCTGTAGCCTCCCTCAAAGAAATTGGAAATTTAACTGGATTTGCCCCATTAGACGGGCGACTGTAGAAGAGCTGCCCGCTAGATGTCACTGGTACTTCACTGAAATAAGATTTTAAAAGCCTTTTCTGGTAGGTAGCTAAGAAGAGATGAAGTACAAGTGGGTGTCATCATCCCTGTGCTTGTACCCTTCTTGGCACCTCTCCTGTGCCAGGGCTTGTGATGCCTCTCGCTCCACGGGACATCCCAAGTACTGACCCAAGGAAGGGAGCCATCCTGGGCTTGTGTGTGCTGGCTAATTCCTACCACAAGTTTAAGGCTGGAGAATTGGACTGTGTTATATGCTGAGGTTTTGAAGAGCCTGTGGATGGGTACAGGAATGCTTTTGGGATTATCTTGGTGCACGTGCATTTGGATAAATGCCTCTCTCCTTGTGAAAGTGTTTCAACACTGCTCTATTCACTGGGACTGCTAAGGGTTTTATTTTCCTTATCTTTCAAAGGCAACAGCTAATTCTGCTTTTGATTCTGAGGCAAACCTCCATGCTGATACAGAATATGCAGCTTTTTGTCTGTAGAGAAGACCCGAATGCCCAATAATCTTGTTAAAGGAGGGTTATCACAAAGATGGCAGATACACAGAAGCTGGTCTTCAACAGTATTTTTAATGCAGAAGTTGGACAAATTACATCTGTTTTATTTCGCTTGACCTACCAGAGGTCCCTCCAGTTAAATGACCTGCAGTTGGCCTACAGTTGACCCTTTGTTGACTTATTTAATCATCTGCCTGGTTTTCAGAACAGGGTATGAGCATTCAGACTGAAATCAGTTCTTGAACCTGTCACTGGGCAGGGAGCCTCATACCTGATAATCTGCCCGTCACATAGTGTGAGCACAGATGACAATCACTTACCTCTTTTATGTCATGATATAAGGCTGAAATTGTCTAAAATGAGGAAGAAAGCCATTATTTAATCAATGGAATTGCGTCAATTGAGTAAAATTTGTCTCTAGTGTAAACAAATGGAATGTCTTTGCGCTCTGTGAAAACAACACTAAATTACTTGCAGATCTTGCAGATAGAAAAACATAGGAAGTGGACTTGTAGGCTGACACATTTGGGGGTTTGGAGTGTGCATTTAAAATAATTATCCAGATTACACTGGATTACTTAATATAGTTTTTGCATCATGCGTATGCACGTTTAATTTTAAAGCAAGAAAAGCAATATTAGTCTTTTTTTCAGTCATGTTTGGTTATTTGAGATATTCCTCAGCACAATGCAGGACTGTTACCAATGAATGTCCTAGTTAAATACAAAAATGCCAAAACCCAGTCTTAACTTTTGCAGCTGAGCTGAAGAACAGTTCTCAGTGTGTCCCAGGACAGAGAAAGTTTTGGTGCATGTACATATAAGGGACTTGATGTGAGAAAATGATCTTTCATTTAAAAAAAAAAAAAAGTAAACCTAAGTGCCCCACTCTGTAGCCCCATATCAATACAAATAACAGAACACAGTAAAGAATTTAACAATGTCTAGATTCATGCTTATGAACACTCAATTATTAATGATTACAGCCTGAAGATCAATCTGAATGTGGAAAAACCAGAAGCTGTGTGGGCTACTGGGATATCAGCTTGCAGATATTTTACATATCCTTAAGTTTTCCTCAAGTTCAATGGAAGAGAATGTGAGTGTGTTAAAGATGTGTGTTAAAGTAAATTTTGTCAGTGTTTTTGTAACTGAAGTGACCAGCTGGAGTAAGATCAGTCGTGTGCTTGACCTAATGCCTCTAGAATGCAAGATATGCCTATGTAAATCTTCCTTGCTGATTCAAAATTTGGGATTGCTCTGAAGAGAAGCTTGTAGGAAGAAGCTGGTGTGGGAACCAGGTGTTTAGTATTTTCTTTTTTAAATCTCCTGTTGTGGCCTTTTGGAGACAATGTTGGATGATTCAAAGAAACACTGTGGAAAAGGCAATAAACTGTGAGTTTAGATCTTGATTCAAGAGGCTTCTAGGACAGTCCCTTTACTCAATGAATGTGTGATGAACCAAGCTGAAAGGTATTTAATAATCTCAGCACTTCATAGGGTTGGTCCATAACTGTGACAGGTGGTAGCTGAGAGGCAAAAGGTAGAGGGGTGGGCAAAATTTCCACACCAAAGATCACAGAAGTAGGATAGTAAATATGCAATATTAGTCCTCCCCTCCCTCTGCGAAGAGCTGTCCGGAGTTGTAGTTCTGCAGGAATTTTGAAGAGTTAGTCTCCACAGGAGGGAAGGAGCTATCAATTGGAGGAGTCTGCACCTCACTGCTGTGTCTGCCTCGTGTGTCCAGCCAGGCTCTGGCTGAGGGAGCTGCCTGCCTGCTCTGACAGCAGCAGTGTGCAGGACCTCCCATCAGCACAGGCAAACAGGGTGGGACTGGTCCATGCACTGTCTGCCTGTGCCTTCATCATTTGTAGAGCTCAACCCCATGGAAGAGAGCATTTGAAAGATGCTGTGCTGCATCTTTTTCCCCAGTTGTGGTTAGGAAACAGTGGTTGAGGTGGTGTTGCATTGTCAGATTCATTTTCAGGGGAGATGAAAGTAGAAAGAAATGGTACTTTGGCAAAGCTGGAGACTTGGAGTCAGGACTCTTGGCTCTGTCCTTGATCCTGGCAATACAGGAGTACAAACTATGATCCAAAGTTACAGAAGAAATGGGGATTCCTTGCTGGCCTGAAGTGTTGGGTCTGGATTTCTGAAGGCATCATGGATGGGAGCTCAGCCCCATGTAATCCTGGAGACCTCCTCTGCTCCATAGCAGCTCTCATGCTGCCTCCCTGTGCCATGGAAGTTAACCCTCCACAGAGGGACATGGAATTGAAGCTCCTTTGGTTTATTTGAACATAGGACATCCATAGCTCTGTCTCCACTACCAGTCCTAAAGTCCCAATCTGATTGAACACCAGTCAGCAGGTTTGTTGCCACTGGGGTTCCTGTACAGCATTTCCATGGTGACAACTTTAACTGGAGCAGAACCTCAGGCTGCATAGGCAGACTCTTGCAATGGAGTGTGCTTCCCATTTTGTGGTGCTGGTCCTTTCTGCAGGCAGATTCTATGGGAAAGGGTGTGAGTGGGAAGGCTTTGGGGAGGGGGAGGTGGTCCATAAATCCTGTGGGTTCATATTTTGGATTTTGAGAAATTAGTAGGAAGGCAACTGCCAGCTCCAGTTTCATTAGGGTGATGCTCCCTGGAACACCCTTGGCAGCTGGCTTTGTTCACAGGTCAGTGTAATGATAAAGGTCACTTCCTTTCATTGCAGGTGTTGGTTTGGATATCTGAATGTATTTATTCAGAAATGCCTGACATAGCTGATAAAGAGAACACTATGCTAGATCTTAGTCAAATAAATGAATCTAATAGCCAATAAGCAGAGTGACATGTCTGTCTGAGAATCTAATTCCTACAACTTCTAATTTCAGGGTTTAGGGTCTTGTTTCTCTTCTTTTGTCATTTAAGATAACTTGTTGCCTTTTAACTGAATTTTTAGAAAGCTCTTTATTGTTATGCTCTGCATAGTAAAGCATACTTAAGCAGCAAGGTAGGGAAATCTGCACCTTGAGAGAGTATCATATTGTGCTGAGACTTCTGAGAGATTAGCTTTTGAAGAACCTCTTTGTTTTTATTCTGAATATGATCCAGTCCTGGGAATTTAATTTGCTTCTCTAGATCATTATGTTTGCATGTTTTCTTATCAAAGGAGGCATAAGTTTAGGGCATGGGCCTGTAAATCTGTTTTCACATAATTTATTAAAAGTCACATAGTACTGGTGCTGTTGAAGGGAAAGATTCTGTTTATCTTTTAACTCTACAGTGACATTTAGTCCTCTCAACATGGTTTTCATTTTTAGAGGTCAGTGCATATTCTACACTATGACTTTCCAGGGATTGGTGGGTTTGTGAATAAAACTCACGTAAATTTTTTTTTTTTCCTGCTTAGTTTCTCTCCTTTCTGCATCTCCTTACAGTGCCTATCATCCAAAGTCAAGCTTCCTGTTGTAATTCAGGATTGTCTTTGTGCAGGATAGTCTTGGCTGGACAGAGGAGCAGAAGCTTAGCAGCATCTTTAAGTTGCTTGGTTTTCTTTCAAGTCAGCCAACCTCCTATGGTCAGAGGCCAGATTATTATGCTGCTCAAAAGATAGTTCTCATCCATTTTCCACAAAGAACTGAAGAGTTTATTATTTCTGTGTTGTTATCCTTTAACTGTTGATGAGGTTTGAGTGACTTTTTCTATCATTTCTGAAAATCCTATGGAATACTTTGTGGGATTTTGCAGAAGAAAGTTTGCGATTTCCTTCTCCTTCCTTCCATTAACGCTGAATATCCCAGGGAGTGAGTTCAGCTCTGTTCAGAACCACAACCTGTGAGAAAGGTTCATGTGCTGGTGTGTTGTGGCAGCCAGGGGAGACTACTCATATTTAGGGCTGATCCTATCCTTGTGGGGATGGACAAACAGCCCGATTCTGCTTGCACAAGCTGAAGCCAATTCTGACTTAAAAGACAAAAATTCTCACCCATCAGTCCAGGGGCTGGGACTCCTGTTGGACATTGTCTACTCAGCTCTGACATAAGCATGCAAATATCTTGCTTGGAACAGAAGGGCTGTGCTCCAATGGCAGCTTTTGGCCTGGGTCGGAAACCCAAATTTTCATAGATTTGAAGCAGTCACAGTTCCTGCTAGGATCGACAGGAGATGCAGGTGCCAGTATTGTGAATAGCAAGACTTAATTCCAGCTGGATACTCTTGGTTTTGACTCGCAGTTGCAAATGCTGATTCCAGTGTCTCTGAATGTCTCTTGAAGGTGTGGGATGCTGTCAGGCTTGGCTGGCTGATATTTGCCAGCATTTTCAAGACCCCGCAGAAGTTTAAACAACTGCACGTTACTGTTGTTATTAACAATCATAAGGTGTTTATTTTATTATGACTTGGGCAGTATTTCATTCAGAGAAGCTCAACTCATCTTCTAATATTTATGAGTTATGGTTTGGTTCCTTTCCAGTCAACTTTCCAAAAACTCGTTTCTCTGAATTTTGCTTTGCTCAGTGGGACAGTCTGAGTTCTTCTGGCTTTGGAAGCAGTGGATGTAAACATGTGACATCTCATCTCACAAATGGCATCATGTTTACAGTGCCAGGGTCTGGTTCATCTCTGTGTTCGAGCTTATGCTGCCATAACCCCATTTATTTCAACACAGCTGATCTGCAGTAATGCAGCTGAAAGCCAGAGAAGTTGGCCAAAATGCCTGTGGGCCACTACAAATGGTTAAAAGTAATACAGAAATCTGACTCAGCCTCTCAGATGGCAAAAATTCCTTCACTACATTAAAGTTACGTGACTGGGATACTGGGATCTGTCTTCATTTCTTGCATTTTTTTATTGTGTTTAAAATTATGATTAAAGGAGAGTTGGAGAGTAAGGTAGAAAATACAGAATGCTTGAATCATTAAGAGACAGAAGAGATTCATTAAAATGTGCTTTGCAGCCCCAAACCCATTTCTTACTCATTTTGCAGAAACACAAGCTTCAGTTTCTTTAAAATCCATTGCCAAGAAGACAAAATGTTGCTTTCTTTCACTTTTGTCCCCCCCCGTAGTTTCACTCTCTGATTAGTCCTGTTGTTTCTTTATGAGTAAATCTGACTATATGTCCATCCTCAAAACTTTTAGGCATCATCCACCAAAGAGATGCTGTATAATTTCTTCTGATTTCTATTCCTGGTGAACTTCTTTATTGTCTGTATTGTTACAGACAGAATTCAGTTCAAGCTTATTTCCTGGTTTCTTTTCAAAATAGAATCAGGATGATAGTTTATTACTTGCATGATGTTCGGCCTAAAAGCCCTTTCCTGGGCTCTTACTCAACTCTTAGTTGTTCCAGGAGATGTATAAAACCAGAACAAAGGCAATGTGTGTGCTATTGCATACTTCTGAACTGATCCTTCTAGAAAGGCTGAATTTTTCCCTAACTATGAGAAAAATTCCCTTCTGCTCAACTCTATTAGCTATTTTTCAATTCAGGATTGAAAAAATCTGACCATTATAATTTAATAGTAGATGCTCTTCATGCTGTCCTTGATAACTGCAGTGGGGAGAAGGAATTAAACAGAGCTTGCCTCTTGCAAGAGGTTGCATTTCAGAGGATAACTTGATATTTAATTTTTTGTGAAAAGGACACTATGTCTTAGTTTTTTCCCTTGTAGGAAATCTGGGTTCATCAAAGCCTGATGTGCTGCTTAGGTACATTCATGATTCACGGGAGAATGAAAGTCTGGGCATTGGGGTGTCACAAGAAGATTTTGCAGGGGCTTGAACATGAGCCAATTTAGTAAATATTATTTGCATTTTTGACATCTAGCTTTCTAAGGTGCAATTAATTTTTAATCTAGCCACTCTTGCTTGCATAGAACTTCCCAGTTATTTGGAAGCCTTTTCTGTGGGTCATCTTTTTTTACCAATATATCAAAAACAAATACTAGAAGACAGCAGAGCTCCTAGAGAGCCATCTTGCTTATATAGCTGCTGCTTCCCTGGGTATGTGCCACTGCCTCCAGGGAGCAGGATGCAATGAAACTGTAGACTCTCCTTTGAGGGATTCTCACTGAGCTGTTGACAACTTCTTCATGGGCTGTGGACAATATACCACTATGCACTTGTGTCACACCACGGGGCCTCCCATTGACGCTTATCCTTTTCCTTTGGCCTCTGACCCCCACTGCTCGCCACTTAGGGAAGCAGCAGCTCAGAAAAGAAAGCAAAAGTCAGACCAAAGTAGCTTTCATCTACCTTGCATAGCCTCGCTTGTGCTTCTTGCTGTTCTTCAAATTGCTTGTAATTAATGTGGGTCGTGTATCTTTTTACCCATTTTGGAATGAAATCCATTCTTGACTGTAAATGAACAAAACAGCATTGTTTCACTGCTACCCACATGTGTGAATTTTTGNTTTTTTTTTTTTTTAATATCAGAGGTAATCCAGAACTAACCCCAGAGAGTTAAAAAATGCACAAATACAAATTCACAGGTTTAGTCCCTCTGCAGTCTGACTTTCACATGTTAGTGATCTGTGCTTGGGCTTACTGAACTGAAGGCAAAATGTCATGTAAAAGTACAGTTTAGGCAATCCATGCAGCAATGATTGTGAATGTGAGCGTCTCATTCATCTGTGTAGCTAAAACATTCCCTTACAATTGGTCACTATATCAGTGCCAATATTTAAGTCTGGACTGACAGTAATTGTATTACCCTGGATCTGTGACTGTAAAGCTACAGCCCCCCAACTCTTCACTCGGTGATGCCAAAGAATAACTTCAGTGGCCTCCAAGTCCATTAATTGAATTACAGGAGTGCTGAAAACCCTGCCTTTATCCAGGGTTCTGTGGTGTTGAGGTGTTGTACAAAATCAGAATGAAAAACCACCTTTTATGACATGTGGGTTGGCAAACAACCCACAAAGCCTCCTCCACTCCTCTGCTCCATCCCCAGTAGCTGCCTCCCCCCTCCCACTGGTTCTGGAAGTGGTCATCAAATGAAAGGGTAGAGCAAGAGGGTGGCTTAATTAGAGATCTAAGGGGTAATTTTTTCCCCCCAGCATGCAGTATTGTTGTAAGTCAGCACTTACTGACGTGTGATGATTACAGACAGGCAAGAAACTGGCCTACAGACACTCTTCTAGACTTACAATGGCAGACACAGGACTCTTTGATTTTAAGAATGAACGGTTTGCCCTCTTTTTTCACAGTTAAACTGATCTGGAGGAACAATTCAATGAAAATAAAATTAGATGACACATACAGGAAAGATAGCCTGAAAAACAAAGCAAATGTTAAAAATTGGCAGTGGTCATTTATGAAAAAGACAAAGCTTTGTTGAAAATATGCCCAAGAGATTCAGGAGCATAGATTTTATCAAAAGTCAGCAGGATTTAAGTTCTAAGCCCCATATAGAGTTTGGAGTGTTTTCTCTGATATTTGGACTTCAGTTTAGCAAAGACAAAAATAATTTAAAATTATTACTTTTGACTTTTAAGATGCAGAACTTTGGGAAATGACTGATTTAGTTTTAAAGATGTTTACTTACTAAATCTTCAGTTTTGATCAGAGGTTTCACAGTTCTGGCTGGTGCTGTGGTCTTCCGATGTTACTTGCAAGACTATGCTTTCATTCCTTCAAGAAAGAAAATAAGTTTCTGACCATGAATAGGCTGAAAGAGCTCATGTTTTAAAAGCCATCTTGTAAATGAGAGTGGAGGGATTAATCAATGATTAATGAATAATCAACTATTATATGAACATATCTGAGTACTTGCTTTTGGCAGGAGCAATACAAAAAATGAGATTAAAACCCAAAGTTTCGTAGTGATGATTAAGCATCAAGATCCTAGTGGTGAAAGGAGGCTGCTGGGTATCTTAATGATTTAAGTCCGTGCTGTAATCAAGTTACCTTCTTTTGCTGCTTCATTTCATGAGGCTAGAAACAGTGGAGCACAGCTGAGCATTTAATCCTTTTCCCTGCCTCACAACGAATTAGGAAGGTGGTCCCTGCTTAAAACAGATAGACAATTAAGACCATTAAGGCAGCCAGTTGGAGCTTCATTCACACTGGTTCTCTGTGGATGCCAAAATTTTGCAGGATAGAGGCCAGTATTTATAACTCCAATCGACTGCATAGCTATTTTTCAGTTCTTGATTCTTAACAGGTGCTCTCCTCCTGCCCAGTCTCTGCTGACTGTGAAAGCAATTGAAGGTATTATGGTTAGACACTAAATATATCATGAAGATTAACTTGATAAATGATCAATTCTGGCCTCATGCTTGAAGTTTAAGTCAATTGTCTGGATGAAATGTGTAAATCCCTGTATAACAGACATTTATCTCTCTCCAGACTTTTCA
This sequence comes from Chaetops frenatus, assembly GCA_013400775.1. Classification (NCBI taxonomy): domain Eukaryota; kingdom Metazoa; phylum Chordata; class Aves; order Passeriformes; family Picathartidae; genus Chaetops; species Chaetops frenatus. Next base: position 689,250 of record VZTR01015058.1, on the reverse strand, counting down.
GTGCTCTGCACAAGATGAAAGCCAATGAGTGAATAATTTTTTTCTGGAGGTGATGCTGTGTTTTTTTTCTTTCACTAGGAATAATTTCCTGGGATGTGGTGTCCAGCTGTGTGCATGAATGATATACCAAAAATAAGGGACATGGCTACTTTAAAGAGTGTTTCCAGTGGTGAAGCTCTGAATGGCCTGAGATCTGATAGACATCCCAGGTAGAAAATGGGATCTTGCCTTCCAAGGATTGTCCCCAGTGTCCATCTGGTCACACCCCTGTCCTGAGGGCTTGCCCCTGGCAAGAGTGATGGGAGAATTTATTCTCCATAATAGCCTGCAGGCATTGTGCTGCATATGCTTTAGTGGGAATATTTTCTTTTTCTCCTACCTCTTTCCCTTCCTTTCTCTCCTGATCCTGGATTCTCCCCTTCCTTTACCTTTTCTGGATGGGCTGTACATTTTCAAAGTTTAACACTTTATTTTTTTTACTGTTATTCCCTAAGTGGCACAGCTGAAGTGTTACAGGCCAGCCATCAAAGTGCCTTTAAAAAGGGAATTGTCAGGGACTCACATATGTTTGAACTATATGTCTTTGCATAGTGATTTTCAAGGGTTATCAGAGGAAAATATGAGTTGCTTTGACAGTGGTCCCATCATAAGCTCTTATCTTCAGGAATTCAATCTCCTACTTTTACAGCCTATTCATAGTCCCTTTGGAAATTTTAAATACAGCATGTTAGGATGTTGGTTAACAGCAAATAAACCTGTGTGCTGACCTGCCCATGTGCTAATAATAAGTCATGAGTCTGTTTTTTAAGAAACTCTGTCACAAATGGTGGTTGAAAAAATAAATGAAAGGCCAGATTCGTACAGATAAGACCATCCAGATGGAACTGCTGGGGGATAGGTTAATGAGTTGGCTCTGTAACCCTGACAGCCTTCTTTCAAAAAATAAAAAGGGGCACATGTTGCTCAGACAAGCCCATGGCCTCTGTTTTCCAAAGTGAAATTTACCATGGAGCGAAGGGCCAGCGAAAGGTCTCTGCCTTGAGCCCACATGGGACTGGAAGAACAGATAAGGTTTGTGCTGGTGAACCTCATTTTTAGGGAGCAAACTGGCCCTTTTGGGCAGTTCCTGAAGAGTAATTGAGCCTAGGCATGAACACTTTGATACACTCCTGGCCCTTTAGGATTTGCAGAGAGACATGCATGGGTTAGAGGGGTTCATGGTTACCTTGCTCATGCCTTTTACTGAGTTGCATAAAGGCTTCACATGTGGGAAATATGCCATTATTTCTTGCAAGAATTGGATGGCTTTAATTTTTAACTTCTTTTTTTTTGGTTATATCACTGGAGTAATTAGTTCCACTTTTCCATAATACCAATCAGTTCAGCATTTTCTGAAAGGACTTTTTGTATTGCAGAAATTACTTCCATTTGCATGGATGTTGGAGTTCCCTAAAGTAAGAAATTATGGGTTTTGCCACTAGACACTCCAGACACTGGGTACCTTTAATAGGGGGTTTGAGAGATGGCTAAAGAGTAATACCAACAGAAAAAACAATGCTACCCAGCTATTACATCTTTTGCAACAACATTTCAGTTTTTGGTGTGTGGTAACTCTCTTGCTTTATTTTTGGACAAAACCAGCATGGATAGCAACAACTGAACTCCTTGGTCTTAGGAGTTGCTTCCTCTTTTGGCTGACGAACAATTTGCAGAGCTGGTTCCATGATTTCTGGTGTCCCAAGAGTGCATTAGAGTTTCACAGCAGGAGATTTGTAAAAGGGAAAGGAATGGTGTACAGGGAATTAAAAGGTCTGTAAAACTAGAGGCTCACTCTCCTGTGAGGAGTGATCTTGTCTAAATCAATAAATGTCCATGGTCTGTGTTTTTCAGCTGCGATTGTTAGGGTTGTGTGTTCAGTCAGTATGTGCTGAGCAGAGCCAATATTGACTTAATAACACCAAAAAAATGTATTTACAGCTATTTGTCCAAATTCTGAATAACTGTTCCTTTTGTTCTCTGTCCTTTGCTATTCCCAAACCATAATGCAAACAGATTTTGGCTCTGAGTCCAGTGAAGTATTTCTAAGCATACTTTACTCCAGGCACATGACTACTCCAGTTAACATTTGGAAGACTTTCTACAGGCTTAAAGGTAAGCACACACTTAGAGTGTTTGCTAACTGCAAGTTTTATTTTTCCTGAGTATTTAGGAGAACAATATTTTTAATTACTGTGCCATGCACAATAAAAGATGCTCTTGAATAAAGATCAGTATTACCTGTCATTCATTTTCCATTATTCTGTACTCATCACTATCGGTGTTTCTGCTGAACTGTTTATCTGGAATCAAATATTGTAGTAAAGGGCCATCTGTGAAAAGTTGCACTGTGATACACAAGTGGTCAAAAACAATGACTGAGCAAAAAATCTTAGGCGTCCAAAATTTCTTTTGCAGAAATGCTATGTAAACACATGGTAAAAAGAAAAAAAGGAAATATTGCTAATTAATAAGAAAGGAGGAATGAAGTGGCTCTGTGTGTATTTTTACAGCTAAAGGGTATCTTTTTTACTGCAGCTTGACTGGTGCCTGCTAAGTCTTACCCTGCAAGGTCCTACAGGCACTGCAGACACCACGGGGTAGCTGAGCAGGCTCAGCTCTCACACACACAGCACTGGCTGCCTTTACCTACTCTGATCTCTTACAGAAACTAGTGCTCATCTTCTGCTAAGGAGGATAGCAAACATTTAATGCTGTAAAGTCATGCAACTACCAGAGTAGTATTGGCAGTGAACGAAGAAAACCTATTTGCATTTAAAATTATTACAAAACCGGTTCTAGGTCCAGGGTAGCAGTTAGGGAAATGGAATTCAGAGGCATTAGGCAAAGATGCAGTCACAATTGAATTTTTCATTTTTAAAAGTTAGAACATGAAACTGAAAACCAACTGGCTTGCTATGAGGAGGACACGTTCTTTATGAGCTGTTCACTTACATTTTCTGATGATTCATCTGCCTGTGGAAATCCTTTGCCATCCCTTTCAGACTAAAATATCATTCTGAAGATAGAGGCAGGATTCAAGCAGTACCATTCTCCCCAGATATCTTCTGATGAGGTGTCAGCTTCCTTTTGGCAGAGTCTGCAGGATAGATAAGGGACTGTGGCTACAGGCACAAAGGGCTTTTATGACAAGGTGAGAAAGAGAAAGTTTCAGATTTGCAGGAATTTGTATCTTTATTGTGCTTTTAACTTCAGTTTCAAATCTTAAAACAGATTTTTGCTGGTACATGAACTTGGTGAACTAATGTCCTATTGCATTTTAATTTCATCACTCTGAGTCTCTGACTTCAAAGCCTGCTCCAAGTCTAGAGAAAAGTCTGCAATCTGCTTGATTTGGCCATAGAAATGTGAATTTCTTGTATGTGGTCACAAAACAGGGGGAGCTCTTGAAAATCACCAGGCACAACTAAAATAGTCTACTATGTATTTCAGAAGATCCATTGTATTTGCACCTGCATGAAGAATAATCTTAACCAGCTCTTTACTGTTGAAGTAAGGACTACTAATTTTTAAGGAAACAAATAGAAGAAGCCTCAGAGGTAGACTAATTGAAAATAAAGTGAAGTACAACAGTAAAACAAATATATGAAAAAGATATGCAGGATGTATTTCTTTTTTCTCTCTGCGTTTCTCCCATGGTTGTCTTATTCTCTGGTTTTGTTAATACAAAGACTTTCTAGATTTGCAAATCTCTCACACAAATTCATGTTTTGGAGCTTTAAAATTATGACCTGTCAGAGTTCACTCTAAGCCTGAGGGATAGATCATATTCCATAAAATTGTTAAGACTGTCCATCAGATCAGATGGAAACCTAATATCTCACCACTTAGGAATCATGCTCAGCATTTTGTGTGGCCATCCTTTGAGATAAAAGTCAGTGGTGTGTGAATTCAATTATTTCACGTACATAAAACTTTCCAAATCTCTCCTGAGTTCACATGTTTTAGATATACCCATATCTGTTATGTTACTTCAGGGAGTGTCAACTGTACTTTGACTTTGTGGGAAATTAGATCAAAAAGAAGTAAGATTTGGTTCATTGGAAAATGACAGTTAGAGGGAGTAGCTGGTGAGAATTAAGGAGGGTAGGTTTAAAATTCTCTAGACTGTTGAAATAATCCATGTAGACCAAGAAAATGGTGTTATTTCTACTACTGCACAGTATAGAAACTGCAGAGCAGAAATCAGCAAAGAATATGAAGACCTCAGGTTTTGGCCTGGACATTCCTCAGAAGTGATAAGAAACTCAGGTCACATTTATCTTCATTAGAAACTGGATGTGTCCAATTGTAGCACCTGATTCAGGTAATAAGCCAGGTGCAATTATTGTTCTTATGGTGACCCATCAGATCTATCAGTCCATTCTCATTTACAGTGGGGTTCTCTGTCTAGTAACCATAATTTGACCTGGTGCTCTGGGAGAACTTTCACAACCAGGCAGCCAGTGGGCAATACGGAACATTCCTGAACTCTGGTTCTGGATATGCATATCAGTCCACAGACCCATCTCCATCAAAATCCACAAAGGTACATCAGTGATCTGGTGCTGAAAGTTTCCACTTCTCTTTGTGGTCCAGGGGAACTGCTGGGTACTCCAATGTTTTTCAAAGTATGACATTTAAGAACATAAAAATAGATGCAGTACCTAACTTTAGGAGGCTATCTCAAAAGTCCTGGTGGTCCATATTTGGGCAAAGCAAATATGAAGGTCTTTGCAGTTTTGGTGATGTGAAGGCTGCTGGATAGGCATGTGGCTCTTTTCCCCTTACTCAACAGCAATTTGTTAACATCTGCTGTATCTCACTGTACTGTCATTGAATGGCAGATGAGTATACAAACAATCCTAGGCTGGTCAAAACCAACAGCATCTGTCAAGAATCTGGCCCTGTCTGCTCACTGGCACTATCTGAATTTCTCTAACTTTTCCTTTTCTATGTACTACATGAAGTCTCTTATATCTGTGGAAGGAGATTTATTTGGCAGTAAAAATGTCCGCTTAAATTGAAAGTTCACTTATTTACTTTCTAGAAGTGAATAGTCTTCAATAAATCAGTCTTTCTTTCTCTTTCCTATGATTATTTATTGTATACATCCCAGTAACAGACATATCTCCTGTAAAGCCTTTCAGCTTTAATCCACCAAAGCAGTGAAAATGTGATGTTGAAGTGCAACTGAAGCAAAGGAGCAGCCAGACCTCTGAATTTTATTCCCCACTGATGGACGAGGGGCTGCCTTATATGATGTCATGCATCAAAAAAAAGTAGTTTTCACTTGCTTTTTGAGGTAAGGATTGTTGTCTCTTTCAAGTGGCTCTGAGGGCCTATGAGAGGACAAGGGTCTCTGAGAGGGATGTGTGGCTGCTGCCACCGAGGCACAAAGTAGGCAGTGTGCTGCAGTAAAAATGCTGTATAAGCCTCCTAGATGGTTAGGGATATCTTGTGTAGAAGCCCAAATGCCCAACTGTAACCCAGATACCTTTGTGTTTAAACAACAAGAAGTGTCTTCTGGGAGGAAAGTTTAGGTCCTTGGCCACCCTGCCCCTCCAAGTGCTCTATCTTGGTGTGGGGGTGATAAATCCCACCAACTCAGGGAAGATTTATGGCCTTTGGGTAGAACACAGGTTACATTTATTTTGTATTATTTTTGATTTGTACTTTGAAAGTGGTAACTCCGTGCCAATAATGACATTTATGATGTGATTCAAGTGCCTTCATATTTAACCCTGTTGATGTCTTGGGTGACTTCATCCCTTCTGTAGATGTTTCATCTCTTTGTCTACACTTATTTAGTGCTTCTCCTGCTGAGAATCATTCATGTGAACCACTGACTGAAAGTGCCTGACTGAACATTTTCTAAAGAAAAGCAGGATAGGTCTGTAAAGTTGGTTGTGAAATGTACTTCCAGCCTGTGCTGTGGTATGGTAGGTACTCTCTGTCACATGTGGCAAGAATCCCTGCTCTGTCCCTGCAGCTCTTCCTTATGTTGAAATCGTTCTCAACACTGATGTTATTTTTGTCTTTTGGCAGCAGGCTTGGCAAGTTTAAAATTTGAAAGTCAGGGAGTGAGAGAGCTACAGAGCTGCTTGGGGAGGGGTCAGAAAGGACAGGCTAGCTGGAAGCAGGAGGGGCTGCTCATGGGGCAGAGGAAGGTGAAATCCTACATGGAGCCCAGATGTCCCTCCCCCACGCTTTCATCTCCCCCACGCTATAGGATTCGTGCTAAAGCCGATCTCTTCCTGCTGGAGGACGACTGGCTGCGATTCCTTTCGGGGGCTGTCAGCGCTTCTCCCGTAACTGCCCTGTGGAGATGCTGTTGAGTGATGTGAAACACTTTTTCTCCTGACAGGATTAGCGAGCCATCTCTCCACACTGCCCAGCTTCCCCCTCCGCCTCCACCAGCTCTCTTTACGTGGCCAAAGAGGTATGCTTGTGTCTGGGGCAACAAAATAGCATTGGGTCACTTCTCTCACGTTTGCTACTGACAGAGGAACTTAGCTGTTAGAGAAAACTTTCACTCTTCACACAGCTCTATTTTTGGAACAAGAACAGGAACTGCTAGTCTAGGTCCATTTCTTTTATGCCTCTTCATTTCTGTCTTGTGGAAGCATAGGGATTGTCCAATGTTATGCCCAGCCTGTGGCCCTTCCAGATGCGTTCCTGCTCTGTCCACAGTCTTCTCATCAGGTGTTCTGTAGGAGTGAAAAGATGACCGTGGTGGTTAGCCCATCCCAGAGGAAATACCGTGACTAATCTCTGATAATTGAAAACTTTCCTCTTTCTGGGAAGATATATGATAAAACTTGGCCAATGGAACTTTCAGAAAGAGGATTTTTATCCTGGGTGTTCATTTTGACTCCCCAGGTAACAGTGTAAGGCAGTCAGGGAGCTATTCCTCAGACACTGTAGTGGGTGATCAGTCTCACCATTTGCAGGGGGTGGAAACAAGAAACCAGTAGTAACTTGCCTCTCCCAAGCTGGTGCTTGGTAGTTATCCTGTCCCTTTCTTCATTGTCCCCTGACTGGTTTGTCTATGTTGGGTGACTCAGGCAGATCTTCTCTTTGATTTGACTGCTTTCCCTTTATCAAAAATTTACCGTACCTCTTTTGGAATGACTGTGCTTTTGTGAACTCACGTTAACTAAAGCATGCCAGCCAGGTCTTCTCCACAGTTAATCTTGCCTTTCATTTAATTGTGTACTTTTCTTATTGCAAACATATAGAGGCAAATGTGTAGGAAAAAAGGTTTTCTCCCCGATTGCACAGAATACAGAGAAAAAAGGAGCACCATTTTTTCTTCATTCCTTGTATAGTGCTGTTAGTGTGTATTCAGCTAAGAATGTATTCAAAGAACTCATTCAGATTACAGTAAGCATGTGTATTGAAATCAGTGTTGGGTCTCCTTTTGGGTTGAACCTGGCTCTGCAAATTTACTGTATTATATTACTACGTTACAATATGCTGTCATGTTCAAATCTTGGAATTTATTAAGCAGGATGTAATGTGCCAGATCTTTACAAATTTCTCAGTGTTTTGATGCTGGTTGTTGGCAGTATCATCATTAACATAGCAAGCCAAATGGCCCTTGCACTAGGTTTTCCAAGCAGATGTCAATGCAAGAAACTAATGTCAGTTTATCTCAAATTATTCTCCTTTCAGATGGTTATTCAATCCGTGAAGTATGGGACGATCCATATTCACATTATCCCAAGGGAAGCTCTTTGAAAGAACTGTGACCTCTTTGCACTTGAAGGTTAGAGGAAAGCATTTTCTTCCAGCTCTTTACAACTCCGCTTCCATATGTTGCCAACCCTACTAATCTTTTTGCCGAGTTAAAACAGCCCTGTTACTCTCTCTCCTATTCCACCTATAATTTGTCTTGTTCAGGGTTATTTCTAGGGAAGAGGACGTGTTTTTTCTCTAAAGCAATATTTTCTTGCAACAGCCAATCAAGTATTATGGTCTTACCATGACTTGATCCTTTTGGAAACACTGAAACATGAAAAGAGGCACTTGGATCCCATGGTGATGAGCAGGCTTAAAAACACTTAGCTGGATCAAAAAGACTGAGTTGCTGAGTTTTGTGGCTTCTGTTTGGATTTTTAAAATTTCATTTAACCTGCAGTGTCAACAGAGACAAAACTCTGAAAGACATTCCAGACAGGAAAAGCCGGTGGGGAAATGACTTGAAACTGCTCTTTAAAAGTGAGTCTTTTTACTGTCTGCAAGACAGACAACTGTAGCTGTGTTGTTATTAGCTGGTCAGTGCTGAGGATACCTACTGAGTAGTGGCATTTCATGTAAAACTAGAAAATCCCAGAAAACTCTCATTTCAGACTTGCAGTTTTGGTCTTCCTATGGCAGGAATTTTTCTCTGTTTGATTTTGAAGCCAAAGGAAAACAGTGTCACAGGGCCCAATTTCTCATCAGTCACTTGAAATCAATTATGAGGCATGCTGAAAGGACTTTGAGTGCTTCAGAGAATCCTGATTATTTTCCTGACAAGTTTGCTATATTGTCTAACTAGCATCACCAAGAAAGATGGAACGATTTTCTGCTATGCAACAATAATGCAATAAAAAGGAAATGGAATGAGAAAGGCAAAAAAAATGGTATAATTTTTTTTTGTATCTTGTATAATCTTGTATAAACCTACAAATAAAACCACATTAGAATGTCCCCCTTGATCTTTTCTATCAGGGCACCAAGTATTGTGTCTTAATGTCCAAATCTAGCTAAATTTAATCTATACACTGTCTACCATATTCCCTCTAGGGAATGCAATGCCAAATGAACACACAGGGTTCTCACACTAGAATCTTCCATCAGCATTGCTGTGGGTTGTGGAGGATATTAAGTCAGTCTCTTTGCTGCTCTAGCCTAAAAAAGAGGCCAAAGTTCAAGAGTTTCATTAATTCTTTCAGGAAGAGAGGAAAGTAAAAACAAACCAAGTATTTTCATTGATTGTCCATGTTTCATTGATTGTCCAGACAGCCAGCTCACTTGGTTTTCTCTTTCTTTTCCCCCTTCCCCCCTTTTCCCCTTCTAGAAATAAAGGGGTAATAGAGTTTTAATATCAGAAATGAAGACACTTAAATCATTCCACATTCAAGTTTTTCCTTTACGCTTCTTTTCCTTCTTTAGTTTATCTGATAGTAATTTTAAAGCATAAGCCCTTTATTGGACTGTGGTTCTTTATCCAGTGAAATTTTGCTAATTTTCTTTTCCTAGTAGTCACTGAACAAAAGCTGTGTTTCAGGAATGCTGGCTGCTTTGCAGAGCCTTGGCTGTACGAGATAGCTCCTTCTCTCTCAGAAAATGCAACCTCACGTAGCAGAGAGCAATTAAACTGTTAGGAAATCTGAGAAACTCTGTGGTCACAGGAGATGCAATCCTACATGGGCTGCAAAAGTCCCTGCCAGATGAAATAAAAATAGCTATTAGTTTCACCATGTTATGAGCTAGGAGCGCATACGGGAGCCAAGCTCCGGAGCCATCCCTTTGTATGGGCTTTCCTGAAATGTAAATGCAGTCATGCTGTCAAATAAAAACAGAGGCAATGATATTAACACAAGACACTGCTGTCACACTTGTAAAATCTGGAAAAAATGCCTTGTCTGAGGCAGATGTGTACCAGTTTGAGAACCCCACTGGGAACTCAGAGATCACATTCACTGTGCTAATTCATAGTTCAGCCTTACAAATGCACACAAGTTACAGCATGGAGGCCAAAGAGATGAAAGAAGGGCTGGGCTAGAAGTATGGAGGACAGCAATAGATTACCTTGGTTTTCTTGGTAGTTCAGGAGTTCATGAGAAGTTTGTGACTGCTGTTCTTTGTTTTTCTTCTGCAGAGCAATTTCCCCTGTCCTCTTCCGCCTCTTTCATGTTATTTATTTTCTAGTAACACCGACCTTCTGCACTGAAAAATAAAAAGAGAGTCCTTCTTAAAGAAGGACTCTTCTACATGAAAGGATTTTTTCTTGAGTTCACATTTTGTAAGTATATTTTCTGTCTAGTTTTTCTGGCTTGTGCACAAAATGTATTTTATATTTTAAGTAAATTCTTTGAAAGTGCATTACTTGAAAACCTACCTTCCCTGGTTTTCATTAAGATCTGAATTAGTCTCTTAAGTCAGATTCAAAAATAACGCTGAGCCTCATAATCACTTAGGTGCTCTTCAGACTTACTTTTAGGGTAAGTCCTGATAGCAATTTTTTTCCCAGTGAATTGTTTACAATGATAATCTAATGTTTAGCTAATGCTTGGCTGTGGAACAACAGAGTTGTGAGATGACCAAGCTCATTTCCTGAGCTGCATCTTTTTGTTTTCATAAGAACTCTTTATTTAACATTTTATTTAACAAGCCTTGTGGACTATCTCTTGATTAGATTCTGTGTTTCCTGCCACTTGCATGAACTGAGAAATGTAACCTTAAAGACAGAGCCAATATAAATATTTTTTCATAGAGTGATGTAACAACAAGCTTTCTGTTTCATGAAATTCAGACTGGTTAGGAAACTGAAACTTTCCTCCATTTTTGGTCTGTCCTGAAAAATCATTTCAGCTGGTGCCTCATCTAAGTGAAGAAGCTGGGGATTTAGCATTGTATTAAATTACTGCAGAGTCACTATCAGAAAAAAAGTGGTTAAATTTTCCAAAGGAAGTTTGGGATATCAGTGTTCTTAGCATTATGTTAAAAACTGACCTAGGATAACCTGTGCACTTCACTAATGTGTCTGTAAGGTGAGAGTCCCTTTGTATTATTTGTTCACTCTTCTGTACATTCATTGCCAGGCAGACAAGTTATAAAAACCTTCATCTAATCTGCCTTGCAGTCAGAATCAATTAAAACTTTTCCATACCTGAATCATTCTTGGATTTACTTGCTGATTTGTGGGGCTAACTTCCTAGGCCCATACTCTGCTCTTAGGTTTCACACTGGAAACCTGGGCTCCCTTCAGCTGAGTGAGGTTACTCTGCAAACGTTCTTGTGAGAGACCAGCAGCCAGCCCAGAAGAAGAGTGGCATGGTGGGTGTTTCTGCAGAGTATCAATAACAAATTGTGGATCACAGTAACATGTAGACCAAGAGAAAATGGAACTTTGTGCTATAGGCACAGCTTTGGGGAAGAGACCAGCTGAGATAGTCAAGACTAACAATTGTCACCATGGGATATGCCCCTGAGAGGTTCAGCCAAAGGACTTGAATGTTGGAAGTTTTTCAGTTTTTTTTTCTCCCTCAACCAATGTAAGATTAATTTATAGTATTTGGGCAGGGGGGAAGTTGGGAGATGGGGTCAAATTGATGGCAAGCTGCCAAAATCTGCTTAACTCCTTTATCAAAAGAAAAATAAACTTTAATCTGCTTTTCTGATGTCTTTGAGTGTGAAAATGGGTGTGTTGCAAAACGAATGCATAAGCTGCTCTGCAGCAATGAATTTGAAATTCTTAAGGTTTATGGGACATTATTAAACCTGTAGTTATGGTGGTATGTTAACAATTGCCAAGTTTTACTAGCTTTGCTTGAGTTCACTTTAAAAAAAAAGAAAAACCTCAGAGACTTGCTGCTGCTCTTAGTTTCCAATGGTCAGTGTTCAAATGCTGCTTGGATTTCTCTGCTGATTGTTTTGATTTGCTTCTCAAAGGCCAACATGTAATTCACTCAGTCTGGTTCCTGAGTCTGATTATTATTTTTATAGTGCCATCTCCCTGTCTCAGTCTTTATAGGTTTTTCTGATTGGTGTAGGGCCATTGCAGCTTGGTTTTCTCTTGTGAACTTTCAGTGAGATGTGCCAGGTCTGCAGGATGGTAATACTTTTTCCCCCTTCTGTCTGACTCTTGTGCAACTGCATTTATTCAAGTATGCCAAAGCTTCCAAAATATTCCAATTTACTCTTCAGTATCCAAATTAGCCATGGTCCTAATAAGTTCCCCAGTTATTGAATTTGCCTGTCTCTTCTCTCCATTTTCATAAAACTATTTTTATAAGACATGGTTAAATAAGACCCTCTTTTTAGTCACTGTGACTTTGCCAGACTTTAAACATTAGCTTTAAATTTTGTTAGGTGTCTGCATCAAGCAGAGTGTTTTTGCTTGGGCAAAAAATATAGCACCATATTCTAGCGTTTTTCACAGTAATGAAGAGGAAAAAAAGCACCCTGTTTCATTTATAGTTCAGCTCTTAAGTATTAAAAAGATAAAAGAAGTATTTATAGCCACACACTTTAAATCAGATACCTGACAAAGCCATAGGCTTGAGCATTTTGAGGCCAGAAATATGTCTTTTGACATCCACCTTGAAGAATCTTACCTTATTTGATGAAATTATCACCTTTTAAAGAAACTTAATTGATTTTTTTAAAGCTTTTGCTTATAAAGTCTAAATTATATGAAGCATTGACATTTTCTAGGTGCTGAAAATGTCAGTTTTACTCAGCTGTTACCAAGGTAACATCTTCTTTGATACTATGTGGTAAAATGCTTTTGGATATAGTATTTTGACGCTACCAGTACCATTGAAAATATTAAGAAGACAACTCCCAATTCTGATATCTAAAAGATTTTAAGTAAGGGCAGTAAAAAAAAGGAAAAAAACCCGCCCTTTGTGACATGAAGACAGTTTCTTTTCACTCATGGTTAAATTGTTCATGGTGGATGTGGCAGGGTTCAGTGGTGAAAGATGCCAGGAACCATGCAGCTGATGGTCTTGTCCTGTAACAAGTACACTGGAAAGGCTGAATGAAAACACTGGAAAAGGACAGATAAAGATTTAATTTATTGCAAATTAACACAAAATTTTAATTATTGATTAAATTACAGAGCTCTAACAAGGAGCTTCAATTTTGAGGTGTTCAACAGCCATGCTGGAGTAAGCAGGACCTTGGAAGGAAAAAAACCTGGACCTCTTCCACACAGAGTCTCTGCATTTCCTGGCTGCCCACACCCTGCCATTTAGGTCCAGTAGAAATTTAGGAGCATTTCCTAACTTACAGTGTAGGTGAACTTAGCCTGAAATCCAAGTCTTGCAGAACTCATTCAGATTTGGTCCACTGGGTAGAGAGCTGACTCTTGTGTTTCGCTGCTCCAGGGAAACCTCTTCCACACAGAGTCTCATTTTTTAAGCTTTTTAATTTTAAGCTTTTCTGCAAAAGCTACAATTAAAGTTTTGAGGAGAAAAAGAGACATCAGATGTATTTTCCAGTATTTTCTGTTTCTGGGACTGAAAAGCTGCTGCAGCTAGTTTATCCCTTTAAACGTTAGGCTCTGCTATTGAAAACATGCAAAGAGAAGTGGAATGGAAGTGTCCAATAAAAACATGAGCTTAATGCAAGATATTAAGAATACAGAACTTGTGGAAACAATGTTGAATATTATAATGTTTTCATCCTACAGCATTGTTATGTTGATTTTTAAATGCAGTTCTAATGAAAATAGTATCCCAGCTTACACTTGAACTGCAGTCAGCTCCCTTTGTGCAAAACACCAATTGATATGGATGAATTATGCCAGCAAGAAATAAAGATAGAATAAGTTATTTGAAAGCCATGCTTGTCAGATAAAAGGGGGAATAAATTATTATGTACCTTTGAAAAAAAAAATACATTAAAGATACAAACAGTGAAGAGAAAAGCATTGGGTGAAGAAATACAGTTAAAAGAGCACATCTGTTTCAAATTCTTATTTGGGGCAAAAGATCCCCACATATGTTTTTATTTTAAATTTGCATGTGTGTTGTTATCCTTGTGTTAACTATTAGGTAAATAAACGTATTGAGAATCCATTTTTCAGTGAAGTTTGGTTAGGAATATTTGTACACATCGTGTGAGAGATAATTTGAAAGCTAATTGAAGCTTTGTGAGGAAGCAATTTCCTGCATGTCCCTTAACTTTTAATACCTGCCTTTCAGGTATTAGTACTGATCAAAGGCATTTATTTATTTTGGAAATGAAATAATATTCCCCTTTGGTTTGTGTTTTTGACATGCCTTACTAGAGAACAACATAACACAGAACCACGTCACAGCTACAGCTGTAGCAAGAGCTAAACTGTAGAGAAAACTCATTTGGTATTGGTAAATGAGAATCATTAACCAAATGTGATTGGCTTAGATAGTGATTTTAGATACACTGGAAGTGAAGCTAATAAATGTTCTACTGAATAGAATAGGGGGTGGGTCTCGTGCTAATGAACTGAGCTATTTGGGCATAAGAAAAGGGAATTCCAGTGCCATTGAAATCTTTGTTAAAAAACTATCAGTTTCCTTCAGTGGAACCTGAGTTTTACCAGCAGTCTTTGTACAGGTCGTTATAAAGATTTGTGGTGAAAAATTATTCACTTCATGTTGCAAGGTCCACATCATTAGAAAAAACTACTGCATGGGCAGAACATCCTCTTCTGCTTTTGTCATCAAATCAAAGTACCTGAGTTAGAAGCCTTAACCTTTCAAAGGTCAGTGAAGAGAGAGGGAGCAATTTTTCCCACCTGGGACCTGACTGATGCACTGGATGTGATTCAGGAGGGAGCTGCCTTGTCCTTGCCCTTGCCCAGGTGGGAGAAACCAGGCAGTGGAGCTGCCCATTACTGCTGCTCTTGCCTGGAGAACATGAGATCCTTGGGTGGTCCAGGGAGCATTGATAGGCTCTATCACAGGCACTCTGAGGAGCAGTTACAGGAATATCATGAAATAGAAGTCAAGGGGACATTTGAAGTTACTCCCCAAGTATCTGGGCAACATGAGGTCACCTCTTGATGTTGTCTAGGGGAACACAGAGGTGGGAAAGGTTTTTTACTGTGTTGTGTGGGAGCTAAAAATGCATTGGCAATGAAAATAACTTCATTGAATAATTATGCTTTCTTCTTCATTGCAGAAAAGTTAGTGATTCAATATCATTGCCTCTACCACTTTATTGCTCCAAGAAATAGTCATAAAAAGTAGCAATAGAGTCATTACAGAACTCTATTAAAACCATCACTGTGCCTCTAACTGCTGCAAGTAAAGAAAAAGGCTTCTGGGCCAAAGTATTCTATCCAAGATTTTTGCCCTCTGTAGAGACGAAGGAGACTAAAAGAGAAATCCCTGTCTGTAGTTCTTGCCAAATAGGCATGGCTTCAGTGTTTGTAGAGTCCCTCTTGGGAGATCAGGAATGGTTCGATGTAGAGAGATTTACAGAGACTTAAAACTTATAATGAAACTATTATCTTTGCTCTTTCTCCTCTTTCTAAATCATATAAAGTCAGGTGGTATGTTCTCACAGTAGTATTAGTAACTGTCAAGTCAGATATAGAGCAAAAAATATTCCTGACTTGGGTAAGAGTTAGAGCTGAGGAAGAAAATTGTCAGTGAAGAAGTGATTTTTGTGTTGTCTCCAATAGTAAGGTGTTGCTCTTGCAAATCATTCTCTAGAAGATGATCTGGTGCCAAGACTCATTAATCTCAGCAGGAGCTTCGTGAGAGCCTGGGGATTCTGCCTTTCAGAGCAATTTATGTGAGTGAGGCTGAGATGGAGAAAGAGCTTTGTGTGCTGGAGGACTAGGTGGGGAGCTGCTGGTGGGAGGAACTAAGCAGGGAGGGAGCAAGGGGGTAGCTAGAAAGGTAGTAATGCCATTACGATCAGAAGAGCTCTCTAAAGTTAAAATCCAGCTGAAATACATTCCCTGTTCTGCTTAAAAAAATACAGCCCTAATAATCCTGGATTGCCAGGGATCAATCCTGCCTCCACTGAGAGCACTGAAGTCTGTTGGTTGGTTTTACAAGCCTGGGGTTTCAGCCCCTGTCAGATCATTCACAGACGTACGTTTCTGACTGGCTCAAGGTTGCCAGAACACTGCAGGGTTGGTTTATACCCTCCCTTATTTTCATGCTAAGATGGAAACTTTTTGAAACCCAACCTGGGAAAAGTGAGACTCTCAAAGAAAACACAGAAGTCCCTGTTAAATACTCTGGAGCTCATCTAGTGTTATAAAATTCTCCAAAGTTGGCTTGATAAATGTGAGAGATTGAGGATGCATCAGCCTATCTGTTTTTAGACTTTCCTCCCTTTCAGGCATCAAAAAATTGCTGCTGTGGTAATCACTGAAGCTGATGCTCTTAGGAGGAGAAACTCAGATTGTCAGACTGAAGCATACAGAGAAAGAAAGTGAGAATATACATTGATATGCACTCTTTTCCTTTTCACCATGTATTTTCCTGTAGAGGAAAATTTGATCTTGGGTCTTTGGTTGGTTGGTTTTAATTTTTTTTTCTTACTCTGTTCAATATCTTCAATTAAAAAGTTTATTTGCATACTGAAGGGACTGGCCTGCTAATATCCTCCCCAGACCAATCCTACCTTCTGTTTCACGGAGGTCAGCACCATCCATGCCAGAGAAGATTTTGGGAGTTACTGACATATGTGTTGCTGAAATACCTGTCTTTATGGTAAGTTTCTCCCTTCTTCTCATCCTCTTTAATAAAAGTTTTGCTGTTGTGGTGCAGACTGAGCACTTGTCATTAATAACAATTAAAAAATATTGTCCACAAGTTTGAAAAGACTGATTGAAAACAGGACTATATGTGATTTTTGTGGATTCAGAGTTAATACCTAATCTATTGTGCGGAATTAATATAAATTTGTTTCAAATAACTTTGTTACTTTCAGAGGCTTGCTGTTTAAACTTTCTTCCCTAAGTCTCTAAACACTTTTAACCTTACTTTTCTAAATCTTATTCTATGCTCCATATGTATGAGATCTCATTTTGAACACTTATTGTTAATTTTTATGATTGGTGTAAAAGAGAAGCATGGAATCCAGGTCACTTGGATATAATCCATGGGAAAATGCCCCTAAAAATTAATTTATGATGGATGAGATTGATGCTGAAAAGGCTGACTTAATTTGTTTCATTACGTCGGGAAAATGAAGCTGAAGGCTTGACAGCACCAAGCCGAGGTGGGCACAGCAAAGCCCATTTCTTGGCAATCTTCACTCGTAGCTTTGTCTGTGCACCTCTTTAATGATAAGTAATGTGCTGGTTTTTGGCAGCTCCTGAACAAAATCCTGAATTAATTTTGCACCCAGGGGAGAGTACAAATCATCAGTGTGATGTTTTTAATGGTGTTTATTTCTCTGAAACTTCAGTGGTGTAAAGAAATGGTTCTGAAAGAGAGACTGGTGAAGGGAGGAGCAGGAGAAATAGGGCAGTCAGAGTAGGAAAAAGGGTATTTCTTACCACTGTGCTCAAGGAAAAATGGAGATGGACGTTTGAAGACTGGGTACTGCTTAACCTGTGGAAAGCACAGGTCCTTAGCAGGGATTTGTACTTCCAGATATGCCATAACTGTTCAGTGCTTCATGGGGAATGGTCTGCTGCTGACAAAAAGATGTCACACATTGACTTCTGTTTGGGAACACAACCATCTTAAAGCTTCGGAGATGACAGCATTTCTCTTCTTTGCCTTTATTGAATCATACTAAATACAGAGCACATTTTTTAACGTCCCAATGGTTCTCAAATATGTTATTGTGAGAACTTCTATCACAAGCAGAAGCATTAATTGCTGGCCCTTCCCATTTGACTAATGAAGGGAATGACTAATGCAGCGGGAGTGCGAGAGTGCAAGGGTTCATGCATAATTTCATTCTATTTGAATTTAAAAATGCTGGCTTAGAAAAGTGCTGTGAATTTACATTTGTGGAAGAAAGATGATTATTAGAACAGAGCTCCTACTTCAAGCTTCCTGATTTCTTTAGTGTTTTTTTTAGGGATTTTCTTTAGTGTTGCTTCTTTTGTTGTAGGAAAATGTAGAGATTCTGAAAATATTTTTCCCTTTTAAACAAAGGGAGCTGTGTTTCGGGGTTAGCCAATGCTGGTGCCCTCTCTGCCTTTCAGGTGTGGTCTTGACACTGGATCTATCACAAGAAAAGCTGAGGGTCTGGCATCTGATTAACAACGATGGGAATCTACGTTTTTTTTGTCATCAAAACTCAGTCAAGGGAAAACGAATTTTTCCTTTAAAAGAATATGTTTAAACCCATTTGTAGATTAGGCCAAATTTGAGAAACAAAGGTGAGTGAGTGCCTGCTGGCACCTTGTGGTGCACCCAGCAGTGATGCTGTGAGCTGCTGTTACCCATGGGAGTGGGGGAGAAGCCTGTGGAAGCTTGGGCGTTTACAAGCACGCAATGTGTGCGTATTTCTGGCCATGCAACGGTACACGGACTTTGGCCACGGAAACGTTGTCCAAAAAGTGCAAAACCATGGCTGTATACACAAGTGCATTCCCTGCTGATTAGCAACCTGCCATAAACCCCTGTTGACACAGCTATTGGTTGTGCGTAATCATGGCGCGCAGTTTTTTAACCGTCACATTAAGATTCCCAGTTTCTTGTAAAATCAGTCACTGCAGTATTTTCTTTTTTTATTAATACCTGTGTGTATGAGGTGTCTGACAGAGTTATTATCCACTTTGGTGATGAAAAACTCCTGCTGAGGTCCGGGGGAACAGGATTGCAAAGACCAGCACGATGTCTGTCTTATAAAGCGCTCATTCTTCTGACTGACCATCTGTGTGTGAAAAAGGACTGCTCTTACGCAGCAGTAGTTTTGTTGAGTTTGGCCTTGATTTCTTTTTTCCAGATTCTGCCTAGCAAAAAGGGAGGGAGAGCAGGGGAAAAGCAAATTTCATTGGGGAATGGAGGAGATGGGGGTGGAGGGAAGGAGAGCTGAAAGCTTAAAAAATGAGTGACTGGTAGAAGAGTACAGTAAAGTCAGTGAATAATTTTACTGTCCTGGTCTAGCAGCTTGGGAATGTGCCATGTTAAACAATAACATCTTCAAGTGAGAAAGACAGAGAGGGAGGGGAAGCTTGGGGTGAAGTGAGAGGAGAGGACTAGAGGTAAAAGAGGGATTAGATCCTTGAATACAGTCACTGCCAGTCCTTGGATCAGCTACTTTTTATTTTTCTTGGGTTTTTTTCATTAAATATTTGACACTGAATCAATGCCCAGGATATAAAAATCTGTACTACTCTGTTACCATTGCTTGACAAATAAAATTACAGATAGTCTGCTGGCTTCAGGTTTTACCCAAATAAATCAAATCATTATTGCTTCTTTGGAGCCTTATGGATCTTCTCTAAAATCATTGTATTGTACTGAAGGGAGTCCAGAGGCAAAGATGTGGGGCTGCCATGCAGCTTGGTCTGGGTCTGTTTTAATTTCTCTCCATTCACCTACTGAAAATGCTATCCAGAGGCTTTTGAAGGCTTCACAGATTGATCCATGTTTTCCAAATGCCTAGTAGGGTTATCCATTGAGACACCTGCTGCCAGTTTGCTCCTAGCCAGGTGCACCTCTGGGATTTCAGCATACAGGATGTCTTGGCCAGTGTGATGATCTGCTAGGAAAAATTAATGTAGCTGGGTGCTTTGGGAAGCTTTGAGTAACCCCTACAGACAATTTCCTGCTCTGCTTCAGGCCGTTTTCTATACCTGGTTAGCAACGGTGCTGTGCTGCAGGAGTGCTGGTTTCAGGTTTGCCGTGGAGAATGGAGGGGCCTCTCAGGGCATGATGAGCCCAGACAAGGGGGCTGTCAGTTCACTGCTGGAGAAAACTTCTTATCCTGACAGAGGTGGTACGTGAGGCTTGGGCAGTGGCCACCCTCAGCCTGGGTTTGGGCTTGTACTGAATGCAATTTTTGTGGTGTCTTGCTGACATCTGGTTGGGAGGAAACTGATGCTGTGCCTGAGTGGGGCCCTTAATTCTTAGTTTAATTAAGGGTTGAGCTCCAGCAGGTCTGACACACCATCTGGTGAGAAGATGTCCCGTGTGTGCCTGGCTACTCACGTGTGGTGTGCCTCTCCTCTTCCCCCAGCATCAGCACTCTGGGGCAGCAACTCCCACCTGCTGCCACAGCCACTGGGGATTTCATGCTCAAACTGCTGCCTTTCATCAGTGGCTGCACAGACCCCTTCAGACACATTTCTCCAGGGGGGCTTGCAGCAAACGGGAGCTTCAGCTGCCTGATTGACTGGGAGGTTTTTCTCAGGAGAGTGTGAAATTTTAGCTGGCTCAAGGTTTGTTGTGCAGGAGGAGAGACAGGACCAAAACCCTGAGAACATTTCTGGGATGTTGCATAATTTCAGGCATTTGAGCCAATGCTGGTAGGAGGCAAGCCTGAGATCAACAGTGAACTGGTCTGAAAATAAAACCCTCCAAAACCAAACTCAAACAAAAATAAACAACCAAACCCCCCAAAAAATATATAAGAAGCTTCTTATATCAGGTTCTTTTTTTGAAGAGCTAATTTATCATGGCATTGATGGACACCCAGAAAGAGGTAAGAAGGAGAAAGGTGTTGTTTTTGTAACTCATAATTCATGTCAGTTAAGAGGTATTTCATGCTTTCATGGGGATGGATGTGGAAAGCCTCCAAGAAATGGCTGAAAACAATGTAGAAAACACTTCCCCAATTACCTAGAACTTCACGATGCAGTAGAAGGCATGGCAACCACAGGAGTGGAAGGTTACTGATCTGTTCCAAGTTATTCAAGTTATCCTGATCTAAAAATGGGGATAAGCAGTAAAAAGACAAGATTTGCTAATGACACAAACTATTCAGGAAAACCTATACTCAAATCAGCCCTAGAGAATTGTAGATGCTATTAGGATTCTGAATGACTGACTCTCTTTTCTCAGGTTATTTTCTAATCTTAATAAATGAAGAGCGGTGAAACTAGCATAAACTATATAAATGCCATGACTAGCAGGAAATAGCTACTCCCACCTGAGGGGAAAGACCTCAGGTGTCATTATGGCTGTCTCTGTGAATGTCCCCTCAAAATGATGGCTGAGTCATCTAGAATGCTAGGATTTGGTAGAAGGGGAATGGAAGTCAAAGTACGGAACAAGAACATCCTGCCACAGACCATTCACTCTTGATTGTCTATGTGAAACTCTGAAAACATTTAATTTAAAAATCCAACGGATTTTGAGAGGAAAAGAAACGATATGGATCATAAGGATGCTATGGAATGACTTCTACACGACAAAGGACTTAATGGGTTTCCCAGGCTGGAGAAAAGTGACTGTGGGGCAAAGATGATTGTTATTTTTAAAAGCCAAAAGAATGAATGAAGGATAGAGAAAGTAATTATTTCTGTATTCATTTTTCTCACTAAACAAGGACCAGGAACAAGCAAAAGGAAATGCAATGAAGTTGTGGACCACATTGGCACATCTTGTCCTGGGCAAAAGCATCAGCGGGTTCAGAAAGGGATCAGGCAAATTCTAGGAGGATGAGTTTGTGAGTACCTGCCAAACATGATGGTGCAGGTGCAAACTCTCAGTTCAGGAAGTCTCTAAGCTGGTGCCTTCCTGGGTGCTGGATGGATACGGCAGGGAAAGAATGACTCTGTATATACCCCTTTTCTTATAGCTGTTTTTCAGCTCTGTAGGCCTTCAATTGGCCCAGATGGTAGTGCCAAATTATGAAATATGTTTTTTTCCCACTTGGTAGGATAAGAAATTACTTCTTTTTGGCTTGGTACAAGGGATACAACACACCACTGAGTGAATGGGGAGGGTGTTCTGTGATGAGGAAGGCTCTGCACAGCCTGCCAGGGGAACCAGGCTTGTGGCAAGGGTGTCCATGTCCCTCTCTGGCATTACAAGTGGAAGGGAGGATGGAAAGTTCATCCGTAGCACTGTGCTCTTTGTTTGATACAGATCATCTGTCTGAAGTGATTGAAACCACATTTTTACACCAGAGAAAATGACTGGCCACAGTTAATTTGGGAGATGGAAGTCTGCCCTGGGAAAGTGAACAACGGCTGATCAGAGGGTCATGTTCTTGCTGATAGTGTGGCTGCTGATGTTTTTTCCATATCAGTGTCAAAGAGGGAAACCAGCAGCTCATGTGCCAATGGGAGGGATATCTGTTACCAATGTCAGTACTTTGTAAACTACTTCACTATACTCCCTGTCTCTTCTCTTTAACTCTTAGCCTCTGCTTTAATAAACATTTTAGATGGAGAGGTATTCTCTGCAAGTCCTAAATATGCTGTGTAGATGTACTGTAAATGTGTAGAAGAACAGAGCCTCCCTTTACCACCTGCTCTGAGTTCCCCTCACAAAAATCTGATGGTAAAAATGAATCAAATAGACTGGGAGAAGTCAGGCGAAAAAGTAAATATGCTCTGATTCAGCCACAATAGCTGATATTTAAAAAAAAAAAAATCATCAAAACACTTGATTGATCTATGTGAGAAGATGATGACTTTCAGAGTGTAACTTAAATGAGTTGTGCTGTGGTTCTGCAATATTTGGTTCGTTCATGTTGTGGGGTTTTTTTTCCATTTCTGATTTTTGTCCAAACCTGGAGGTGCAAGAAATCCCTCAGGAAAGGCAGTTCTGGAGATTTCCAGCTTATTTCAGTGCTCTAGAGATTCAGATAGTTTGGGTAAACCTGTGAACTTTTGGATGTTTATCTGAACTGAACCTGAACTCTAAATCTTCTAGGGTTCACCCAGCTAAGTCAGAGGGAGGAAGGCCTATAATGATAATTTTAATGTTGTTTTCTCATTCGGCCATGGGTATGACCCTTCTCAGCCTCCTGAGAATTTCTTTGTGCTGCATGGAACAAAGAGAAAGCTAAATAGTGTGTATCACATGTGCACAATTAAACACTGTATGCACCATTACAGGTTCAGCTGCTGAACATCCCAGTTGCTGGTTGCTGTCTTTGTAGGAAGATTTAGCTAGAAAGCAGATGGCTGTTTCCAGCCTGGCATTGTTTTTAGTGTTTAACTTAGGGAAAAAGCACCAGAAACAAAATCCCTGAACTACAATAGGCAAAGCCATAAAAAGAAAATAAAAGCTCATTAAAAAACACATAGGTGAATGTGTAGTGGTCATTCTGTCAAGTTTTAAGAAATGAATATAGTAACATTTTCTGTGTCTGACTGTATAATCACAGCATCTGAATTCTTGATGTTTGTCTGTGGAGACCTCTGGGACACAGAGGAGCAGTTTATAATCTCTGTTCTACAGAAAAGAATTTTCTATAATACCAAAGATAACATCATACCTTTCCTGATGTCAAAGGCAAGGCACTAGCTGATTTTTCTTGCTGCAGGATTTTCCTAGTAGAAGTTAATGTAGGAAACCCACAGCAGAGTGAGGAATGGAGTCAGGATTTCCCTCCACTTTGTCAAACTATCCACACATATCCCATGATCTTCAACAATTATCACTGGGTCAAATTTGTATTCCTGTATTACACATCCAGTCTGAAAAGACACAGAAGTGCTGCACTGGTCTAGCTCTCATGTCTTCTGTCATTTTGAGCCTATATCAGGAGTAACTGTGCTATTGCACACACTGACACACAGGTGTGGTGAAACCAGAGTGTATACAGGATTACAGTGTCCTTCCAGATGCAAGAAAATGAATTACTAGAAAAGTGCATAACTAAATTGCATTTGGGGAACTGGCAGACTAGTGCTCTGGTAGGAAGTCTGGAGAGGCAGTGTGCTTTGTGCTAAAGCTTGCTTCCCAAATGCTTTCCCGAGTTATGCTTCTAATGTTTGTGAAATCACTGTGACTTTCTTGCCACATCAGCAATCATTTATGGCTTTGGAGCTGCCTGTCACTGCAGGGGAAATTCAGACGAGCTCATTTTATTTTTCAAGGGAATTTGGAAACCATCAGTGCTGTGTTTGAGCTCCTGGGTTTCCCACAGGACTTGGCATTCAGCAGGGCTATGCTGCTCTCATCTGCTTCTCTCCATGGAGCAGCTGCATGTTGAGACATTTTCAAAACTTTAAGGACTGCTGTTAGGTCCTTCAGGCACAGGAAGTGTCTCTTGCTAAGTTCAAACTAGACTTGTTCACAGATATTTGACAGGACTCTCAAACAAATTGCAGTTACTTTTTACTTTTGAACAGAAACTATGTGGGATTCAGTAATTTTATGGGATTTCCAGATTTTTAAAATTTGGCTAGCTTTCTGTTTTTCTCTGACTATGGGTCCATGAAGGCATGAAGTTCATAGGTAGAGAGTTCTGAAAGCTGTACTTAAGGACTGATTTTCATCAGTCCTTGTGAATGCAGTCTTCCAGGCTGGCATACTTGTATTGCACACCTTGCTTCACATTGCACTCAGTCTCCCTAAAATATCACCTCCTGGAGAGTATGCTTGGCAAAAACCACTGTCTAAACCTCATTCACCTTCTAGGAACATCCTATCAGAAAATCTTGGATTTTTTTCTCCTATTGAAGCCAATGCAATGGAACACTAAGGGGAAGAAATGTATTAATGAAAAAATCCACTGTAGGAATGGCTTAGAAATGTCCATGCCAGCAGGATGCAGGAATACTTCCTAGATGTATTTAACCCCATATGTGCAACTGTGTTTATAGAGCAGATCAAAGAAAAGGAGCTTCTATACACAAGGTCCAAGGAGACCTGAACCAGAGAAATTATATGCTTGAAGGATATAGCACAGTGAATTTTTTATGATCAAAGACCGCTTTGGGGCTCTTCCCACAGATCAAACTCTTAGCCTTAGCTCAAGCTGTAGGTATAAAATTGATTCAAATGTTCATTGTCTCAAACCTTTCTGGTTTATCTAAATATGCATTGTTTCACTGCTTCTGTCTTGATATTTATTTTGTCATCCAAAAATGGTTATGACTTTCTTTTGAAACCAGAACATTGGATGCAAGTTTATGAACTTGAATCCTTGCAAAAAATACTTAGATGCGAGTCTTGCAATGTGTTTTACTCTGAAAATGTTTAAAAGAGAAGTCTAACTGAAAGCAGGCCACCATCATCAATGAGATTCTAGTACTGATGCAGATTCATCTCAGAGAGAGAGAAAAGCCAGGCAATAAAATTGTATTATCAGTGGAAATGAAAACATTCAAAGGAGTGAAGCATAAGAATAAACAGTGTCATTCACATGCCCTCAAAATACATCTTTCAGCTGGGGCTTTAGATAAGGCAATATTTCCAGCAGAGGTGCAATTAGGAGAAATAATTGGGTTGGTTGAACTCTGGGTGAGTTGACCCTGAGCCTCATTGACTCAGGTCTGATACTCTTTGTGCAGAACAGATTCTTCCCCGAGTCCCAGTGCCACAGGTTGAAGCACTGACTCTTAATAATGCCAGCCAGTGGGGCAGCTAAGATCCTGATTTGTGGGGATCATGGGGATCTGTGCAGGGTGGTTTGGATCCCTTTTATCCCCAGGGCACTGCAGCATGCAGGGACACTTGATTTCCCTTGTTGCACTTATTTATTTGTGAGTTGTACAATTCTGTCAGCTCACAACCCAGTTCCTTCTCTCCTGATGAAATTGAGTGCTTAAGGTCTTATGTTTTGTTGTACCATAAATTGCCGTGGAAATGAGCTTGAGGTTACAAATCTAATGAAATATCATATATTGTGGAACAAAGAAGAGCAGGAAATGGTGACATTGTGGGCAAGAAGCCTGATGTAAAAGTCTCTTGTCTGAGATCAGTATAGGTCAGCCTGGCAGCCCTAGTGGTGCCTATCTTTGTCTTTCAGCACATCAGGAAACCTTACTAGAACTTCCTCTGATTAGGAGTCATTCATTATATAAAAGTGGATTTTAGAGCCTCATTTCCTATATGCTTTTTAAAATAATGGCTGTGAAATTCTTTTTGCTTGCTGGCTTAAAATTTGTTTTCTTGCAGAAAAATGAAGAAAATATGACTAAAAGCAAAAATATGTAATGGGGCAAAAATTCAAGAATAGCTGAGAAAAATGCCAACACCCTCCATTCTGATCCAGGATGCAGTGCTCCGTAGTGGGTGAGCTGAGAATATGTGTAAAATCAGAGCATTGTTGGAGTAATGCTTTAATTGTTGAACTGTCAAAACAGCTGTTAATCTGCAGTGGAGGGATTTCCCAGGGCAGGGCTTTTGTCTTGACCTTTGTGTTTTATAGTCAGTGGTCCTCACTTCCTTCACCTCTAATATGCTTCAAAGTTATACAGAATTATGAAGACTGAGAGAAACATGAAGTTTTTAGGGGGGTGGTGCACTCTCTGAACAGCTACTATTATTGTTTCTTAGCCAGTGATACTGCCAAGTGTGTAGGAAGCTGAATTCTTCTTGTACAAGTATTCCCCATAATTTGTACCTTAATTTTTACTATGCTAAGTAAAACCACTTCCTTTTCTGGGGTGGGATTTTTTCCTCTTTGGGCATGTGAAGAGTCTGGAAAACTGTGTGGATAATGCAGTCACTCAGTGCTGTCCTTTTCCAGAACTGTGGTGTGTGCAGCGTGCAGGATTGTGCTGGGAATTTTCCCCCTTGTGCTTGAGCCCTGACTACGATTTATAGGAGAAGGATGGAAGTCTTGACATTTGGAACATAGCAATGCCTGTTGCTTATTTCCCAGTAGAACTTTCAACTTAAAAGATTTAGATGCTTTTCTTTATTAAATGGAGCGAATACTTCAGTGTTTTCAGCTCAAAGCCCATCAGCATATCTCCATATTTTGTCAAGGGGCCCAGCTGCCAATTCTCAGTGGAAGTGCCGTTAGCAGTGGTGGTAATCCAGCATGGTGGTCTAACAAAAGGATAGGAGCCAGAAATTTGTGCTCAGGCTCCAGTTTTCTCTCTTGTTATTTGGCTACAGTCACTGAAACCAAAGCTTTAAAAAAAAGTGTCTGGTTTGTGATAAACTAGATGTTCACCCCAGAGTCAGGACCTGCTCCCCTTGCTTTTGGAAATGTTATCCCCTACCTTTGTACCTCTGTTTCTTGATCCATCAGCCTTCATTAATGCTGTATTTCTTAAAACAGACTGGACTGCTTGCAGTGCAGTGGTTGAATCTAAAGAAATAGTTGCGCAGACGGTAGACTAAGTTGTTAATTTTGGCCTGTAATTGCAAACTGAGAATAGAGCAGGAAAAGTCATACAAAACAGGAATATATGTGTGAGACTTTATTGTCTGCCTTTAAATTTCCGTCTCTGTGTGTCTCTTTCTCTCCCCCTCTTATGTACACTTCCCCAGGCCTCATACTGTGGCATCCAGCTCATCCCTGCTGTCACCACAGTGGCATTTGGCAGTCCCTGAGGTGAGAGAGGGAGCTGAAAGTGTGCTGTATGGTGTCCTGCAGCTCTGCCCTGATGCAAAACACATTTCCCACCTCTAGGATGCTTTCTCATGTCTCCCTTTTCTGAGTGTTCCCTCTTCCCCTACTCCCACAGGGCAGCACTCCATATCCTTCAAGGAAAATTTTATATTCAGATTACTAATTTTAACCTGATTATTGTTTGCGAAACCAGTAATTGGAAGAAGTCAGTCATTGCTTAACAGCTTTAGTGGTAAATCAGTTCCAGCAGCTTGCTGGGCTGCTGCTAGCATGAATCCACGTGCTTCTCAGCTAGACACTCTCATCTCTCCTCCCCCCCACTCTCTCTCTCTCTGAGATCCTTTGCTGGGTCCATATGGGGCTGGGGATGTAAGCACTTCAGAGGAGTGTTTCAATATATGGTTATGATTCTAATTTTTGGCATCAGCTTTTTATTACAAGTTGTTGACTGGCTGGAGGCGTGAGAGAGTGGGAGCAGGGAGGGTTCTCGACCATGTGTGAAGCAAGGAGACAGCAGTAGCAGAAATAGTACAATAACTCTTCTCTGGAGCATGAAAATGGGGTCTGGAGCATTCCCCTCGGCCCCTAATCTCTTGCTAGCTCTGGGGTTTATAGCATGGACCGTGACAGTTTTGCTGCAAGGAAGGGTCAGGATTTCAACCACAATAAAAGTTGTAGCTCAAGTTAGTAGCGTGTAAAGTATTTTTGTCTGGCAAAATAAGGGCACTTAAAGTATGAAATCCAAACCTCTGTTTTAAAATAATACCTATCCTATGTACTGGTGTTCATTTATGGTATTGTTTTGAGTTTGATTTTCTTGTGGGTCTAAAAATGTAATAAAAATGTAAGCAGATGTGTTTCTATGATAATACAAAAAAAGAAAAGTTCCTGAAATGCAGGAGTTTGGTTTGTATTTTATATTAAGTAGAAGTTGATACTTTATAAATAAGATCAGTAAATGCAACTATTTTTCCAAGAAAACCAGTAACAATTGTAAGAGATTGTACCAAATTATTAGCAAACGGCAAGATGCAGAGTAATATCCTCTGATCAGAAATTACAGAACCTGGAGATGGAAAGCTAAAACGAAACTCAAAAAGGAATGAAAATACTCCAAGGACAGAATGCTCACGCTCAGGCTCTGTGCTGCCGTGATCTTGTGTACCAGTCTCACAGCAGCAGACATCATTTCTGTGTGTGCAGTACCACACACAGCTCTCCCTGACAAAGCACTGATGTGCCATGGTCGATGGGAAAACCAGAATAACAGAGATTCCCTAGGTCACAAGGGGAGCAAAAGTATTGGATTGACTTAGTGTGGAGCCAGGTCTGATACAGCTGAAACTCTGAACTCTGGTCCAACACGAGCCCTGCTGAGCATAACCTGGGCACTTTGTGATTATGAGTTCCCTGCATACCGTGTTTCCCTGTGCTCTGCATTGTGCTATTATGAAATAATAATAATCCAAACAGCCTTTTTGAGCACCCGAGGGCTGAATTTGCTGGGCTGTGGCATGCTGAAGCAGCAGGATGAAAGCTCCCAGGGGGTGATACTGGCAATCAGAGGATTCCAGCAAGGTGCAGGTACTAGGCATTAGTGTCTTACTCCCAGGGGCTTTTATCTCCTCACAAACTACTGAGGTAGCCGAGGTACCTAAAAGAGATCCCATTTAAGAGTCAGCAGTGAGGTGAACCCTGTGATCTCATGTACAATGCTTGCCTGTAAGAGAAAGTTTTGTGGTCTGTTAAATTCTGGATGAGTTTTGAGCCTTACTGAGAGTAGTTAGGGAACAAATGAGTGTATAGAGTCTTTCTGAAGGAGAAAAGGATGAGAGTATTCCATGGAGACATATTAAGGTCAATCCAAAGTGAACTGATAACTTTACAACCCTCAAGCAAATTACCCCAGATCATTTGTTTTGTGCAAGAGGATCATGTATGAAATATGAAAATGTGTACATGACCTTATTTTAAACTGCTGTGATTTATTACTGCCAGAACCACGAGGGAATCAAAATGAGTTTATGAAGAAATCAGTGTTATGGGGGATTGCAAAATGATGCTGAATCTGATGAATCCTTTCTGAAACCCTTTAGCCACAAGAAATCTGCTTCTTTACTCAGATGTTGTGGTGTGGATAAGTCATCCACTCTGATTCCAAAAAGCTTTAGGTCTCTAAATGAT
Source organism: Chaetops frenatus (assembly GCA_013400775.1). NCBI lineage: Eukaryota > Metazoa > Chordata > Aves > Passeriformes > Picathartidae > Chaetops > Chaetops frenatus. The sequence goes on along the minus strand of VZTR01015058.1, from coordinate 659,910 downwards.
TTTCAGGATGGTGATGTTTGCCTTTTTTTATTGTTCTGTCCAATCTTCTGAGGCACTTATGTTTTGTTGTCATCACGTCTTTCAATTGATGAGAAATCTGAATGATGCTGGTTATTTTTTTTTTTTGGCTGCATAAAACAACCCAAATTACCTTTTCAAGATTTTTCAGCAACCTTTCTTTTCCTTGCTCTGCTAAACCTGCTGTAGTTTAAAGGCTACTATATTCTTTCGTATTTATAATTTGATGTATGCTTTTCCCATTTTCCCATCCTTTTCAATGTCTTCATTCTGCAGCTGCTCTCTTCAGATGATAGTTCTAGGGCATGCAGAGGACTAGCAGGAAGAAAAAAAACACTTTTGTTTTCTTCAGAAGATACTCGTTGGAGAGAAGAAAAATGAGTCAGCACAGCCTTCAAATCATAATACAACTACTTATATTTGGGAAGGTATCACAGACTCCTGATATTTGTTGCCTATCAGTGTTTTCTACAGTGTAGAAGTAAATCTATTTGATGTTTTAAAATAGATTTTTATTCTCCTTTTCTGATTTCTGATGCTGACTGAAAGCCTTTGCTGATAAAACCATCTTTGGTAGCATGTTTCCCTTCTTTCCAGAAGAGGAGGAAGATGACACTGAATTTTCTGGCCATGCAGCCTAAATAGGCAGAATTTCCTCTGCTTCTGGTAGAAAATAGTCAAGAGTATGCATGACAAGGCTGTGTCCTATATGGACTATGTTAATTCTGCATGTATTTCATCTTGAGGTAAGTCTGGCCTCACTTACCTTTACTTTGGGGATGAAAGAACAGGACTTCTTTTTCTAAAAAAAACCCAAAACAACCCAGCAAAAAACTTGACCAAAAAAAAACAACTCAACATCAAACTTGACCAAAAAAACCCATAAAAAACAAACAAACAAACAAAATTAGAAAAACAGTGTGCTCAGACAAGATTAGCCTTTTTAAGTCATTATTTCCAAGATTTTGATGAAAAATCATATCCTGTAATATTTATTTTATTATTATTGCCATGTGTTGTTGCTAGTGCCATTGTTTTCAGTCAAATCTGTGAGTTTGTTTTGGTTTTATTATCAGAAGCATGTTTTTGCCTTGGAACCATAATTTGAAATTGATTTTTTTTTTTTTTTTTTGGGTCTGATTTGGTAGTACACTGTCCTTCCAGAGGGATGAAATGAGCTCAGGAGGGGTGTGGTTCATGTATCAAGGACCCAGATTTTGGGACTGGCCTTAGATTAGAGGATTAATTTGACAGATTGCATTTTGTGTCCTCTCTCTCTGCTCCTACATTCTGCTTGTGTGAGCAGAACAATTGGTGCTGAGCAGCTGCATGGAGCCCACTTCAGGTGCCCTGTCTTGAGTTGTTTCTAATCTGGACCTGTAGGCTCATCCCCATAACTTGTCACAGTGCAGTAGATGCACCTCTGGAGTGGATCTTCCAATTTAGTTTCATAACCCAGTTTGTGAGCCCTGAGGCTGTTTGAAGTGCAAACCAAAGGATGGTAAGTGGAGTGATGGTGGCTTTTCCTTCAAAAACTTGCTCCTGATTTGAAAGAGAAAATTAGTGGAGTCGAACTTGATTTCTTGTGCTCAGGGATGTCTGACACATTGGCCTCTATGTGAATATTCCTTGCATGGGTAAATCTTCAGAAATGCAGCTGTGGTCTCATGCAAACTTAAGCATTTTTGACCTTTACATAGCTAAAAAACCAACCAAACAAAAAAATTCAATCTCAAAATCAAAACCTAAGTACTTTAAGAATTCATGTGCAAGGTACATTAAAACTGTGTGAATGGTTGTCCACCCCATGTTTCAGATCCCTCACAGGTCATGTGGGGCAAGTATCTTGCATTTTCATCAGTTCAAAATGTGGACTTATTTTTCCATATTTAGTAGCTTTCAGCAGTAGTTTTTTCAAAGCCCCTTGCTATCTGCAGTGTCAGCTACTCTCTTTACTTGGCCTGGATTCTTTTCCACATGCATTGCCCCTGCATTTCTACATACACTCTACTTTTTCCCTGTTTTGCCTTATCACCTGTAAAATATGCACTTATCTTCTGAGATAAAAGCACAGTTGATAACAGGGTGATGTGTCTATCCACCCCAGCCTAACTTAGATTTGGGAGCACAATGTGTCTTGTTAAATTCAGGATTACCTTTATCTATCAAACACTGGTATAAGTAGGGCTACAAGTCCAAAGGATGTAGTTCTATGTTAGCCATATTTTTCTACATCTGTGTGTTTATAAGAAAGCTATAGTCTAATGTGCTTGATGTTTCTAGTGTGTTAAAGATATACAACAAACAACCATTAATGAGTTTTAAAACAGTGATGCTTATTCAGTCCACTCAGTGCTCTTGAATGTAAGCCAACATTAATTCAAGCTCAGTTGATCCTAATAAGTAACTAAGACCCCATTTCATAAACATGCAATTCTAGCTTGTTATTTCTGGCACTGCCATTAAGCAAAAATCTCTACCCTCAGAATGACAGAATTAAGGGATTAGGGATAAACTGAAAATTGTGAATAATTCACTATTTCTTCCCTCCTCTCCTCCCCACCAAAGGCAATTCTAGAGGGGCTCAATAACTTTTCTCAGTTATGCATCTTTTCTTCTGGGAGTTATGCACAGGAGTGTGACCTGCCAGTGCAGTGAGATTTGCTCATATGAGTGAAGTCTGTAGGACCAGATGTAATGTCTGATACTTTCTCTTGTCATCATAGGTTCACTAGAACAAAGCACCAATGCCTGCACTAAAAAGTACTCCTTACAGTTATCTATCCTGAAGGGGAACTTAATGCATGTTGTCCCAACAATATGTATGTTTTTTCAAAAGAAATATATGACATTTCAAAAGAAATCAATGACGTTTTTTACTTAAATGCAATCAAGGTTGCTCCTTGCCCTGGCCCTTCAGGTAATGTAGAACATGTGTAATACTTGTTCCTGAAATAGATTTTCTCTTCAACTTCCCTGATTTTGCAGAAAGATATATTAAAAAGATCCTGCTGAATATGAGAAGCTTTGCAGCAAATTAGCAGATGCACTCTGCTACATAAAATTCACTACAGTAGGAGTTCACATTAAAGCAATATAGACTGCACAACAATTGTATTTCTCAACGCAGACATTTCTTACCCAGGCTTTATCTCTGCCATGCCCCTGGATTTCAGGCAGCTGCTGAAGTCCTAGAACTGTATTTCTAAGACATATGGGTTTAGAACTGTCCTTTCATGTGCTTGTACAGTGCCCAGATACAAGTTCTGTCACTCTCTGAACTTGTAGGCTCTATGGTGATGTGGAAGAGTGAGAGGTAAGGACACACTTTTCCCCTCTCCTACATAAGAATTGCTTGCAGTCATGAAGTTTGTGTTGCTAACACACTCTTTTGCTCAAAGGCTCAGCTTTCTTGCTAAAATGTTTGTACAATGCTGCAGTATTGTTGCATTGTTGAGCCAAAATAATAATAAAAATTTAGTTAAATTAAAAATTGGGCTATTAATGGCCTTATAGACTTGCTGTCTTTATTCAGTGCCAGTGAATGGCTGTGCTGTTGGCAGCACTCACTAATATTTCTCAAGTAGTTGCTGATGTCATTATTATTATGGACTTTCTTTTTCTTCATGTGCAATTATTATTTTTAACAAAGCATGTGGAGAAAATGCTGTGCACACAGCTGTGTGAGGAACAAATTCAGAAAAGGCCAGATCAGTTTGTAAGAGAAATCAGGTGTGTTGCCATCAAGTTTTGGGTCAGTAGAAGGGCACCAAGTGACTTGGCTTTCTTCAAAAACTGAGTAAGGCTTTTAATTTCTGAACAGAATGGGGGAATGCATGCAACCCACAGAGACTGGAGTCTCTCCAGGCCTATCTAACATAATGAGAGAATTCTTTGTGAAATGCGTAAAATGATGACATTTTAGTGGTGAGTGAAATACTTGATTACTTTTTCCATAACCTAAAATAGTTGGAATGTTCTTATGCAATCCCATTCCCGGTGAGGACTAGGAATGTGTAAACCTCACCATATATATTCCTGAGAGACATCTCTGGGGCAGAGTGGAGTGGTATGGAAAAATGGTTGGAAAGTGTTTTTTAAGCCCCAAGGAAAAGTTACAGACATGTTCATCTGAGAAAAAAACCAGAAGAAGAATTCAGAGTCATGGTGACAGGTCTGAGGAGAGAAAAGTTGCTCTGGGCCAGGCTTGCTGAGCTCCTTGGTGGCCACTGAGATAAAGGTGAGTGCCTGGCTTAGTCTGGCTTGTCCATGGGGCTTTTTGCAGAAGGGAAGAAGGGACACAATGCCTGCTGGCACCTGGGGACAGGGTGGCAGAACTCTGGTCCAGGGCAGTGGGGTTTGGTGCCAGTCTGGATGGACTGACTGTCAGAAGGACAGCTGGGCTTTAAGCTGCCTCTTCATCCTCTTTCAGCACACCCTGCTCCCTGGCACCATCCTGAGGGGAGTCCACATCCATGCTGAGCACTCCTGAGGCTGCCATTATTTCCCCTCAAGCTTGGACGTGGAGGATTGAGTGAATCATCCTCAAGGGATTTTGGTACTTTGCAACACAGTGGAGATTTTTAATGTAGTGTAATATCTCTGACTAGAAAGGGCTAGCATGATCTTTCACAGAAAATCTTTTCTGGTAGATTGAGAGGCTGGATTTAGCATTTCAGAGGAGTAAAGAAAAACAAAAATCCATTCAAATGGCATTGAGGACACGTATGCTCCTGAAGCAATAGCAGTACTTCTGGGTACTGGGTTAGTGCTTGTATTTGATGTATGGACACTGAACAGTTGTGTCACAGTTTAGCATCACTCTGTCACAAGCCATAGCCAACCACAGAAGGAAAGGATAGTCTCTGCCCTGTGGAAATGGCAACTGGACATTCAGGAGGAATCTCCTGGGCTGAGATTCCCAGTGCACAGGGAACTGCACTGGCATGGAACAGGAAAAAGACAGGCATCGAGTTGATTGATCAGCTTGGGGTTTCTTTAAAGGTAGAGCCAGCCTTTCTCTTCCCAGTAACATCACACTCCTGCTAGCAGAGGATTATGTGTGCTTAGTCCGTGGGGACAGAGTATGCATTGCTCAGCATGGTATTTTATCAGACTCAGTGGATAGTTCTTTCATATTTTATGTTTTTATATACTTTATGTTCTTTCATATTTCATGTATTATGTCTAAATATAGAAAGTTTATTGAAGACTAGTTTGCAAGTGCAATATGTTGACACAGCATTTTCTGGGGACACACAGTACCCAGAATGGCTGTTTCTAATGTAAAAACATTCAAGCATTTAAAGCTGGACCAGTGTCATTGAGGAGTTAGACCATGAATAGTTCTGTGCAAAGGAACTAATATCTATAAGAGATTGAAAGACTGGAAAGGGCTGGTAGAAGTTATATATTGACTGAAGATGAGCCAGGCTACATCATGCCTGTTCACCAAATTAACTATTTGTTTCAATATTTATAAAAGTGAATAGGAAACAGATGGCAGAACTGGAGATGCCTGTTAGGTTTCTGTAATGGTGACAGGAGAAAGAGAGAGTGGAAATCAGAATCTCACCATAAGAGAGGAACAGGAAATTAAAATGTCAGAAAACTGACAAAACTGCAGGACCACACACAAATATAAAGAGTTTCCCCATAGGATCTCCAAGGCATTTCAAATTGAAGTCTTTTCTCTTTTGCCACTCAGAAATCAGAATAAAGTTGTTTTTGTTTTTTTCTTAAAGAGGAAGGTCTAAACACACACCCTTATCTCAGTTGCTACAATACAGTATCTTGAATATTTTTTTTGAAACTTGTCTGAGTAGTTGGGAAAAGTTCTACTGAGATATCTAATGAGGAGACAAAAAAGAGCAGAGATGGGAGTTGCTCATTGATGTATTGAGTATCCACATTCTTGTTCTTGGCAGTAAAAATTCATGGTCTTTATTCTGCAAAGACCAGGGTGTGGCTGGCCAAACTCCTGCAGATTGGGGTTATCAAGGAGCTCAGGGCTCTGTTTGCCCTCTGCAGTTATTCAGGGCAGCTGTGCTTGTGGTCTGTCCTTGTGGGCTGCATCGAAGTTTATTTTCCCTGACCTGCAAGATGTGGACAAGGGAATCCTTCTGGCTTGAGGGGCAGCCTTACAGTGTATGTTCCACCCAGAATGTTGGAGTGGAGCATGAAAACAAGGAGGTAAAAAGCTAGGGAGCTTTCATATTGAATAGATTTTGTGGAATTGTGCCAGTTGTGTTAACTGAGGGTCAGGGACCCTGAATTCATGAGGGATTCTGATAGTCCACCTGCAGCCAGTACACAGCAATTTATTCTCCATGCATGTCAGCAGAAAACAGATCTGGAAAAGTCAAGCTGCATTTCACAAGAATCTTTTTGTGCTGTATCATTACCTGAATCAGCTGGATTTGGAAAGAGGTTGAGAGTCCAGATAGACTTACTGGTCTCTTCCCCTCTCAGAATTGCTTCTAGTTTTTAGTATCCTTGGGAATACAGGGAGATATGTGCTTTGTCCCTTCCCAGATAGAAGGGTTTGCTGTCACTGTAATAATCTCTGCTTCTTTAGCTGTCTCTTGCTTATGTCTCTTCATATTCAGCAGTCATCACTGAGTAAGGGCTGTCTGCTGGCCTTTCCTTCAATAATATATTCTGAGCCAACTGTGCTGCACTGCTGAGATATGGACATTTTTTTCTTTCTTTCTTTCTGTCTTTTTTTTTCTGTCTTGTGGTATGGTTTTCTATGTCTCACTTTGACATTGGCCAAGTGCCCCACAAGCTATGGACTCTGAATGCCTGCCTTATTTGGAGAAGAACATAGGCTTTTCAGTTGGCTTGACCTCCCAGTAAGTTTCCTACTCTCCTTTGACCTGCTTCTGCATTGCCAGTCTTTGTATTAAGCTTTTTCCTCCCCTCTTTCATTGTAAAAGTTCACTCATCCTTCTTCCTTCCCCCCAAAATAGAAGAAAAAATTGCATAGCTGCTGCTAACCATTGCCCAGTCCTTCTGCTGGTATTTGATGTTCTTCCCAGGGATAAGGAATTTGCAAGTTCATATTCATACCAGGTTTGCAGATGCTGCTGCTGAGGTCTGCCTCAGAAAACAGTTGGCCACTGTATTTTAACATAGACTGGCAAATTCAGCCCTTTGCAAGCAGTCAGTCTCTGAGAAATATTCTGTCCTGCCTTCAGGTTCCAAGAGTTGGCTGTTTGGGTCAGTACTGCTGAATATAACTATAATTTTAGAGGTAAATGCTGGTGCCTCTGTTGGTTCAATGAGACCAAGGTTAAGCCTTTTAGATCAACTACAGACCACAATCTACCAGAAAAATGACTTCTCTCTTTCTTCAATTAGCAGTTGGTAAATCACAGGAACCAAGTGAGGAGCAGAACTTGACTTGGTGAAGTCCTTGGACAATGACAATAAGATACTTGGAAAGAAGATGGGTTTTGTGATTTTCCCTGTATTTTTTTTTCAAAAAGAGAAGCATTGAGAGGAGAGGTGAAATAATGCAGATCAATGGTGCAGCAGTTCAGGAACAAGCAGAGTGGCAGAGAGCTTCATTCTTTATTTGCCTAGTGAACTAAAATGGGAGTTTTCTGTAAAGGCAGGGGTTTATATGGCACTTGTTGTACACAGGTACTGTGGGAGCAGCAAACAGATTTGATTTTAGCTGATTGCTAAAAGGAGGAGTTAGCACTTTGCCTTTAGCATTTCTGCCTTCCTCCAAACTCTGGGAGTTTTACCATGTGCTTCCTTTGGCAGGTAGGTACCTCAGGAACCTGGTGCTTCCCAAAGATCTGAATGGAACTTGTCTGAAATTACCATTTACTGAACATGTCATGAAATCAGCAATATTCAGGTGAGGGGCACTAGGAACCCATGTCTTTGCTGTTCCCTGAGTGGAATGAGACTCCTGTGAAGCAGGATACAAAGGAATTTTATTGTACAATTTTCATCTACTCTTCTGTCACTGCTTCTGATAAAGCCAGATCTAAATTCATCCCAGGGTCTGCTCCAAAGATGAGTTATATTTGATCCATTGAACTTGTGACTTTAAGGCTGAAAGAAGGACATGTTACACAGAAGTGTTGCCTGTGACTGGCTGAAGAATAAAAAGGATTCAGTGTCCCCCAGAGAATCACAGAATGGGTAAGATTGGACGGGACCTCAGTGGATCATCTGGTCCAACCTCCCTGCTCAAGCCAGGTCATCCTAATGCAAGGTGCACAAAGCTGCATCCAAATTTATTGTTTCACGGATCTGGGTGAAGCAAATGGACAGCCTGGAATAAATCTTTAAAATATTTTCTTCCCCTTCCCTTCACTGAATCCTGACCTGTGTTTCCCTGCCATTCTCCCTGCCTGTCTCCCCACCATTGTGCTGCTGTTACTCACAAGAGTTGCTACTGTGATAGAACAGGACATGAACAGGAGTGACCTGGTAAGGCCCAGTGCCATGGAGGAGAAACGCACTGGAAGACAGGGCAGGAGAAGGACCAGCATCAGCACGATATCCGAGGAACTGATGCCTTTTTCAGAGCTGTACTTATCCCTACTCTCAAGCAAGCCTTTCACAGTGCTTCCTTCACCTGCAAGTCTTGCAAAGCCCAGCCTCTGGTGGGCTGCCTCCCTTTGCATCAGTCCCCACGTTACCACACAGCCACTGCTGTCTGTGTGGTCTTTGGAATTCACACGGCTTGGTGGCAACCAGTAGGGAGGGAAAATAACGTGTTTTATTTATTTAGAGTCAAGCACAGTTTAAAGTCCATTCTAAATAAATAAAAACTCTTAGCCAGATTTTTATAAATAAAAAAGTAGATTTTCCCCTCTCTTTTGGCTGCTGTTGAACAGCATCAGTTTCAAGACCACACAAGGAGCTGTGTCGACAGCTCAGAAATGTGCAGGAGAGGCAGAGGTAGGAGGGGTAGGAAGGACCTTGATAACTTGCTTTGGGTTTCTAATGCATGGAGGATCCCTGTGGACATTAAGGAGTAGGCCTGCCACTGGGGTGAGTTAGAATGTTCGATGAAAATTGAATATCTTTGGCCTTTAACAGAGGAATATTTCTCTAAAAGACAAGTTTTTCTTCAGATGCTTCATCCACCCTACCAAGGCATCTGTGCAAATGGTAGGATTAGTTAGCACAGGAAAGCACTATTTTCTCTGTCTCTTAGTATAGCTTAGAGGTGACAGAGCACCCATAAAAAGCAGTGATTTGAGGAAGAAACATTTTATTCTTAGGAGGCTGATCACGTTTGGCTTTTGGGGCTTGGCTTTGAGTTACACAAAGGTTCCCAGTTTCCATCAAATCGTTCTTCCACACAAGTGCTGACAGTGTTGTGTCTCCTGTTACAACCATCACTTAGGGAAACTCCAAGCATGGTTTCATTTTCTTGGGAATGAAATGTATTATGTCTGCACAAGGTTTCAGATCTCTCCTCACTTGCAGACCTGCCAAGATATCAGGAAGGGTGACAAGCAGCTGCTATGTGGAGCACCTGGGTTTTGTTACTCCAGATGAGAGATTATAACAGGCCTTAAATAGTTATCTGCTGTAAGTGGGTTCTCTTTGAGGCAGCATTTACTGCCTTGCTCATGGATGAGGATGGGCTGGAGAACATGATTCTGTTGGTTGCAAGATTAGGCTGAGAACAAAAAGAGCCCAATTAATGATTGTTATTTTGTGACTGGTCAGAGGCCACTACAATTCTGACAAAGAAAATCAAAGAAACACTCTTGCAAAGCAGAGCTTTTCTCACAGCTCATTACCTCTTTCCTATTCTGAACTTCCTTGTGCTGGCGGACAAAATGACCAACAGATGTTAGTCACATTGAGGAAAAATTTCAAAGAATAATTTTTTAAACATGTCCTTTTATAGCTTACTTTACCCACTTTATATATTATATTTAAAGTTATGTATGGTCATATATCCCACAATACTTTGGGTTGTCTTGTTTCGTTAGTAAAACATCAGCTCACTTTTCTCTTCCCACTTAATGACACAGCTGGGGTCACAGCTTGTCAAAGGCAATGGTGTCAGAACTCCTAAACTTCTTCCCTAAACCCTTATCCTGAAGGAGGTTAGTACATTTCAAGGCTGTATTGCTCTGTGGTCCAGTTAGCAGTAAAATGCCATTTTCTTTGCACAGATGAAGTCATTATACAATTTCTGCCATGCCAGCCTGCAGATGGTTGCTTCATCTACCAGAGACCTCTGATACAGCAAATGGTCTTTGTCTCAGCCCACCCAAGCCAGGGACATGAAGAGTTTCCCTCGTAGCTCTGCGAGTCTTCCTCCTTGAGTACACCTCCCACCTCACAATGAAGAGCAGACACTTTGAAAATGCTACTTAGGAATGATTATTCTGTTTAGTTCTGATTATTTAGATCAGTTAAGCAGCAATTCTCACTAGCTCTTAGTAGCTTTGGAGGTATCCAACGTGGGCACTTGGTGGTGGGCTTGGCAGTGCTGCGTTAATATTGGATCTTGATGATCTTAGAGTTCTTTTCCAGCCTAAATGATTCTATGATTCTCTGATGCAGGAACATAGGTCATGGGCAGTAGGCTCACATTGCCTGCCTGCATGAATTTCAGGGCCCCACAAGTTGTTCCATGCATAGGGGAGTGGATTCCATTTTTATGCGTGCGTATGATTATTTCAGGAAATTGTGCTGCGTTTTGAAAACCTGAGTGTAGGAGAGCTAGGATGGATAGTGCAAACTACTTTCAAACCTGAATTATATTAATTTTTTTCCTTCTCTTAAAAAAGGTTGTTGAATACTTTCCACTATATGTCAGTGGCAATGTATGTGCAATAAACAGCTTTTTGTGTTTATTAAATATCCCAGCCTTGCCTTGCAATTTAACCAGCCATAAGTTAATTAGTTGCATTGTATGTTGAGTTGCAATGAAGGGTATCACTTACTTATCACAGTACTCTAAGTAATCACACCAGAGATTGATTGTTCATTTTCACAAAAGAGAATAAAAACTATTTATCTGATTTTTAACTCTCAATAGTAATACGAGATGTTTAGGCCTCACACATAATTTATTTTGTGAATTTTAATTCTTTTCTAAAAATGATAGCTGAGCTACTAGAACTGAGAAAGAAAGCAGGTATTTCTACATCTTTTTTATTGGTGACTAGAAAATATCAAACTGCCTGGCAAAAATGGGCTCCTGGAGAAATTCTGTGCAATTTTACACATAAAACCAACAAACCTAAGTCTTGGGATTCTTAGAGAGATGGAGCTCCTCTTCCATTTGAATTATTTCACTGGAATTCAACCTAAATGTTAGTTCTGACACATCAGAAAAATTCTTAGGAATAAAAAATAAAATCCTGTGGGAGGCTTTATTTTAGGAGGCTAAGTTTAGTTATCTGTGTAGCTGTAGGCAGGCTAATCTGGTACTGATTCTGAACAAAAATATTAAAATCTTCTTAGGACATACAATTAGCTAGAGATCGAAAAGTAATTACTGTCAGTGAAGATTTTATTCAAATCTAATTTCATATATTGTGGCCAAAATGAAAAGGGATGACAGGCTGCTCACTTAATAAACTAGATTGAGATAATTAGTAGGAGATAAAAGCACTCCCTTTTGCAAGGATTAAAAATATTTGGTAAGAGGTATCTATAAAAAGGTTATCATCACAACAAGGTTAGAAAAGGAAATCAGTCTGGCAGATTGCTAGTCCAGTGCTATACAACTGAATTTTTCCCCCAGTTATTTGTAGGTAATAATAAAGTTATTGCTAAAAAAAGCTATTTTGATACTTTGTTCTGGTAGGACCTTCTTGCAAACCATGGGGGACTGTTTGATAAGGGTATGTTTGGAAGAACAGAAATTTTATCACTGACAGATGTGAGCACAAAGGCCTATATTTAAGAGGAAGAGGGCCCTCCATGGAAGATTTCTGCATGCTAGAAATGGGTGATCCTGAAAGTTTTAGAGTTCCTGGTAGGCACCCAAGTGAACATGAGCTTTAAGGCTCCTTTTAGGAGCATGACTGCAGTATTGTGTGAGCAGGTGGGAGAACACTCTGAAGGACTGGAGAGCTGATTATTCTTATAGATAGGACTGATGAGGTCTTTATTAGAAAAGCAGGGTAATTTCTGGTATCTGTTAACAAAGAGGATAATAAACTGAGGAAATATGGGGAAAAAAACTCCAAGGATGCTCTAAGAATGCAGGTGTTTAAGACTCTCAAATACACAGTGTATAACTTGCATGAATAACACATAATATATACCAATATATCTGGAGTTATAATTTTATCTATAAATATATGAACATTTCTATAAAGGAGTACATGTGTATATGTGCCTGTGAGCTTGAGAGATTTGTGGTAACACACCTTCTTAATTATGATAACATTCATGTAAAAATCTCAGACACTTAAAAGAACAAATTAATTAACTCTTCTACCAAGCCATTGTAGTTTAGTTTGTTTTATATCACACAATACTTTCGTGCTTAAAATGCAGCAGCACCTGGTGTGACTGGTATTGTGTACACAACTCTAGCTCCAGACAAGCTTCACTGATCTCAGTTGAATAATGGACAGTAGGACTTGGCCCCCTAAAATTTAATATGACTGTCCTAAAATAATTTTAAAAGGGATTTATGTGTCTTCTCCTCCTCCACACTGCCTGTAACATGAGAGTGTCCATGTGGCCAAGAATACAGACTTGTCTTCTCTAAATTGAAGATGTTCTGCTCATACCACTGGAGAAACAAACCAAAAAATAAGGCAACCAGATGTTAAAAAATGTTGAAATTTCCTTTTTTTGGAAAGGTAGCTATGTTAAATAAACATTAAAATGTTCTTTTTTTTTTCTATATAACTATTCATTTTAATGTCACCCCAGGAGTTCATCCAAGGGTCTCTGGGTCATTTGGGAGAAAGTACAGTATATTTTGGCTTCACAGCTTTCAACTTGCTACAAAGGGCTAATTCTTCCAATTAATGAAATAAATGTTGCTGATGTAGATGGATTGACAAATTAGTTTAAAGGCTAGCTTGTTGAGGCAGATGGCAAGTCTGAGAGAGCTAGAATGCATTAAGAGGCCTCCGTCGGCAGGAAAAGGAGCCCTTGGAAGAACAAGACTTAGGGACCATTCACCCCCATTCACCTGGTGGCATTTTTTCTGTCCAAGCAGAACTGTGACAGAACTGGGGAGTGTGAAGATATTTTGTCCCATAAGGCTTGCAACAGGGCTTTCTGTTTAGGGCAAAAGAAACCCATTCAGACCAGATACTCAGACAAGCTGAGGTAGCTGGAGGTCTGGTATTCCCTGTAGGGCACATTGCAGTTTGATGGGCTATTTAGTAGAAAAGCAGGTTAATTTATGGTGCCTAGTAGGAAATGTGATCATAAACCAAGAAAATGTGAGCAAATAATTCAAGGGAATGCTCTGAAGTTTATTGATACTTGCTCTATGATCAGATGCTGAAAAGCTAAAACAGAGCAAGGAAGCTATAGGGAGAATTTCGAGGCTAAAAGTCTGTTGATGTGGGTAAAATACTCTTGGAAAGAGTTCCTTCTCCTTTTGAAAATAAATTCCTCTCTTTGAGACAGCATTCTGAAGTAGCTGCATTTTAATGCACTTTGCAACAGTTTATGAAAGCAGATGCATTGCCCTGTTGATATTTCAGGGGTGGATCAGATCCGTGGATTAATGCATTTTATGTGCTCCAGGGATGGTGGAGGTGGGTTACTGCACACCTGAGACCCTCTGTAGGGCATATTGATGTCTGGCTGCAATTTCTGAGCTTTACACCTTTAGCTAACTGGTGTGATAGCCTCTGTGTTTCCAGACAGGAAATAACACTCGTTGTCAGCTGTGCTGGTTGTAGTGATGGGAGGCATGTTCCTGCCTTCGTACCTGCAGACATAAAAGGGCTCACAGAGGAAAGTTTGAGGCTCTCAGCTGGTGCCCATCAGTGCAGCGTCAGAGGGTGTAAGGTGATACATGATGTTGCATGCTGCAGTAGTCTGGATCTACCATCACTGCCTGGAAATGCCCTGCCTGATGGGCCACTCCTACACCACAGTGCTCAGCCAGGTCCTTGCAGAGCACAAGGATGGATGTAGCAAGTGCAGGGATCCAGGCTGCTGGAGCTAAGCTGCTTTTCTTCCCCATGTGCTTGCTTGTTTGAGCCTGGTCAGCTCTCTGTATTCTCAGCTGTGCTAGATGCCAAAGATAAATATCACAACTGGGCAGAGGGCAACCATTCCTGCAGTGGAATTAACATTCATTGTCTCCAAGTCTAGCTCAGTGAGAATAATAACTTCATGGAATTGAATTGCTTTGCTGCTGTATGAGTTTTAATGTTAGTTAGCTGTGTGAGTGGACATCTGTGCAGAATTAGCTGAACCCTCAAATCCTAACTAGATATTATGGGGAAATATTGGACCTCAGTCTGTAGATAGGTGAATTTTTTTCTTTTTTCTGTTTATGGAGGGAAGCTTGTGGAAGCTGTTTTATTTTCAGTCACTTGGTGCTCAAATATGAGCTCTCAACCTGCAGAGCAGTGTAGTATTATAGATAGCTGGGTGTGCGCTGAGCTCCAAAAGGCTGAATCACCTCTTGTTAAAATGTCAGCTTTCATTGTTAGTGAGATTTGATTTTTCTGAAGAAAATTTTCAGGAATATAGGTAAGCAACTTGCTTAGCATTTATGTTCTGTAGTAGCTTAGTCATAAAAACAATCGTATTTGCAGTACATGTGGATACTCTTATAAAGCATTGTTTAGAGAGCCCAGGAGAGAAATCTATGCAACATGCCAATGCAAGAGTTTTGTTATCCCTTCTTTTGGGAGAAAGGTAGGAAAAGAAAATAATTTGCTGTTTTGAGAGGAATGTATTTACCTTCCAAGAATTACTTATCATAAATTGATTACTATCCTTAGCCTGTCTGCTGCTGCAGAGTGTTTGCTTTGTTTCTTAAAGAGAAAACAAAATGTGGTGATATATCTCAAACACATGGGACATGGAGAGTATGGACTTGCATTAAAAAGACTGCTTTTTTGGGCTGCATTTATAGACAGATGTTAAGAAAGCAGCCAAGGAGGCATATTCCCCAAAGAAATTTTTGTGCTTAGTAGTCTCTATTATTTTTATTTTTTTTTTAAGTTTATGAACTGAATAAAACACAATCCCAATTTTTTTCCAACCATGTTCTGTCTATAGATTGCTCCAGAATTTCTATGCCTTCAGCCTCATCTCTTTTTCTCCATCCAAGCACTTCTAAGAGCAAGGAGGTTAGTTGCTTGTATGTGATGAAGGCTCTGAAAGGAAAATAATAAATTAACATCAAATGGGCATCTCCTCCTCCCACCCTGCATGCAGGAAGTCTTAAGGAGACCACAGCACACTATCAGTACTGCCTCCCAACACACTCTTTCCCAAAACCCCCCTCCTATTCCTTTGCAACCTCCAATAATTTCAGCTAAAATGAAGCTCCTAGTTTGGTGTTTATTCAGAGGTGTTTTCTGGAAGGTGCAAATTGATCAATTCCTTCAGTTCCTCTTAATGTCTGAAAGAACTGCGATTGTAAGATGTTTTTTGGGGGCTATTTAAGGACAGCCTACTTTAATTAATATCCAATGGATTCAGCTCTTGGCATCTGCTGTTTCACACCATTAACCAAACTGTTATATGCCTGGTGGCACCTTTCTTGTCAAGGGTACCCTACTGATATTGTTCCTATCTGGCTCACCTAATAAAGAAGGAGTGTCAGTAAAATGTCAGCAATTACTGCATTGCTGTATCAGTGAATAGTCCTTAGCAAATCAGAGGCTTAGGGTTACCTTACATTTCTCATTTCAGGCAACAGAGTTGAGGACTAAAATGTGGAACAACACCTCCCTGGGCAGGGCAGGCAGCTACCCCCGGCTGTAGCTGTCTTGTGTGTCCTGCCTCAGCTTCACCAGAGACCTCTGAGATGCCTGTCCAGCTGACAAAAAGGTGAATATGAAGTTCAATGTGCAAAGGTGGGATTTATTTCTAAACTTTGAAGTGCCAACTTGTTTTGCTGTGATTAACAAGGACAGAAAGCCCTGATACTTGTTCCTGAGAGAGGGGTAGCACTTTAACTGCACTGTGCTAATATTTGTAGCTTTTCTTTGTCCTGCATAATAGAAAATATCTGTGTTTAGATCTCACTGAAGTCAGCCAGAACACTGTCACTATGTCTTATTGGCTTTGATCTGGTGTACTTGATTATGTTCTTATGTTTATCACAGGCTCTCAATTTTCCTTCTTTGCTCTAAAAACTATACTCCGAATATTGAGTCATTTTTCTCCATATCAGTGAATCTGCTTATTGACATCCTGTTAGAGGCCTGTGCGAATAGTCTTCAAAAAGGAATAAATGAAAGACACCGGTGAACAGCAAAGTTTGACCAGAGGGCAAAGTTCTGTCAAAAACACTTTATCTTTCTTTGTTACTGAGACATGGCCAGATGTTTGTTTATAACAAAATGCCTGCATTGAGATTTTTCAAAGCCCAGATGAGAAAAACTGTATCTAATTGCTTCTAGGAGTGCAGTCATGTCCTAGCTGCAACCTAGGTCGATGTGTCCTAGAATCCTGTATCTGGAGATTCTGGAAGTGGAATAAAAGTGTCTGTGTTTTGGCTGAAAGGAGATAGGGCTGTCAGTTCAGGCACACATTAAACATCTGCTCTGCCTGAGCCCTGTGGTTTAACTAGATTAAAATGCCACATTAAAATGATCATCAGTCAATCAGAACACTTCCTCACTCTGAGGAAAATAACATCACGCTCAGTGCTGCAGTTTCCAGTGAAGCCAGTGTGTCATGCTAGGAGAAAAAAATCAGAACAGTGAAATGTTTCACAATTGTGGTTTGATTGGCCTGTGTGACATCACAGACTAATGTTTAACTTAGGATCAAACAACTTGGAGTTTGTTCTCCTAAATGATTTTAAATCTAGCTAATTATTTTGATTATTAATTTTGATTATTTTAAATCTTGGCTATTAACTCTAGTTAGCAAAATGAAATGTAATTCATGTTCTAGCTTTGGGAGAGTTTCCAATCAATAAAGCTGTATCACAGACCACAAATTTGTGTTGTTTCAGTGGCATAGAGATCATTTTACTTTTGTTTAAAGCCCTGGATAGCTATTTAAGACTACCAGACTACAGGTCTTATAAATTACAGAAGTATGAATTGCCTGCAAAGCTCTGTTTTATTAATAAAAGGAAAGGCAATACTGAAAGAAGAAGCAACCCAGACAAATTAAGATAACCCCCTTCAGCTACCTCTTAGCTGTGAGCTAATTGTCTATGGCAAGGGATTATTTCTATAAACAATATAGGGTTTGCTAACAATTATGTAAATACTGCCCTGAAGTACCTTATGTGATGATTTGCAAGGGCTTTTGCTGTATAGATTTTGAATTACTTAAAATTAAATGCCTTCTTGCATTAATTAAAACATTTAACCAAATTGGTTTTGTTTTTCTAGTGAAGCAGAGAAGGAAAAAAATGTATATTTTCTTCTGCACAGTGTTGTGGGCTGAAAAAGTAATTTTTTTCTTGCAAGGATTTTTACAACTTCCTGCAGGAAGTAATTTTTTACCTGCAAGGATTTTTATGGCTTCCTGCAGGTACAACTTCCTTTAGGCCTGGAGAACCAATTAACTAGCTAGTTTTAAGATAGACACTCTGTGTAACCAGTTGAAAAAAAACTGGATACGCCCCTGTGCTTTAGCATTTCAAGAAAGGAGAAGCCTGAGACTCGCTCTCTTCCTTCTGACTTCTGAACAGGTAACAGCAGAGCCTGTGTGGCCCAGCTGGGCCCAGGTTGGGCCAGGCCCTCTCGATTGGGCCCTGCCGTCTCCGTGGGGCTGGGCTGGGTAAGGCTCATCTGGCTGGGCTGGGCCTGGCGGCAGAGATCCTGTCACAGCTCATATCCTGATCTGGCTGATGAGTGCTGCAGCCCCCGCTCTCCCACTTCCCTGGGAAAAGGATCCAGCAGCTCCAGCCACTGCCCAGCAGACATCCTGTGACTAACGATGGAGCCTGGGAGAGATCACAGCTCTCTCTGTACAGAAGTAACTGACATGGAGACATTGAAGTCCGTGAAAAAGGAGCTGAAAGCCCAGAGGGAGGAGAAAGAGGAGATGCTTTAAGCTGAAATTCTTTTGTAAGGCCATGGTAATGGACTAAGATACATCAGACTATTCCTTATAACTAATGAATGTAGTTGAGGGGATGCAATGTTCTAACTTAACTTCAACCAGCAAGTTTTGATGTAATTAATGTGCACTGTGCACCAGTATCAACTAAGACCTCAACTCTTTACTCTTCTACCAGAGCAGCTCATCCTTAAAATAATACCCAAGTATCATCTCATATAGAGATGAGCCCTTGAATGCAGTTGCAGGAAGAACTGTGTATCGAGGGAAGGGACTTTCACATTGTGAACAGATTTCCTTTCCAGGCAGCTGATTTGCTGAGATATTGAAACAATAGAAGAACTGTATTCTTATGAAGAAGTCTCCATGGCGTGACAGGAGAGTCTCCTCTCCCAACTGAACTGATGAAAGCTTATTTTAAAGGTGGTAAACTGATTAAAAGGCTCTAGGTTTCATCTCTTTATGTCATTGATAAAAAAGGAGTTGTTGGTAAAGAAAGAGGAAAGGAGGTAATGGGAAAAAGGGCTCTGAAGCTGTATTCTAATTCTTCTTATTTTTTTTTTT
>VZTR01015058.1:623565-640371 GCA_013400775.1 Chaetops frenatus | reverse complement strand
GGCCCAGCTGGGCCCAGGTTGGGCCAGGCCCTCTCGATTGGGCCCTGCCGTCTCCGTGGGGCTGGGCTGGGTAAGGCTCATCTGGCTGGGCTGGGCCTGGCGGCAGAGATCCTGTCACAGCTCATATCCTGATCTGGCTGATGAGTGCTGCAGCCCCCGCTCTCCCACTTCCCTGGGAAAAGGATCCAGCAGCTCCAGCCACTGCCCAGCAGACATCCTGTGACTAACGATGGAGCCTGGGAGAGATCACAGCTCTCTCTGTACAGAAGTAACTGACATGGAGACATTGAAGTCCGTGAAAAAGGAGCTGAAAGCCCAGAGGGAGGAGAAAGAGGAGATGCTTTAAGCTGAAATTCTTTTGTAAGGCCATGGTAATGGACTAAGATACATCAGACTATTCCTTATAACTAATGAATGTAGTTGAGGGGATGCAATGTTCTAACTTAACTTCAACCAGCAAGTTTTGATGTNTACAGAAGTAACTGACATGGAGACATTGAAGTCCGTGAAAAAGGAGCTGAAAGCCCAGAGGGAGGAGAAAGAGGAGATGCTTTAAGCTGAAATTCTTTTGTAAGGCCATGGTAATGGACTAAGATACATCAGACTATTCCTTATAACTAATGAATGTAGTTGAGGGGATGCAATGTTCTAACTTAACTTCAACCAGCAAGTTTTGATGTAATTAATGTGCACTGTGCACCAGTATCAACTAAGACCTCAACTCTTTACTCTTCTACCAGAGCAGCTCATCCTTAAAATAATACCCAAGTATCATCTCATATAGATATGAGCCCTTGAATGCAGTTGCAGGAAGAACTGTGTATCGAGGGAAGGGACTTTCACATTGTGAACAGATTTCCTTTCCAGGCAGCTGATTTGCTGAGATATTGAAACAATAGAAGAACTGTATTCTTATGAAGAAGTCTCCATGGCGTGACAGGAGAGTCTCCTCTCCCAACTGAACTGATGAAAGCTTATTTTAAAGGTGGTAAACTGATTAAAAGGCTCTAGGTTTCATCTCTTTATGTCATTGATAAAAAAGGAGTTGTTGGTAAAGAAAGAGGAAAGGAGGTAATGGGAAAAAGGGCTCTGAAGCTGTATTCTAATTCTTCTTATTTTTTTTTTTTTCTTTTTAATTCTGCTAATGAAACTATCTTTATACCTTTAAGGTTTTAAGCCTGCTTTGCATTTCTCCTAATCCATATCTCACAGCAGAAAATGAGTAAATAAATTTGGTGGGTACACTGGTGTTAGACCAAAATTCTCAACCCACTACATTAAATTGGAGCTGCTGTGTGAGGAAGCGAACTGAAACCACTACACACAGTTCATGTAGCACTATAATTTCTGAAGTCTATTTGAAGTGGACCAGCCATAAAATGTATTCATCATTGCTGAAGCACAGTGTTAATGAAAAAAATATATAAATCAGGGTACAGCAAGTTGATGTCCCCTTTCAGAAACACCCACTGCATGTTGAGGAAGCATCTGGTGCAATTTGGAATTTTTTGTCAATTAATTTAATAACTAAATGTGGAAAAGAGCTTACTGCAAGTATTTCAAACTTGTTGCTGATGGGAGTTACAGATATAGATTGAGAGACTGGAATCAAGGGACAGATTATGGCTTTTTGGAGCCTGAAGTATATTAAATCGTATGGATTCTGAGTGCTTCTCCTACTCTCCTTCTCATTCCTTCCCTCTCACACTCCTGGATCTGCAGTGAGAGGAAGGCTTCCCTCTTGGGAAGCATCAGTGATCCTTTTCCTTTGCAGACAGGGAATTTCTTGGAAGGCTAGAGACCTATGCTTTGAAGGCTTGGCCTGGCCTGGCCTGGTGCACCTTTCTCTGAGGAATATTTGACCACTGCTTTACTGGAGTGGTGCTGAAAGAGTCCTTGCAGTGACAGCTCTCACTGAGATGAATGAATGTTCATATTGCAGACCTTAAAAAGACCATGCTACATTGGGTAAATGTTATGTTGTCAACCATAAAAAACCATAAATTTTATGCTGGACTCACCCGAAAAAATTTAAAAAAAGAATTGATAATCCAGTATTATCCAGAGATAATTCAGATGATCTCATGATCAAGGATGGTAAGAACAATATTTAGGTGTCTACACATTAACCTCTCATACCTGTAGCCACTTCAAGAAGTCACATTTACAGGCAACAGTGCCATTCTGTGTAAAGTTGTGAGGAGGAAAGCTCTGTTCCTTAAGGGAAGGTGATGATTAATGCACTGTAAAGTTACTCCTGACTTTGACTTGTGATACCTTCTCTATGCTGTCACACCTTTTTCAGTGTTTTACTGACACTTGAGAATTTCAGAAAAGCATGCAATAATTACAGTGTATTATTATCATCTGCATTTCTGATACATAGGCTCTCATAAAATGCCTCTTAAACAATTCCTTGAATTTTTTTTCCTTTAAGCATTTCTGCAAATAACATCATTTTTATGTGAACTTCAGTTGGAGATGGTAACACCTTTTAAAGTAGTTTAACATGACAGAAATACATACAATTTGGTGTTGGGTTCAGAGATGTCCTCTTTAGGACACTGCAGTAAATTCAGCCCTCAGATTGACATCCTTTTCTCTGTATAAATTTATTTTTCCAAGGTTAATGTTTCTTCATGGTGCAATTTAATTCCTTTTAAAGGAAAAACTGTAATAGTGCTATGCATCTACAGTGGCTTTCCCTAGCTTTTGGAAAGTACATGGATTTACAATTAAGCATCAGGTATGCTCTAGTCTGTCACATATTCAGGTTTGTTATATCCATTAACAAGCAATAAAATATCCAGGATTCAGTCTTTTTTACTATTTATATCTTATTTTCATGTCACCCTTTCACCTTTGGCTTTGGTTTTCTTTCACTTTGGCCAGTTATTTACAACCACGAAATAGAAATTATGACATTCCTGCTTCACAGCTCAGCAGACAGGGAATGGTGGATCACCCTGTTGGGCCATGATTATTCAGAAGGAAATTTCTGGAGGAAAAACCAGGATGCCCGTGTGGATATTTTGGTGAATCTAAATTCTTAGAAAGAAAAGGCAGAAAATCCCAAGGCAGGTGAAACCCAAAGCTTGTCATTTGTTTTTCTGGCAATCTTGACTCCCAGTGATGCCTGACATTTGGAAGGAGGGGTAGGAGCTGGAGAAACTACCATTACCTGGAGAGAGTTTGGAAGTGTTCATGGAGTGGGCACAGCAGGCGGGAGGGGGAGTGATAAAAGTGACACTAAACAAGGGGAGCTCCTCAGGGGAGCACTGAACACTAGGCAAGAAGTTAAACTAACCTGGAAATAGTTTGCTAACTGTTGGCTGGGGGCATAACCAGGGCAAGGACTGAATACAGAACCAAGAGCTGCTATCCAGCCAAACTCTGTAGTGCGTAAAACATAATGCAGTAGCTTCCTTTGAGTCTGAAGTAGGTACAAAACTTCCAAACAAAGCAGAACACAGGTTGAGAAATATCACACTGTGTTTAATGTCACTATGTTTATTTGCAGTTTTAGAGCAACATTTTCAGTTTAGGTGTAGGCAGCATGGAGATGGGATCAACAGACTGGGCTTTCAGAAAAGGCTGGAGATAACAACAGGTGAAATGTAAACACAAGGGTTTCTTGGCATATAAGCATAAGAAGATGATGATGACAAAATCTGTAATTGCATTTTGGGGAAAAAGTCTCTTTTACTAGACCAAAACCATGTCAACCACATCAAGAGGGCATTCTTACTGGAAACATAGGGGATTTTCCCTACTGCAGCCTTTGAGCTCATCTTTCAGGTAACAGGAATGTTCCCTGCAAGGGTAAGTGGTCTGAGGACTGCCTTTGATGGTAGGTGCGTTCCTTATAGACCAAGTAGCCTAACTGTGATGTCACTGTGATAAATTTGGGTTCCACTGGCCAAGGAAATGGGGCAATTTGGCTTTTTAGCATGGGGTGAGGTTTTCTGAGGTCCAGCTTTGCTCTGAGGGCTGCTCCTGAGAGCTGAGCAGGGCTCTTAGGCTTTTCCATCAGCTTGGTTTCACCTGAAGAACTGCTGGCCCTACAGTGCTCCTACACAGAAACATTGCCTGACACCACTCCAGGGCCCATTGGGTGGGAGCCCCAACCCAATCCATGTGGGAAGGGATGAGAAATGTTGGACCACAGTGGAGCAGCTGGATTTGCTCCCTGCCTCCCTCCTTTTCTCTCTTTTTCCATGCAGGATGTGCAGCACATCTGGCCTCAGCACCCCTGCGGAGCCACCTCAGCCTTTGGGACTGGGAATTTCCAGGTTACAGTATGTTCAACTAGAGTTAAGGTTCACCCCAAGCTGCTGATGAACTGGCAACCACTGCCTTGATGATCTGTTTGTGATTATCCTACTGAAAGTTTAATTTAATTTTATTTTTGGAATTTGATATTTACTGTCCCAGGGGCAGGACATTGCATTGCATGCTCTGTATGCAACATTTTGGTTGTTTTTCAAATATGTAAATCGAGGCAAGTTATTTCTCTCAAATCTCTAGCTATTAGAGCTCATTTTAGTGCTACATGCACTTAATACAAATCCCTTGGTTTTTGAAGTCCCTTTTTCTGTTCTCAAATTTCAATCTCTATTTAAAAGTATTATTAGAGTTGATTAACTGTAAGGACAGTAAATATTGTTTTTTCCGACTAAAGTACTCCCCATAAACACAGCAGATAGATTACTTTCAATGATGGATTCAAACACCTTCAGGGACTGCTTGATCTATCTATCTACTATTATCAATGTTGTAATTTTGTTATCAAGACTGGCAGTTTCTTCTCACAGAAAATCTTTATTGCAAGGCTGACCTGCCTAACACCTCCCTATTAGTAACAGAAACAAATAAGAGTTGATTGTTCAGCTGCTGTCATTTAAAAAGACTAAATCAACCTGCCACAAAAAAATAATTCCCTCTGGTAACTTTATCCATTTGCCCTTGGTGGTGACACTGTGGATACCACCCTGGTTGAACTATATATTATTTCCTAGAGAAGCACTTCAAAATATATAGCTCTGCACAACGTTGTAATTGAAAAGAATAGAATAGCCATGCATGGTTCAGTAATCTGAAGAGAATGCAGAAGTTCAGTTCTAATTGCTTTGCACAATTGCTGTGCTTTCCAAATGGGTTTATTCTGCTGCTCTGTATATATCTGTTATATAATGTGGCAGCACTGCCCATATACAGGCAGCTTTTTTTTTTTTTTAAAGGATGTATCAGTATTTTAATTTGATGTTTTGGCCACATTTTAAAAAGACTTACCTAATCAAATGATCCACTCTGGGTGTTTGCTCTTCCAGAAAGTTGGTGTCTGTTCATCCAGAGTCCTAGAAAGGATGCAGTAACCTATCAGATGAGTTAAGAACTTGATTTTAAGCTTATTCATTAAAGCTATCTTTCTTTTATTATGTCTTGGAATTAAGTCTCTACATTCTCTTTGGATTGGGGAAACTTTAAAAGATGCTGTGAAATATCTACTTCTTAAAATTTAGATTGTAGCATCCACTGAGATTGGTTCTTATTTATTTTGCATGCAGTTCTATGTGCTTCTAGATATTAAAACTTGTATATTGCCTGTCTGTGAAGAACTGCTGTTCTTTGGACTGGAACTTCAGTTTAACTTCAAATTGCTCTTTTATTTTCAACTATTGACATAATTTTATTGTCACATTTTGCTCCTAGTGCCTTTCTCACATAAATCCTGCATATAATATGACCATATTTAAGACTAATTTAAAAAAATTTTATTTAAAAAAAATTGTTAATATTATTGATGTCTATAAATACCCCAGAGACTAAATCACCCTGCTTCTTTTCAAGACAAATTATCATACCGCCAATAGGGATGGTAATAAAAGTTAGTTAAGATGTAATTCAGAACCTGTCTGTCTGTCTGTCTATCTATCTATCTATCTATCTATCTATCTATCTATCTATCTATCTACCTGTATCTTAAGGGTTTTCTTCCAAACTAAC
Source organism: Chaetops frenatus (assembly GCA_013400775.1). Classification (NCBI taxonomy): domain Eukaryota; kingdom Metazoa; phylum Chordata; class Aves; order Passeriformes; family Picathartidae; genus Chaetops; species Chaetops frenatus. The sequence goes on along the minus strand of VZTR01015058.1, from coordinate 634,365 downwards.
TAGAGGACTGTTTTGGTTGGGGGGTTTTGCATCTGGTTATTTTAGGGTTTCTGTGCTGTTTTTATAAAGATATGGATGAAAACAGTCACACTGGGATTTAGAGCAGGCAACACTAAAAGGGTCAAATCGTTAAAAAGCTTAGCAAAAACACTTGCAATATTTTTCAAGGTCTGCATAGATGTGTACATGGAAAAGGCATGAATATAAATACAATCACACATTTCACGTGTGCCCAAATGTGTGCTAGTAAATATTACAGTGCTTTTGGGAGACTTATTGGAAACACAATCCCAGATAAGGGAAGTGTGTGGGAATAATGATATTGTCAGACTATCAGGATGTGAATGGTTCAATGGAACAGAAGGAACAGCAGAGAGAAGCAATTTTCTATCAAAAAATAAAATAAAATTATTCTTCTCCATTTTTGGTGGGAAAATGAAAGACAAAGGGAGACAAAAGAACAGAGAAGATAAAAAGAAATAAATTAAGATAAACTGAAGTAAAGACAATTGATGATTGATAGGAAGCAGAGATTGGAACTGCTTTTAGATTTCACTTAGTGGTAGTGCACAATGTTCTTGGTTCTAGGGCAAGCAGGCTCTAGAAAGTCTGTAGGAGATATGAGGAGTTTCTAGATGTTGGAGTCTTTTGTAGATATGCCAGTCTCCAGGTAGCTGTAGATGCAAATTTTTGAATCATCCTACCTTTCAACATATTTGTATCCAAATGATATTGTCTTAGTATTCAAGAATTATAGTCTTACACAAACTGATTTCTATTTACCTATCAATATACTGATTATAGGATATAATACTGTTGTTAAGACAGATGTTTCTTTTTCTCTCTCTAGCCTGTTTTGATTAGTCCTGCAAAGTTTGGGACTGATTAGTGAAATCTTGGTGGTCAGATCCTGATCCTGACTTCTTTCTGTGGAGGTATACAGTCCACTGAAGGTTATTATTTTACTCTAGCTGAAAAAAGCTTTGAATTTGAAATCAATAATAGGGTATAGAATGAAAGAGTTAACTTCTACAGTTTCACTGCTATTCTTCTGTTGCAGGGACATTATTAACAAAGGCTTGATTGTTGTTTTGGCTACAAGTATTAAGTACAAAAGAACTTTATGAAGGTCCCAGGCACAGACTGGCATTTAGGCTGACTGTCCTTTTCCAAAGCAGCTTTTCTATTAAATAAGTCCATTATTAAAACATGGTAGCTTTAATTAAATCTCTATAATCTTCCATCAGGAAAATGGCATTAGTCTGCTAGCCAGGAAAATATGGTAAGTCCAAACAGTATCCCTGTTATTAGTACTTGATTGTCTGTTGGAGCGTTTGATCATAGGCATGGAGATATGGATGTTGTTGTACAGTAAGGCTGACCCATTGTACTCAGGAGTGTGTGTGTGCTAGGGTTTATAACAATTACAGCTCTTTCCAACTACTGAACCTGAAATCCTAAAGGTTGCACAAAATACTGCTCTTGTACTGGTCTAGCTCCTCCTTGAGTGGTTGTGTCACTGCAGAAGTGCTTGAACTAGCATGATTTATTAGCACATGAGAAAACAAATAAGTGTGTAAGATGTATTTACCAAACATAAATGTGTCTTCCCCTAATGGTTATAGTGCTGGGAACTATAGATATAAACAAAAATAAAATTATCATTTTTGCAGTTAAGTTTTGGTTGGATTATACTAAATATCTTGATTGAAGATCACATCTTTAAATGCTGGTTCAGATGTTGAGATCAGGAGCATTTCTAAGGGATTTAATCTATCTCTCTAGATAAGTGCAGTAGAGATAAAGAAGTGGCAAATAGCAGCCACTGATGTGGTTGCTTAATGATTGGATTTCAATTTTCTGTTCAATTTGTCTCTAAGATTTATATTTAGGTTTTGTCTCCTCACTCCTTTTGCGTGAGTGGCAGTCTCAGCAGACTGAGAAGGCGCGTGGTGCACAGGAGCTGTGTGTGCACAGTGTCTGAGTACACACTACTGGGGAGAAATGATCAGGTGTCTGAGTCATCAGACACTTCTTTCTTCTATGGAAAGGCAGTAAAACAAAAGAGCATGGAGCTCTTTGGGCTAGAAGTCCCCTTTTCCCTGCTTCCACTGAAATGACTGTCAGCTGCTGTTGACTTCAGAGGAATGAGGATGGAGTCCCATGTGACAAATATGAAAATTATGGTAGTCCTAGACTTCTGAGTTTTATAGGAATGCAATTATCTTAAATATGGGCTGTTACTACCACCACAAAAAAACCCCAACCAACCAAAAAAGGGGAGGGATGCAATTACCCAGAGAGCAAGTGGCATGCTTTTCATTGATTAGACTGTCCTGTTTGATTAAATTCCTCAGCATTTTTAATTTTCTAGCCCTAATTGCTGCCTTACATTTTTCTTGGGTCCCTTTGTTCTAATTCATCTGCTTTCAGGTCCAGATTTATTTTTTCAATCCATTCAGATTCTTCACAAACTTATCCTGTCATTATGTGTTTTGTCTCTCTTTGCAGATGGTTATTTGACAGAAAGTTTCCATTGACTCTGGGGAATGAATTCTGTAAATACCATTTGTGGTTCTCAGATGGAGTAGTTGCAAAATGGAATTGATTAAAAGGTCAAAAAACTTTACTGTTGCAATGTCTGAATTGCTCCATCAAAGTGTTAGTGGGACAAATGTGTGCAAATCTTTTCATGGGACTAATCTGGAGTAAAAAATATTCTGTCTTTGATGCCACCTTTCTTATGTTTCCCAACAAGAGAGACATTTTCAAATTAGAGCTAGAATCTAGTCTTTTCTCTTACACTATTGTCAATTAGTAGTAATGAGGAGGTAATGAGCAATGGAGGTAATGAAGTTCCCTTAGTCTGAATTACAGTAGGATCTAGAGTCATAGTATTTGATCTATTTTTAAAACTCTGGAAATTCTAAGTTGTTCAAAGTAGCAGTTTTGAACACAATAGTTTCATTAGTATATCTAGCTAAGGTGAGGAGTCTTTCAGAAAGTGGAAGTAACCAGAGCATACCTTTGTACATGAGAATCACTTATGGGGAGCCAGTGAGCATCAGTAATCCCAGACTTGTTTATCATATACTATATGGCACAGGAGAAGAGGTGGGTGTAAGATCTCCCTTGCTCAGAAATCACAAAGGCCAGCAAAGTCTCAAAGGTGATGACACTAATTTATAAAGACATCATGCCTGGGTCTTGGGAAAAGGTTAATTCTCAACCTATTTTCACAGCTGTCCTGTTATCTAGCCACCCTACAACAGGATGTAAGTTTGCTCTGCACTACTCAAAAAACATCCCACAGATAATTATTGGTCACTCCATCTTGGCTGTCTGCACTGAATCTTGATGGAGACAACATAACCTTAGTTTTTATTGCCAGCTAGGTAAGCACCCTATGGTGCCTCCTCCTTGTGATTTTTCTAGCAGCAAATGTCACTTAGCTGAAGTGTACAGTTCATGGTAAAACACAAACCTCTGCTCCATGAAGAAAGCAAAGCCTCAGTGTGTGTAACCTCTGTGTGTCTCCTCTCACTTGAGAGCAGAGAGAAATAATTTATGTCTGTCTACAACATCATTTGTGAACTGAGCACTTGAACAAGAGCCTAAATAGTGAGTAATTTCTACCTTTTCTTATGTGATCTTGTAAAAGAAGAACTCATTTTGGGATGTAGTAAGTCACTGTGTCCCACTCCTGGTTTACGCAGGCAAGAAATGGGCAAGAAGATTGTACACAAATTCTGAGTAAAGTGTACGTGTCTTGGGTGGATTTAAGAATAGGCTTAAAATTTCCTTCAAGTTCTCATTGCAGATTCACAGGAGGGTTGACACTGGAAGGGACCTGTGGAGGTCATCTGGCCCAGCTTCCCTGCTCCAGCAGAGCCAGTTGCCTGGACCATGTCCAGGAAGATTCCAAACATCTCCAGTGAGGGAGGCTCCACGACTTCTCTCAGCAACCTGTGCCAGTTCTCAGTCACCCTCACAGTACAAAAGTGTTTCCTGATGTTCAGAAGGAACCTCCTGTGTTTCAGTTTGTGCCTGTGGCCTCCTGTCCTTAACTGGGCACCACTGGAAACACCCTGGCTCCACCTCCTTTGTGTCCTCCCTTCAGGTATTTATACACATCATAGAGCTTCCTTGTTCCTATCAAAACCATTTCAAAGGAAACAGGTTTTATTTGGGAAAATAATATTGCCTACAGGTTTAAACAAAGCTGGTTTTGCCTGAATTCTGGGAGTACCTATATCTGCAGGATGTGTCATTGGTGCCTAACCTGCACTCTGTCATCTGGAGCCACCTGCAGACCTGCCTTTTGATCACAAAGGAGCTCTTTGCTGCACGGACAGCAGGGCTGGCTGGCACATGCACGGTTTCAGCCACAAATCTGAGGCACATTCTCACACAGAGGGTGAGAGGAAAGATGGTAAGAGCAGCCAACAAGCACTGAATTAGTTTGTGTGACTAGAAAGTGGTGATGTGCCAGACAATCTGTTGTGGTGGGCAGATGGCAGCCTGTAAGCCTGGGCTCTTATTTAACCAGACGTGTGACCTTGTTTCTTGAATAGTGAGAAGTATTCAACACATCCTCTGGAAACATTTAGGGATTGCTGGTGTTATTGTAGTTTATCTAAATTATTTGGATAACAAAAAGTATTTCCAGATAAATGTGACTTTGCAGAATCTTAAAGCACTGTATAGAGACAGTAGAAATACTGCAGTTCAATGGAACAGGAAAACTAAATTGTAAATGACAGGACAGTCCATTTCTGTATTTTGCAGTGTCTAACTAAATGATAGATTGCAAATGTCAAAGGCAGAACACACTACTATAAAATCCTCTAAATCACTTCTAGTTTCTCATTAGAATGAATTTACCATTCTTTATCAGACTGTTATTTCACAGCAACAGTTTTGATTTCTCATATGATGTTATTTCTTCAACAAAAGCTCCTTTGGATGAATGTAGGCTGTAAAGTAGCACATTGCCTAGTTATGAAATAGATATTTTTCAAAATAAAGTCCTGTAACAGAAGAAAATAAACACAAAATATTAAGGAGCCAGAGAGATTCCCCAAATCCTGTCACCACTGGAGAGGGAGAGAAATCTCTGCCTTTTTTGGTTTTTCCTGGCTAGCAAGAGGAGCTGTGCACATAAGCTTCCCCTGGTCCCTTCAGTCTGCTCTCAAGACACTGCTGTGCACTGGTGTCAGGTCTGCTCTTACCTGGTGGCCTGTGCATGCACACTGACTCCTGACTTGGTGCCTGACTGGTTGTGAAAAAAACCCAGGGTCTGCCCAACTGATGGGCACATGTTACTGCATGTGTTCTTAAGGTGCAAGGTCTTTACTTTCTTTTAACTCTGTTTCATGTCCCTCTTCAAATTTAAATCTACTCCCTTGGTTTTCGTGTGAGAACCTGAACATGGGAAAGAAAACCACGAGCAGGTAAAGAGGCAGTTCTCTATGATCTGGGTGCTGAAGCATGGCTGTCATCCCTCCAGTTCACCTGCTGAAACAGCTCTGGTGGCTCAGGTACCACACATGGCTGTCATGGCTCTGCCTGGCCTGCCCTCGTACTATTCATGTTCTGTTGTTGTTTTGGCAGGCTGCTCACCCTTTCCTGAGGAAGGAACACATACAAGGCAAGAAAAACAATGAATTCAAGAGCATGGAGCTGCTGAAAAACAAGGTTCACTGCCTCCTCCCCTATGATAACCATGCTGTGAGTAAAGCTTCATCACCAGTGTTATGTACAGCTATTGCAGCACAGGGCTGTCAGCTCTTGTTATTTGGAAACTCAGCAAATGGATTGCATTACTTCTTCAAACAGTCTTCTGAAATCAGGCTGTTGAACAGAACAAGAGGCACCAGTGCAGCTAGAGACTGTCACATGGTTTGAATTGAAGCAATCATCTTTCCTCCACTCCCCCTGCAGCATCAATGAGTGTTAGTGTTGGTGCACGACCAGGAAATTGAAATGCAAAATAAATGTGCCTTTATTTATTTATTTTTTATTTTGAGTGCAAGTGTAGAACAGTTCAGCTGGTCCAGGGCTGAAGTAAAATATTCAGTTAAGAATAAGCCTCACACATACAAAAATATAAGGGAGACTATAGCATGCAGTGGACTTTTTTTGGGTTTCCACAGTGTCAAGGTAGTTTATGAAAAGATTGAAGTTTGTGAAAATTCCAGTAACATCATCAAGTCTGTTTAATGGAAATTGCTGTCATTTTGTAAAGCATTTGTAGTAAATTATCAGACTAATAGTACCCACGCATTGGAAAATTTAACTCTTATGATGCTCTTCTACAATTATGGTATATTTCAACAATGAAAACCACTTAGAAAGTGAAGCAGCAGTAGAATAGAATTCCTTTTGGCCATAGGAGGGTGATGGCTACAGAAATCCATTATTCATCACATAGAACTAACTTCCAAATGATGAGCATATAATGATTTCTGTTTTAATAACTTAATTTTTTGTTACATGTGTGCTAAGCTGCACTAGAATCTCAATCCCTGAAATATGCTCTTTGTGACCCAAATGCAAGGCTGTTTATAACTAGTTTTAAAAACCTGTATATATTTTGCTTCTGTGGGACTTCTGTGGTCAGTAGCACTTACCTCTACTGTTTGCTTTTGGTCTTCTGCTTAGGGATTGTGTAGAGCCTAAAACATTTAAAACTAAAGTTTAACAGAAAGAATCTGTTTGCTAACAGTTCTACCTTCTCACAGTTCTAATGTATGATTAAAAATGTGAGAAAACCACTCCGCATATAAAATCCCTTGGTATCACATTGGTGCCAATTCTGTCTTCATGCTACCTTTACAAGCTTCTTTTCCAGTTTACAGAATGACAGATAAAATTCATCCTTCCCAATGGCAGTGACAAGGGGTGGTGGATATGAAATATGGCCATGTTTGCATTTGGAAAAACTCAGGTATTTTTTGCTTAGAAATGCTCATTTTTTAAGTGAAAATGAGAAGACAGCTGAGTTAAGAATAAAAATAATCTTTAAGTTTTAAAAGTACAAAGACCACCTTATTAAAAAACACTCCTTTTGAGTTACAGAATAAATCCTGAGTATACCTTCATTTTATTGCTCTGATGATGCATAATATGACAATTTCTTTCCCTAATGATACACTTTTGTCCCTACATAGTCTTAGATTGCTCTGATAATGCATGATGCTGCAATTTCTTTCCCCAATGACACACTTTTGTACTTACTGATGTATCTGGCAGATTACAATGTAGAATACAATTTTATATTTATGACTAAAAACCAAGTTTTAGTTCTTCACATGCTGCCTTCTCTGAGGTGTCATGTTCAATCAATAATGCCATGAATAAGTTTCTTCAAGCACATACTCTTTTCTCTAGTATTAGTTACTTTTATTTTGGCAAACAAGCTAGACAGAGTAGTCTTAAACTCAAGAATGGATTCATGTTCTGCAGGTCAGCTTGTAATGAAAAAAAAGTTTAAACTTGTTAGAGAGAGGTACATCAATGAAAGCTAAGGGGGTTCAGAAGCCTAGGAAATTATTTTTATTAATCCAATATGGCATATAAATGCTCTTTCACATGAATTTTAGTTTATCCTGTTTCTAAACCAATTAAATACTAATGAGGGGAATAGCAGTGACTTCTGGGTGCACTCATTTCATCTCTTTTCTAAATCACTCTTGTGAGGTGAAAACCCAAGAGATAAACAATGCCATTGTAGGCACCAGAGAAAACAAATTGAAATACATAATAAAAATTCTCACTTTATTAGATCTGTCCTTCTGTGGCTAAAAACATATCTTAGCAGCAGACATCTGTTGGACAACTGACAGGGTTCCTTTTTGCCTTGGTACATGAGAAAATCCTGCAGGCTGTATTGCTCAGCCCTGCTAGACCCCAGTATGTTGTGGATGCACAGGAAATGAAGCAGATGCTCAGCGGTGGAGCTGTAATAACAGGCAAGTTTGGTGTCATCTGTTGGAAAGAAAGAGTTCCATTTCTTATGATGTGCCCTATGGAAAGGAAAAGGGTGCAATGCTAGGAGCCTTCTTCCCTTGCCTGGTCTCATGTGATACCTCTGGTTGGTCGTGAATCAAGTTTAACAGAAAAAATAAGGGTGTGATAGACAGCATGCTAAAATCAAAATAATAATTCTGCATCTACTCCTTTTAATCCTTGTACTGTGGCCATTGCATGAAAAGATCACTGTAAACAGAGTCATGTTATGGAGCAGAGCACCACTCTCACTAATTTTCCCAAGTGAAGTTAGATTATTTTTTTCCACTCAGTAAACATATGTCCTTCAGGCTTCCTTAAATGGGGTACTTCTTTCCCTTGTAAAAGTATTTTTCTTCCTGTGAGCCTAACTCATCTGAAAGGTGACTGCTTTGAAGTCAAAAGAGCAAATTAGCACTGTGGGCCTCCAGCATGCAGCAGGTTTTGTTTGTGTGTGCTTTCAAGGCAAAAGGGACCTTCACTATTTTAACAAAGTGTTTCAGAAATATACAGGGCCCACTTTGTGTTTTGCAAGTAAATATGCAATGAAGGCTGTGAGAGATTCACCAAGGACATAATATTTATTTACATGCCCCCGGTTTGTCTGAAATTTGAGTGCTACAAAGGTATCAAAGCAAATAAAAAGCTTTATGAGGTAGATTTTCACAATTTTGAAGATGCATATTAATAAAAGCATATTTGAACTGATGATAGAGAAGGCTTAAGTCTTCATGTTTCAGGACACAAAATAGCCTCTATGGAATTTTAGGAAGGAACTCATCTAAAGTCTAAATACACTGTTTCCTGCTGAGACACTGGGGTCTTTTCCACCAAATCCAAGTCCAAGAAGGACTGTGAAAGAGCAGTAGTCTATTTTGATATGCTGTGGTGATCACCACAGAATTGTATCTCCATATACATCCAAGAGGAAATACACAAATATATCTTGTCCTTGCTGAGAGCCTGGGAGCTGCAGGAAGTCCTGAATCCTTTTTAAAAACTAATATTATATTATCAAAGCACTAAGATCGAGAAATTTGGCTTAGTGCCTTTCCAGGATGTGGACAAAAACGAGGTTAGGCCTCTGGAGTTCAAGTCTTGAATCAAGGTAATGTAATTGATACCAGGAAATGCAGAGGTGAAGGTACAGGCTGGGCACTTATCAGTCTCCCCAGGACCAATGATTACTGCTACAAAAATCAGAGTTAGCGAAGTACCAAGTAGGTGGTGGCTTCTTCGTTTCTTGGCCTCCTCAAGTTGACACTGGACACCTATTGGCAAATCAGAATGTGATGGTTCCAGTATCAGAGCAGCTGGGCTAATTTTATATGCTGTGGTCTACCTTCTTTAGAGACCATGGAATTCAAACTGGAGGATTTTAGGACATTTTCTTGTTGTTTTTGGGTAGGTATGAGAGAGACCTAAGAGCATGCCCTCCCTGGTGCGTGTGTCTGGCTCCAAAGAGTTAATTTGAACAGGAATTTCAGCTGGATTCACTCTGTTAGCTGTATCTAGTCTGAGTGATAGAGAAATTCCTTAGACCTAAGCTGTGAGTGTAACGTGAAGAGAAGTCAACACGTGCTATGAGAAATCAGGGATGTCTTTTCCCAGTGTTTTACTTGGTATGTTGTATGAAGGAAGAGTTTTCTTCCTGAGACAGTGCAAGTGGTATGATAGCATGTAAGACAGCTGGCTTTAGAGCTTGGCAAGAAGTGAGTGAAGAAAAGTGGAGAAATTCTCCTCTGGGAAGTGATGAAGAAGTGACTCATTCCTAGCCAGTATGGAGAACTTCTGTCTGATTTATAGACCACAGGACAGGAGCTCCAGTGGGCTGTGTTCTTCTGAACTGCGTGAACTGAAAGGAGCTTATTTTTTATAAGATTTGGAACTTTTCTTTTACCAAAGTCTTCAAAACAAGTGTTTGATAGCTAACACACAACTTCTATAAGCAGTACCAGTATTTTTCCATCTACAAGATTTCCTTGTCCCATGTTTTTCTTTAATTTTCCCAGTGTCTGATCAAGCAGGTAAATTATTTTGTTTATGAGTAGTATATATTCCTAAAGTGAAGGCCTTTGATCTTGTTACAGTTCTGACAAATTTAGTAACTGTATATGCTACCTGATGTCAAAACACTTTACCTTTTTTTTTTTTTTAATAGTTACAGCTAAAGTTGATTTTTATGGCTACTTTAGTCCAAATAAATATTCCTGACTCAGTGAATCAAGATAAAACCACAATCTGTAGTTGCTTCTTTAACAAATACCAGCTTGGGACAGTCATTTGCCCACTTATGGATTTTCTGGGTTCTTTCTTATTAGATATTAACCAGCATTTAACAAAAAAGTCTAGAAGAAACATATGCTTGATTTTGGAACTTGGACAAATCTAACCATATTCTGATAAGGAAGATTTGAAGTAGCAGGTATGTACATAAATTTTACATTTTCAAGTAAAGCTGTGGGGATAGACATAACAGTCACACAACACAGAGGTCCTGATTTTTGATGGAGTAACAGTAAAGATGAAAATCCCAAAGTATCTTTTGAGCCACGGAATTTAGAAGGTATCACATAGGAAATCTTCAGTACAATCAGAAATTGTTCCCACTCCTTCAAAATCTGACTACCATGAAAAAGATTATTTTTGTCTTTGCTAGTTGACTAAGTTATTCCAGGGGATTTTCCCAGTGTAAGGAAGAAGTTTATCCTGAACATGTTTTTTGTAGTATTGTAATTTCCATTACAGAACCAGAATGCTTTTTTTTTTTTTTTTTTTTTAAACAAATTT
>VZTR01015058.1:602380-623025 GCA_013400775.1 Chaetops frenatus | reverse complement strand
GCTTCATTTCCAGGCAGTGCTATTTAATATACATCTGCTATGGAATAGATGCAACAAACCGAAATGATTTTCAGTTGGGTTAGTCTTTATTGGATCTGACCTCTGGTCTAGGAGGTGAAGGGGGAGTGGAAAATGAAAGCTGATTTGGTATTAGCCCACTATTCATATTAGAAGAAGTAAATGCTTTTGCGGTTTTCCTTACAGAGGTGTCTTTATTCATTTGACATGCCTTTAATAACTAATTCTAGTTGTCTGGTTGCCAAGATAGATTTCCTACAGGCAGACTTAAAAGTGATTTTGTCCTCTTTGAATGCATGGCTTCAAATGATCTCAGAACAGCAAACATTAAACTTCCCCCTAGACCTTGAGATTTTCTGAAGCACTGTAATAACATAAAAGGATACGACTATTAGAAAAAAATAAATAAATGAATTAAGCATGCTTCATATGATATGAGCAGGACAATAAAACTCCTTGTTTTTCCATGCAAACTAATATTTCTTTTCTACTGTTGGCCATATGCTGTGGATTTCTCACAATTCCCATTTTATGGATTTTGATATCATCATTCATAGTTGCCTGGGAATGAAAATGCCTTGTAGGCTTCATCTGAAAGCAAGGAGCCAACAAAACTCAATGTTTTTTCTTTCACAGATGGCTCTGTCAGTGTTTTTTTCTCACATTATCACAGAGCTTTAAATGTGTATCCAGTGTACATGTATCTGTGTGTCAGGTATGTCTATGAGCATATGTAAACTGGCATGGGAGCTGTGAAGTAGAATGCCTTCCCTGTCATTTAACTGGGCTATGCACATAAAGAAATTAGGAGCAATTATAAAACTTGTCTTCATACAGAACCAAATGAGTTTGGGTCTTCTGGTTGCTTAGAGAAAGATGATGAAAAAGATTATTGTCATTTCCAGGCATGAACTCATACTCTCAAGGGATATCTCTGCTATGGGGCTGTCCCAATGTATTTTGAGTGGCTAGGTCAACATTTGAAAACTGTCTCTCTAGTGTAGTGATAGCCAAAATGCACCTTTTCTTTGGGTTACTGAAATCCAATAAGATAATAATCATACATAATTACCACAAAGCTTTTTACCCCAACTGAATCTTAAATCAGCTTGGTTTGGTAATAAACAGTCTTTCAGCTGAGAAGTACTTGGACAGACTTCATTTTTCAGCTGAGGATCTTAGTGTTGTGATAGACAAGTTGTGCTTCCTGGCCAGGTCACCCAATTCAGTGCAAGGAGTTTCAGCTCTGTCCTGCCCTGCATTGAGCAGGCAGACCAGTCCCTACCTCTCCTTGACATTGAGTTGTTTAATTGTCACGTTCTGAGAGGTGATTTCATAGGATGCCACACACTCTTCCCCCCAGGCCATGCCCACCAGCTATTTTTCCACTGCTCCTTTGACACTCTTTAAGCGCTGTTGACAAGGACAATATGTTTTGACAGAAGAGATCACAGCAATAGCTTGTGAAGTGCTCATGCATTTTCATTTCACTGTAGAAAATACCTTGTGCATGAGCCTTGGCACCATTCTATTTAGGTTTTGGAATGGTGACATCACAGTGGCAGCTCAATAGCATTATGTGATTGGTTTGAAACATGGGTCCATAGGAACAACGAAAGAGGACAAATTTCTGGCAGCTGAATGCATCGCTAACATCAGAAGTTCTTGTTCATTCTCCTTTAATACACTATATAACAGCTGATACAAAACAATTTACTTTCTTTTGGTTGACTTCAGACATCAAGGCTTTGACATGTCATTCTGACACTTCTGTACTGCCAGTACCATGGTCATCAGGAAGTTTTGTCAGCACGCTTTCACATTTTTCTGCGCAAGCCATGGCAATAAATATCAAACATGCTCAGTCCCAACGGTAAACAACTCCCCAAGTAGCCATGAGTGGCCTCCAATGGAGCTAATAACACTCATCAGTTACTCACTACTGTTAGCCTGGTCCCCTTCCCTCTGGTGTTCATTGTGGGCTTTTAGTTTGCTTGGTTTTTTGTTTTCCCCCGTTTTTTCCAATAATTTACTCCCTACTGTGGTACTGAATGTGTACAGAAGCACAGACAAGTGAGATTTTTCATTGGGATACTGGTTTAGTTCCTAAATGAAGTCACAAGGTCTGTCTGGATTATCTGCCTTTGGTGAAATGATGTTGCACATTTCCTATATAACTGTAAGTCTTATTTTTTCTTAAAAATCTGTGGCTTACTTGGTACCCATGGACTAGTAAAGATCAGGACCACTGTATGACTCAGTTCCCCTGAAAACTTTCTGTGGTGCAGGAGTCTTGTGGTATAAATTTAATTTCATTTTTAGATAAAAACAAAGTCATGCTAGGCCTCCTTTGCTGCAAAAGCAGGGTTTTTTTTATGCCAGTGATAAGATGAAATGTTGTTCTAGAAACAGCCTGTGGCTTGCAGCATTACCCTGCCAAAAATGAATCTATGAAAGCCAACTTTCACAGTACAAGCTTGCTTAAGGAATTGCAATTTTAAAAGCAGAACAGTTGTTTTGAAATGCAAATAAATATTTTGGAAAGTTTCTAATAAGTATTGTGTTATTTTTACAGGACACTGATTCTCACGTCATGCGAGTTATAGCCATTTAATTGTATTTTATATGGTATCAAACTTTCTGCCAAAATCTGGTGTTGGAATGTTTCTCGTTGTTACGGGTCTATCAACATTACATCATTTACTGACTACATCATGTGTGACACACATGTCTGTGCTTAACCTTTACAGTTGGGATATCTGAGCCTGCTTTAATCAAATGTTACACTGCCAAATGGGTGTTCTTCTTTAAAGCTTCCTTGCTGAGGAAACAGGTCTGAGTTTTTGTATGCCCACCCGTTAGAGGTTGCTATCAAATTTAATAGAACTGAATTAGCAACAAATTGGCATTTAGTAGAGACTAATATTTAGGCTTAGTTGCCCTTTTTTTTTCTGTTGACTAAACCTTTGTTTCTATAGCAAACATCCAAAAGCTATGGACTGGAAGATGCATGTCCATACTCTCAGGAAACCAGTAAGGCCAGTGGCTTCTTTGCATGAAGAAGAATGGAGAAATGATGGAGTTATTCAAATGCAAAAATTTCTTCCCCCTTAGAGGTGTCTGTGGGTACCCCCAACACATTCTGTCTGTTCTCACTGCTGTTAATCTCAAGAAAAGACAGCCACCCTCTTCAAACAGCCCTTTCAGGCTGCTGGGGGCAAAGCCTTTGGGGTTGGATTTCCCACCCCTCAGGGTAACTGAGAGCAAAATTTGCTCAGATGTTGAACAGCACAATGTAGCCAGCAGTAACCTGTCCCACAGGGGCCTTTCTTCTGGCATCCTTTGATTAAGCTGGTGACTCCTTCTCCATTTTGAGTTTTAGGTGATAACTTACAGTGCCATCTTTTGGGAAACTCAGATACCTTGGAAGGTTTATTTGCTGAATCTGAATGTCAGTAGAGTGGAAGGAGATGATCTTTATGAGCATCTTTCAGAACAGGAGCAAATAATAACCTACAAAAGAAAAGCTTGGGCCTAGAAAACCCTCTCCTTCCTCTCTCTTTGCTCAGCCTTCCCAGCTGTTTGTCAAATGTGAAAGACATGCACAGAGCAAAGATTCTCCTAAAATGCAGGTGCAAGACTATGGTGGCATTCCTACCAAGTTGCTACTTCCATTGTTTTCAGTAAGGTTCAAAAGATAGAGTGTATTGCAAATCCTAGGCCAAGACTTGCACAAGGCTGTTTCCCACAATTTCATGTGCTTCCAGCATCTACTGCACTGTCCTAATTGAAATGCAGACTTCAGGAAGGTCAGTTCAAATCCAATATGATAGAAATGGAGACAGTGATTTATTTGCTTGTCTGGATCCTAGAAAATTCTTTGCATCAAAGACAATGTAGAGATACTCATCTCAAACTCTGTTTTCCCAGAAAACAAGGAAGACAGGGCGTGGGTAAACTATTAAGTTAAAGATTCTCTCTGGACCAAGGGTGGTTGGTTTAAATAGAGATTTAAGCAACACTATAAGGTATATCTATTCCCAGACTGTGTGTTTGTAAATATTAAATGTTAATTGAGAAAGACTGTTACCTATGAACCTGGGGGAAGCTAGAAGAATTATTGAAGGGTGGGTTATGAGGAGTTGTCCGGTTTATTGCTTGACTAATCAAAACATTTCTGTGCCATTAATTATTCTCAATGACTAAGCCTGTATGTGGGTTAAAGACTCAAAAATTATCTGATTTGCAGCTCTTTTCTATTTCATTTTGTAGATACTGTAAGTGATTCTGTGACATGAGAAAATGTATACAACACTAATAAATCCATAAAGTATCTGACCTTTAATCAATCCTAATATTTGCAATCCACAGAGCCTTCTTAAATGCCTGTAACCTTGGCCTTTCCACTCCAATTCATCACAATTACTGTTGGAGCTGTCTGATGCAATGCACAAAGCATTGCATGTTGACATCCAATATTTTATCATTAATAAAATAAAATAAATTTAAAAAAAAACAAACTAAAAACATTCCAAGTATTTTTTCTGGTTTGATATTTTCCAGTGCAGTGCCAGGAGAGGAAAAGGGACAGTTGTGATTTATGTTAGTGCTAGCAGACATTGTTAATTAGTGTTTACTGTTAGCAGAATGTAGATGTAGTTGGCTCTCTAAACAAGTTGATTCTTGAAGTTATGCTGATTTTCAGTGATTGTTAACCTTTTCATACTGAGAATACTGTTTGTAAAATAACAGTATGGATTGCATTTTAAACAAGAGTTTAAGGAATCTGGAGCAGGAGCATATATGACTTAAGAGAGCTTTGGACACAACCATGCAGATCTCATTCATGCTATTATACAGGAGTTAATGCTAGTAGGATTTTTACTAGAAAACTAACATTTTCTCCTATCCCCCCAAGACTTTTATTATTGTCTTGATCAAAGAACACTGCAGTGATGGATGGAATTACTAACAAGATTTACCCACAGAGAGGTTGGCTTCTGTAGACAGCTGAATGATTCAGTGCAGAGAACACTGGACTCCTCACGAAGGAACTTGCAGTTGTACTCTGCATCCAGGCAGTTACTTTATTTTTTGGGGGGCCTTTTTTTTCTTTTTGTGCCTTGTCAGTAAAATTTTCAAGATTTTTTTCTTGAACAGTCTCCTTTCACACACGTTCCTGTGTCAAGTACAAAGAAAAACACATTAGGATTGAGATAAGTATGATAAAAATAAATATTACTGAAGTTTCCTCTTGTAGCATTGTGTTTCACATCACCTATGATTCACAACCCCCATGAGGGAGTAGGTGCTGCCCAGGATTTTTGCCGAGAGTGAACTTATATTTCCTTTGCCTTCGGAATGAAATATGAGTCCTTGGATCTCTGCTATATAAAAGCAACATTTGGATATGTTATCATACTGCTTTTTATCCAATTTTCAGACCTATAATATGTTCCCCAGACCTCTGACACCCAGTACCAAAATACTCTTCCACTGAAATCACAGAAACATTTATGTTGGAAAAGACCCCCATTAACCCAGCACTGCCAAGTCCATTACTAAACATGTCCCAAAGTGCCACATTTACACATCTTTTAAATACCTCTAGGGATAGTGACTCCACCACTTCCCTCGGCAGCCTGTTCCTGTGCTTGACAACCCTTTCAGTGAAGGAATCTTTCCCAATATCCAATCTAAGAGTATTCTTTACACACACACATATACATCTTTGTGTGTACACTTATATATATGCATTTATATCTATTTATCTTTCAGAATAAGAAGGTATAATGACTATTTCAACATCAAAAGTTCAAGAGTGGAAAGAAACGACAATGTTAAAACTTTTAGACATCCAAGATCCATCTTTGCTGGAATGGTTTTATGTTCTCTTTCTCTATCTTGAAGATTTTTCTTAGCATAGTTTTTATAAGTCTTAGCAATTTATTAGCAGGAATTATGCTTTTAATGGAAACCATGAAAAAATGACATGGGAATATGATCTAAGTCCCTGTTCTCTCCCAGTGATATTTCTCTGGATTTTTTCCAGCTATTTTGCCAAGGCAAATAATATGATTACAACTGAGCACTGATGTATAAGAATTAGCATGATCTGTCTCTGCAGTGCTGGATGGGAGAATGAATATGATTTCACTTTTACTGCAGTTACCCTGTAAACTCTCTCTGCCTTTGCNTTTTTTTTTTTTGCCTGGTGGAATTTTCACAGCAATGCCATGGAAAGATTTACAGACTTTTTGGCCAGGTTGACCACTAGCCTCTCTGACATCCTGACTCTGTTGACAAGACTGTGTGTAAAATCTCAGCCTGCTCCAGAGAACTCAGGGATCACATTATTTGAGTGTGAGAAATGTGGGCTGTAGCATTATTGTACAAGGGGTACTCAAGGCCTAAAAGCATCAGACCTTCAGTTCTACATAAAAGAGGCTCTGAGAAAAAGTTGTAGGTGCAGAGGCTGACAAAATTAGGTAAATCTGCACTCTTAGTGGAACTAGAGAAGGCTAAAGGAGCTGATAACCTATTCATAAATAAAAACTATGGCAGCAATTCAATTCTGCTGAATACTGAATATCATTAACTCCCAGAAGAAAATGGCTAATCATCAGAGCTCATGTTTTCTGCCATTCATACAGAGAACATAAAGTTCAAGAGGTCCCAAAGAACATCTATTTCCTTGACTTCATCTATGCACAAAACCTCCATTGTGCAGATTTTGCACATTTTTATAAGGCTTCATCAGATAATACATGCAGCTTTGTTTCAACCTGGCATAAAATTGACTGGCAAAGGTATTTGTCCCTGTCTATGATAAGGCTTTCCATGATGGAAAGTCTGCAAAGAGGTCACCTTAACAGCAATTCCAAGTATGAGACTGAAAATAGCTAAGTTTAGGCTGGAGATATTTTCACAGTTTTGTGGAACAATTAGGTAGTCTCCATGTAGGATGCTAGAAGTAGTCTCAGGTATTTACCAGCATGCATCTATTTTCAAACAGGGGCTAATTTTGTGGATAGCCTAGAACTCCACTTGTGTTTCCATAAACTCTTACACATTGCCCTGTGGAGGGAAGCACCTAAAAGCAGCTTTTTTTATGATGCCACCATACTGCTAGAGTGACTTTGACTGAAGATCTGACATATATTGGAGTGCTGTGATCTCTTTCTTCCTCTCTTTGAATGCAGACATATACATCCTCTAAGAAACAATTTTATTAGTCTCATATTTTAGGGAAAAAGCTTTGCTGATATTGTGAATGAGTATTATTCCATAGATTTTGATTGCCTAGAATTCAATCTCCTGCTGAAACTGTTTTTTGCAGTTTAATATCAGAGATGCAGTGCTGGTGAGACTTGTTGTAGGCCTGTATTCATTGGTGTCATTGTACATTGAACACAGAACTACTACTGCACTGCTCGTTTATTGCTGCATGAAATTGTGCCAGCTCTCCAGGAAAGGGTCTGTGAAAAATGCCACTGGAAGTGTTTACATGGGAAATAAATGGACAGGGAATGTGTCCCACTGTCTGATACAGCCTTCCATACAGGCAGATATTATGATGGTGTATTTGAGCCTCTGCATGTGGCAGCCATTTCCCCCAAAGTCTTCCTTCTTTTCAATCCCTACCCCACTGCACACAGGAATTGTTCAAACTGGGCTGGGACATCCTTTCTGAGGACGTGAATTTGCTCCTCAGACAAGTGTTTGGGATGTTAACAATAGTGTTGCCTGAGTAAATGGAGTAAGGTTTGTCTCTCATACTTGACTCTTCTGCCTTGAATGTGTTTCCTTAGTGCTTGAAGTCAGTGTCCCTTCTCTTCCCATTCTCTGCCTCCTGTTTCCTTTCATACCCGACACTCATTTGAAGGAGCCAGCCATATACAGACACTGGAACTGTTTATCTTTGTAGAGTGTGCATTATCTATGCTTTTCAGCTTTTTGCCTTAAATCTTTCATGCCTCCTTTTTCTGAGCTTGACTCATTTCCTTGAGTTTTGTTGTTTAGCAGCCTTTTTTATCCAGACACTAAATTCATAGCAGGCGACCTTCCCCTGTAATAATTTTCTCTTCCAGTCTGAGGTTTCCTGAGTTCACCTTCTTTTTTATTTTTTTTGCTAGCAAGTCTCTTTTTTGGCAAGTCCTGAAGCCTTTTGGAGGTCAGTGGCCTAGGGTATTCATAATTGCTCAGTAAATGCATCCTCAAGCCAAGGTGTGGTTTCAGATCAGAGAAAAGAAACCTGGTAGCATGGTAACAGCAATCTCTGAAGGTGAGCTGAATCATCTATTACTGCATGACCTTTCCATAGTTTTATACTGAGTTTTCTCATTGCAGTTCTTTCTTTCAGTCTAAAGGTTTTTACAAGGGTCTGATTAAATATTATTGATATTGTGTATTCTGACTTGGGAGTTTAGGGAGTCCCCCTCTTTTCTGCAAAGGGAAGGGAGAAGTAAGAAGGTCTATGCCACCCAGCAAGACAGAAGTTTCTTTTGAAGATATTTATAAGTAAATGTTGTGATATATGAGAATCTCCTTCTGAAAATTCCTAAAAATTTGCTAATCAGTGTCTCTTGAAAAACTTGGGAACCCTAAAGTAAAAACATAAACATTTTTAGTCTGTAGGGTTGTTGGATTTGCCCTGTGATTTTGACAGTGAAGACCACAACCAAAAGAGTTTTGTGGATAGTGATATATCACATAGGAAAGACAGCAAAATAAGAAGTTGTAGCTCTCTGCCAGGAATTAACAGTAAAATGAAATTTGCATCCAAGTTTCTGTGAGTGAAATGATACTGTTCTTTTCCAATAGATGAGTCTACAGAGGCATTGTGGTTGTTCACATCCACACATCTTTATATATGGCAGCTTTATCATTGAAGTATCAGCAGCTCAGGAACAAGTATCAAAGTAAATACTTTTTCCTTCTTTTTATTTCAGTGAATTGCTAACAGCTGTTGCTTCAACTGTGGGACTATTCTGTAAAAGGAGAAGAAACTTCATGGTCTGAAGTCCAGCTCCTACATATTCCTTCAGCAGAGGCTTATGCCAGTGGCTCGTCCATATGAGGAGGTGCTTGAATTTCCCCCTGCTAAGCTCACAGAGCCACAGGGAGCCTGGGCTTGTACAGGTCTGTACCTTATATCAGTTTTATACTGCTGCTCAGTGACTGTGAAGCTCATCTCTGCAGACCTTTGAGCAAACATGCTGTGGCAGTCCATCACCTTCACTTTTGGGGCTCCCACTGTCTGTGTTACAGGGTGTTGGGGAGGGGTGCTGTGCTTATCAGGGGGAACTCAGGATAATGTGGAGGAACCTATTTGCCTCCTTTGCCACCCCCATGATATGTTCAGTGCAGTGGAATCCATTGCACAAGGGTTTCTCTGGATACAGGACCATCACTCCCAGACATTATATGCATTTACCCACCTTTCTCATCCCCTGTGGTAGAGGCTCTGTAATTGAGAGGCTTGATGTCCCAGAAAAATTGTCACAATCATGTGCTGTTGTGAGATTTCACACACCCAGAGTCATGAGATGTGAAGACAGGTACTTCCCTGAGCAACAGGGCTTAGCAACCCAATGTCTCTCTCTGTTACAAATATATGAAGCTGTGGCTGACCCTTCCTTTATTTCAAATACAGGTGGAATTGGTTGGAAGGCTATAAAGCTGTTGAGAAGGCATGCAGTAAGACTATATGAGATTATTCATTTAGCACTGTTTTCTTGGAAAGCTAGACATTGTATAATTAGCCCCTTTCATTGGTTTTTCTTCTGATGTCTTCAAGTGTGTTTGGGTAATTTTTTCCTCATTACCATATGGGATAAAATTTACATTCTTGTAAAGCAATATAGACAAAACCAAAAAACCTGTTCTTGCTTCCAGAAGCTGAAGATGTAAAAAAACACCAAACACTTAAGCCTGTAGTAAAACACTGGGTTGGCAATGCTGCTGCTGTTCTCTTCTACCAGGATATATAATACATGCTCCCACAGAAAGCAACAGTGTTTAGCTTCCAGGGAGCACACCCAGACTTCTCGAGGAAACCCAGAAACCACAGCAAAGAGGCAGATTGAAGGGATCCTCTAATGAGTAAATACATCCAGGGCTTTTAGTTCCCCATCTGCTGTTTTGACAAATGCGTGTGAGCTGTTTTGCCAGCAGATATCACTATGTGTGTCCAAATTACAAGCAAGAATGAGAGAGAAAAAGCATTTCCCTACTCATAAGCGACAGGCAGATTTAGGAATGTCTGCTGGAGTTTATGTGCATTATTAGGCACATTTTTAATTCTTTTGTCAACCTCTATTATGAGGTCATTTCACTTCAATGCAAATTAAACCATAATTTTTCACCTTCCTATGTTCCTTTTTTTTCTTTTTTCATTATATATTTTTTTAATGTATTGCTCAATCACGGCCCTCTAGAACAGCATAAAAGCCTTTAACTGCCTGAATTGAACTACTGTGGCCTTTCTTGTCAAAAAGAGCTTCTGGATTTATTTCTGTGTACATTGACACTATAAAATGTTACTTTCTTTTCTCTATTCTGCAGGCAAAGAGCTATAAAAATCAAGTTTCATTGTCATTTCAACCTTTGTTCTAAAGCATTATGATGTGTAGAAAATTGATTATACTGGAATTTAGTATATACAACATAAGGAAACTTTGTTGAAATCCAGAGGGCCATTTCTGTTCATTTGATAAATGTATTAGTTTCTTTGGTTTCCTGAATTACCAGGTAAAGGGCAACATTTTCCAGATCTAACTAATTTCACTGAAACATATGAAAGACAAATACCAGAAGTCAAATCTAACATATTCTTCCCATGGGCCTTAAAAAAAACCGACCCCAAACTCTTTGTTTTGAAAAGCTAAAGTAAGGGTTCAAAATTAAATGGATGATTCATGTGAAATATGTGAACTGAACAACACATCGAGCTGTTGTACCAGCTGATATGGCCTGGGTTTTCTCAGCACTGCCAAAGAAAAGAAACAAGAGGTGAAAAAAAAATAAATTGCTGTGCTACTCCATCCTCTCAAGCATCACTGTATCTCAAGATGGCAACAAAGCAGACCCTCTGTGAGGAGCTCTCTGTGCCAGGGTCAGGGCTTTCAGATCCATGGGTGCAGGGCCAAATTTTGTTCCCTTTGTGTCCCGCAGGCATGGAGGAGCTGAGTGCTGGACATTCGGTAGGCAGAGGGTGCTGCTCAGCAGTGGTGACCCTGAGGAGCCTCTGCTCACAGTGGCAGCCCTCCTGCTTCCTCAGCTGCAGCTCTGTGGCCCTGTGCTATTCCTCCATGAACTTATTCCCTCCTGCTGGCACCTTCCTGGATGTGGAGTGCAGCAGAAAGCTCCCGTCCCGTCCCGTCCCCTCCCGTCCCGTCCCGTCCCATGGAAACTCTCAGATGTGTATACAGCTGCAAATCTTGCAAAGTGTGAAGGATACAGCAGCTTCTGCAGTCAAGCAACAGCAGAAAAAGCAGTTCAAAATAATAAAAGTAATAGTTACCAATCCAAAGGCAAAATCACAGCATTTTATATTTCTTTCTGAAGATACTTAAAGAAGAAACCATGTTCTTGTGTCTGATACAGCAGGATGGTAAAAATTGTAATATATGCTGCTGCTTTTTTTTTTTTTTAAAGTAACAATAACTTTAAGCAAAAACCAATGTTCCCAGCTGGACAAATGAGAATCCTTAATTTATTCTATTGTCTGAGAGACATGATAGTCCCTAGCAAATATTAACCTCCTCCTCTTGATGCAAAAAAGACCCCCTTTGGCAGTGTCAGTCACATTTTTTTCAGTCTAGATGAAATATCTCCTAGGTGTTGTAGGGAGAAATAATATCTGAGTGCCTCCTGGAGAACATTCAAACCTTGAGCATATTTTGGTTTGTGCTGGAGTTGAACTTGATGTGATAGGTCTGGAAAAATATAGAGCTGACAGTCTATATACACAACCAGGTTTTTAGTCCACATGCATAATGAGACCTAAGCACCCAGCCACTTTTTTATTTTTTTGTGCCACTGTCAATTTAAAGTGCATTTTAAAATGAGCAGTGGGGTTATTTGGGTCTATTAATTACAGTAATTGTTTCCTGCGTGGAAACCGCATGTACGAGATGTGAAAGGCACGTGTGTGCGAGAAGGAACGCTGGCTTGTGTGAGACTGGGCAATTCCCCTTTGAAGATTTCTTTTCTGATCCCTAGAGAGGGAGCTTGTAATGAGCAACAACGTTTATGCTGAGGACTTCAATGCTCCTGCTTGCCCCATCCGTTGCCTTGCCTTTCACATGGAGATTAAAGTCAGTGGTTGAAGCTGCTCCTCCTTTTCCCATGTGGCTGATGTAAATTCTACATCAAATGGAGGGGAGGAAGGGCAGGTTTGGTTGTCAGCAAAAAATGAAGGAGAGGTCTGACAGTGGCAGGAGCAGGGGCTCAGCTCTCATTAATCTGAAGGGCAGCAGAAGAGTAAATAAACATAAAGCCTTGGGAAGATGCCTACTCTGCCCTTTAAACAAAGAGCCTGTGATTGGCATAAGAAGAAGAGCAGTGTGCATGGGTAAATGCAAAAGTGCTTTTCCTGAGGTTTACATGTTAATGGTTGTGATGGGAAACTCATGCAGATTTCTATAGTTTGTATAAAACTTGAATGCTTTGATCTGTGCATTAAGCAAGTACAATAATGATCCTGTAGTTTAATTTCTAACCTGTGTTCTAATACAAGTCTCTCCATTTTAACTTTCACGAGTAAGCTGTCTTTATGCCTGGTTATGGTATTTTTCATAGTGCAGAACAATGCCAGAGGAAAAATGTTTGGGGAAAGTTTGGGATTAATTTCATTAATCTCTTGAAATGAAGAATGTTATTTCCCCTTTTACATCTTCTTTTGCCACAGTGGCACATCTCAAATGTGACTCAGTCCATGTGTGTCCCTAAAGTTTGCCCTGTGGAACAGCTTAGTTCGGAAGAGAAGAGGGAAAGGATAGAAAAAAATTATCAACGCATCCTGACAGAGGGCAGCCAGAGAGAGTGGCTTTATTAGGGAAGAGCTATGCTGGGAAGAGGGACAGTAGATCTCCTGAGACATGCAAGAGCAGATAGTTTGTATGTTGAAGTCATGGCATGGGCATAAATCCCTCTTCAAAGGCAGTAGGGTTCCTTGTTTATATTGTCATGCTCTCAGCTTGATTTTAGCAGCATTTGTGTATTATCAATTTTTTTTCTTCTGTGCTGAGGTCCTGTTCTCTGCTCATCCATACAGGAAATGAGTGGCAGAGACTGTTCTGGTATACCCAGAAGTACAAAACCAGGAAGAGTAGAGCCAGCACAAGGTTTTTTATCCAAATCTTAGTTTGGGATAGTCCCTGTGCATGAACATGGCAAAACTTACTCTTAAGATGACTGGGACAATAAACAGAATTTGAAATTTTAACTACTCTAATCAATTCCATTTCCTCTTTTTTCTTCCATTTTCTTTCCTGGGGAAATATTTATATTTGTTTCTACTGGCTGTTTTACTCCTTCCCACCCCACCTGAAGACATATGCAAAGACATCAAGGTTCAGAGACAAGGCTATGAAATAAAACCCTCTTTGTTAGTTCAGCTAGAAATTTGAACCACCACAGAAGATTATTACAAAGGTTTTAGGCTGGGGAAAACCCTGGTACTTTTTGAGCACAGAATTGAACGTCAGAAAAGATTTATGTCAGCAGTGAGATCCAGCTAAGAGGAAACCACATTTTTCTCTCTCAAAAACCCTGTTGCTACCTCATATTGTTTACTGTCTTAGTGAAACTAATTCAGGATTTTTCCAGAGTTTAACAAGAGGGTTGATGATATTTGATTCTCTGCTGCTTTTGATGAGTAATAGATGGTTTCTTTGAAGGCAGTCCTTTAGTACCAGGTAGCATCACATCACATGAGCACTAAATATCCAGCTAGGCCAAATGAAGAAATAGCTGGGCCTAATCCCTGGCCCTGTGACCCTCTTCTCCTTTTTCCAGGAGGTGAATTTTGTTGTTCTGTCCAGTGTTCATGCAGTGAGGCCAATGGAAATCTTTAGTCTTCTCAGCTCTCTTGTTTGTACACCACTTGATGGGACAGGATTCTCATGGCAGATTTCTTGTGGCAAAGCCAAAGTAGAGGGAAATTTCTTCTTACCTGGGCTTATTTACCAGAATAAGGAGACTCAGCTGGCTTTTGTGATGTGAGCATTCCAGGGGAGAAATAACTCTGGCAGATGCTCTCACGCTAGTGGTCTCATACACAGAAGGATAAAGTTCTTGTGAGCTCATTAAGTTCTGAGTACCAGAAAAGGAACTTAAGAAAAAGATGAATCTGACAAGGAATCTGTGTTTGATTCTAGCAGGTGTTTTGAGTGAAAATGAAAAATAAAATATGTTCTTCCTGAAACTTTTATCTATTTTAAAATACTGCGTATTTGGAAGTATTTTTTGCGGTGAGCAAGTAATCTATGCAAATATTAATAAAGTAAAATTTAATTAAAATTAATTAGTTCAATTGGTTATTTTAAATGCATTATTTAAAACAATGTCTTCAATCACATAAATAAATATATTTGGTCTTTATAAGTGAACTACATCAGCCTAATATCTTGCTATATTTTTATTTGCTTTACTAATGAAGAGAAAACCAAACTTCTGCATGAGTTACTTTATGTTTATGCATGCTTAAAGGTTCTTGCAGTATCAGGGGATATTAACAGGCAATTATATTTTGAGTTTAAAATGAATTGATTATTCTTTCCTGAGAGAACAGCAATGAACAGACAAACTGCATAAAAATAACATGTCAGCAATGTCACAGTACTGTACAGATTTTAAAGATAAATTTCCATCTGGCAAGCAGACATTCAGGAAGGAACTTTTGTTAATGTGGCTTTCACACAAAGTTTGTCGGGGATAAAACCTGACTCGAAGATTCATTTCTACTTCTCACATTTGGCAAATGTTATTATACTCTAGATTTTTCTTAAAGAAATTGAGCACAAATAAGTAAAAGATAAGGAAAAAGCTGTGTTTCTGCTCTTGTTCCATTGGCAGTTTTGGACTACTCAGATGGTCCTCCTAAAAACCAAGAGCCAAACAGAAAAACAAATAGAATTTTTAAAAATGACAACTACAAAATGAGAACAAAAATGCTCTGTAAATATTAATACTTCACTGAAAACTTCAATGTGCCGAACCAACAACAGTTAATTTAAGCTCTGTGAGGAAAGCTAAATAATAAAAACATCATTCACCAATTAGAAGGCAGGAAGAGAGCCCGAGAATATTGGAATGATATCCCTGCTGAATTCAGTGGTCTTTGCAGAAAGTTTCCTCTCATCTGAGCAAGGTCAGGGCTGCTGACTGCCACAGGATGATGCAGATGAGAGCCAGGTTCTCTTCTGTCTTTCAGCCCAATATTGACCCAGCACCACACAAGGTAAGATAATGGAATAATACACAGGTGTTCACTAGAGAACACATTGAGTTTGTTTCCCTGAGGTATATACCATTGGTAAACATGAAGAATTATACTCTGTCACTGTAGTACCACTTGACCTGAGGTGTTCAAGGATTACTTGCAAAACAGGCACTTCATATTTTGGGAGGGAAGAAAAATTAATCAGACAAAAAGCATATGGTACTTTTAGTAAGCATACTATAATAGGATGTTATCTTTGGTCATGGAATTGAACCTACTGGTATTGAATTGCTACTGGTAAACAAAGTAAATATTAAATCCAGCAGAAAAAATGAAAAGAGCTGGTTGAAAGACAAAATTTTAAAGTGGAACAGTAGTTGTAATTTCAAAACTTCATCCTGAGCTGAAATGGAGTGTCAGTTTCAGAAATTTATTTAGGGAGAAAAATATTGAATATGTTCAACTACACTGAAATTTTAGATTGTGATGAGATCAAGTGTTAGTGCAAAATATTTTGACATCATTAATCATAGTTTTTAAGGAATAGATCTGACTGTCACATGCTTAGTCACAAGGAAAGATGCAGCTACTCATTCATAAGCACCAGTGGACTTTGTCTTTGAAGGTCAATTGTACAATACTCATCAAGCATGTTCCAGGCTGCTTATGAGATCTCCCAAGAGAAATAGTTTAAAACACTATGGTCTGTAGTCTTTGCCACTAATAGGAGTTACCCAAATCTGAGAAAGCGTGTGCCTTTTGGATATTTTCATATTTACATTGCATATCACCTTTCCAACAGCCACTGTAGGTTTGTTCCCCATTTTACAGAAAGCTGATTTATGTGCCAGTTGACTCTCTGTGGTTCCCTGAAGTGAAGGCTTGTTTTAAAAGTGAACCATATTGTAACTCAACCTGGTAAGTGTGGGGGACAGCTGTCTGCAGTTCATATTTTGAAATATTGTTTTAATAATTTTTTCTTTCCTTTTCTTAAATCAGTGGTAGAATATTGCCATTATGGGATTTTAGGTAGAAACACCCATTTCTTATAAGAGAAACAGACTTGCAGAGCATGAGGCTTGGAGATGGGGCACCTGTTAGTTATTTTCTCAATCAGTCACAAACTGGGGTCTGGGTTCAAACAGTTCCTCATACACTGGGATGAATGGAAAAAAAGGAGTTAGCTGGTAACAGCCAAACTAGAAAACTGTCTCTGGCTGAGCAATGAGCTTTAAAATGGAGGAGAGGAGGAACAAACAGGGCTTATTTTCTCTGTGACAAACAGGGTGAGGCTGGCTGAGGTGGAGAAGCCAGTTTGGGCAAGTAGGTCAGAAAATGCAATTACAAGTCAATGCAGAGGGTGAACAGGTTGGATGCTAAAGTTAAAAGTCATTGTTTCTGTGCTGGGAGTATAAAAAATTTGCCAACCTACTTGGCAATCTGAGTATACATTGACTTGCCTAATATTAGCTAGCCAGGTTTCAACACTTTGACCTAAACCCCATCTGTTTTTGTAGTCACCTACAGAATTACTGCAGAGCATAAAGCTCTGAGCTTAACAAATTCTGGGTAAATAAGGCCTTGATTCATCAGTATTTGCCAGATTAAATAATTTCTTAGTACACATCCTTTAGACCCCAAGATTACTTTTGGTCCTGCATAATAAACTGTTAGTGCAATTAGCAATACATTTGTCACTGTAAATCATCCTTTAAAGCTGGGAACAAGTATAACATTTATCAGTGTGTTAGAGTTTGCAGTTAAAAATAGTTATCCTGTTTTCATATGGCCAGGGCACTTTCAGGCTTATTTTCTCCAGCTCTGTTGGTACAGAGTATGTGATGGAAAATGGTATTCTTTGTACAGAAATGAAGTGTATTTTTGCTGAATGGAAATCTGCCAATTTTGAATTCATTGCATTGCCACTTCTTTCAGCATTGTCTTTTGGACTTTAATGATTGTTTAACACTACCTGTTCTAATTGCAATAGGCCTGATCTGAAATGTGCAATCTGGTGGTATTAATGTTAAGACACTGAACCAACGTGCAAGGTTAACACATCATGCAAACCCAACCAGCACCCAGTGCCCAGGATGCAGCTTTAGCCCTTGGAAATTAAACAGCACACAGCAAAGGACTTTCTGCGGTCCAGCACAGGCCTCTGAGGTACCAGGCTGGCAGAAGTCTCTGCACTGAACTCCAGGATGAAGTTCCTGAGACTGCTGCCTGCAGTACTAAAGATGGCATTTAGATTTTTACCAGAACTGGTGGTTATTTATTTGGAAATCTCAGACATGAGGTGTTATTTGATTTAGGGAGACATCTGTGTAATTTAGATATCCCTAGCCTCCTTAGGAGACACTGTAATTAATACCATTTCCTTGATTAGCTGATTCCTAATTAAATTTAGTATGCTGTATATATTTATTTAATTTGCTGTATATTTTTGTTTCCCTTGGTTTAATTTTGTAATAAATCTTTTAGGCCACTTATCACATGTCTATTATCTTTACAAAATCAAAACTGATGCAATATACAAGAAAGAGTTAAGCTCAGTAGAAGCTTCAACCTATAAGAGGTCGAGGAATCTCTTTTATATCAGTAGGACAACACTCTGAGCCCCCACAAAAATAATATCTGACCTACGTGTGGAGGGCAGTGCTGGGCAAGGTTGAAGTCTGAAAAGGGAAAGGGGGAGACTTGGGGCAAGAAGGATTCCAAAGAAAAGATTTAATTATAGTGGAATTAACTCTAAACCATTCAACTGGATTGAAACAAAATTAATTATAAAGCATTTGTTTTGAAGAAGCTGAGCCAGAAAAAGCATAATGCTGCCAAATAATATTTAATAATTGTATTCAAAAATTAGAAAAAGAACCCTTTGGGACTCTCAGTAGATCATTGAAACCAACTGCTCTTATGATGAAGTATGTGTCTTTCTCAGATTAAATTACAGGGTCTGTCTCATGTTCTCATGAGATTCTGTAAACCTATATTACATTATTTTAGTAAAAGCAATGTAAAAAGAATTAATTGGTGATCATAGACTTTCTAAGGAAGGGCAGAGCAAAATTTTAATGAGCAGTTACTCAGCTGTCTGTTTTACTGCTTTCCCCCAACCTGAGCCTCTCGTTTTCTGTGGCACTGGGAGAAAGTACTTTTCTTGAACAATTTCATATTTCCTGGCCCTGGTCATATCTTGCAAGTGATGACGTGTCTTAGAAAATAGGGCAACAGAGAGAGAGAGAGTGATGGTTCTTGAGTGAGTTGGGGAAAAACACAAGGAAACCTTAACAAAGAGAGAAAGTGATGTGTTTACCTTTTGCTTTGGCTTCAGCCATGTCTAGACACAGCTTTATGTGCTTAATGGTAACCACAGGGACAAGGAGAGAGTCACCTCACTCATTAGTGCCTCCTTGAGACACTGGCTTCAAGGAGGCATTAGGCAGTGCCACTAAACTTCCAGTCTCAAGTCTAGCAGGACCTGGCAGAGGGATTTTGGCTTCTTGAAAACAAAAACCCTGAGTGCTGTTTGTGTGTGTTTCCAAATGCATCCAGCTCTGGGAGAGGCTGTTCACAAGCAATGCAACTCTCCCTTGAAACTTGAATATGGGTGCACACTCACTGCTAACTAACTTCAGGCAATGCTTCAATGTTTGTGTTGGTTTGATGGGTAAGGCTTTCTGAGATGTTTTGCATAGAGAACTAAAATGTAGTCACAAATGAGAAAAATGTTAATTGGATCAGACAGCTCTGTGTTAGATCTCAGGTGCCCCACAGCTGTGAGCCTTTTTTCTTTTCAACAGTGTTTTAGTCAAGAAGTAGAATTAATGTTTGGTTTGTCTTAACATTTCTGAGTTTTTTTCTGGGTTAACATGGCTCCTTTCTTGCCCGTTTTGAGACTCCCACTGGGAGATAATTGAAGTTCCTCCTGGGAGAATTTCTGCAGAAAAACTGTGGGCTTTTTTTTTTCAGGTTCTTTTTCTGTTTTGTCACTTAAAATTGATGGAAATATGGCTGGATGCACTGATCAATTTTTTAAAAGGCTATGGGTGACAAAGAAAGGCAGGATGGCTTATGTGCAATGTTTTCTAATAAAACACAGCTAAGGCTCTTGGATTTTTAGGTGTTAGATTTATAATTTTTCTACTGTGTTAGGCAGATTTTCATGTCTTAAATTTCATGAAATTTCTTGACAACCTACCCTGCAAAGGATGGGCTGTGTGTGGAACAGCTTGGAGGATGGAGAAACTAACTTGGCACTTCAGGATGTGGGGTCTCTTAATGCTCTCCTACCAACTGTCACAGGACTTATCCTCACAGGTATGCCTCTGCCAGGATGTTTCTTCAGTAGGGAAATTTGTACTGATGCTTCCAGGTTTTAGTGAAAGAAAAGCCAGTGTTGAGTGTCCTGACTTTGCCTCTACATACAGGCGTTAACTCTTTGTCCAAAGTTTAAATCAGGACCTCTCCCTAAATTAAGAGGGATTTGGCAATCTTTCAAGGGTTTTGCAGCTCTCTACTGCAACAATGTAGGATTATAGAATTGTCTAAGGCCAAACTAGTACTGCCAAGTCCACCACCAAACCATGTCCCTAAGTGACTTATTTACATGTCTTTTAAATTCTTCCAGGGATGGTGACTCCACCACTTCTATGGGCAGCTTGTTTCAATGTTTGACAAGCCTTTTGGGGAAGATATTTTTCACTAATATTCAACCTCAACCTCCCCATGTGAACCTCATGGTCTTAGAAACCTCATGAAAATACTGCTGCAACAAGGTGAAAAGGAGTGGAAATAAAAATTCATGGCCAGGTTGATAATTGCTGAGTGGTGTATAAGTACTTAGTGATTATCCATGGCCCTGCTCCCATTCTCCCATTCTCCCATTCTCCCATTCTCCCATTCCCGTTTTTGAAAATATCCAGTCCGGTTTTTTCCCCATTCCAGTTTTTGGAAAAGTCTAGTCTGGGTTTTCCCCTATTGGCGATGAAGAGAGGCAGAGAGACTGGGTAGTGGTCAGAATCTAACTTTATTGTGGACTCTACTCTAGGAAGGTTAGTAATTTTTTACTACAATGATTGGGTTAATCATCACATAAACAAATGTATGCATCTTTCAATATCTCTTGCTTGTAGAAGTTGATGTAAGTTTCTTTTCTGGTAAGTCTTGGTTTAAT
>VZTR01015058.1:501573-600650 GCA_013400775.1 Chaetops frenatus | reverse complement strand
CTAACTTGGCACTTCAGGATGTGGGGTCTCTTAATGCTCTCCTACCAACTGTCACAGGACTTATCCTCACAGGTATGCCTCTGCCAGGATGTTTCTTCAGTAGGGAAATTTGTACTGATGCTTCCAGGTTTTAGTGAAAGAAAAGCCAGTGTTGAGTGTCCTGACTTTGCCTCTACATACAGGCGTTAACTCTTTGTCCAAAGTTTAAATCAGGACCTCTCCCTAAATTAAGAGGGATTTGGCAATCTTTCAAGGGTTTTGCAGCTCTCTACTGCAACAATGTAGGATTATAGAATTGTCTAAGGCCAAACTAGTACTGCCAAGTCCACCACCAAACCATGTCCCTAAGTGACTTATTTACATGTCTTTTAAATTCTTCCAGGGATGGTGACTCCACCACTTCTATGGGCAGCTTGTTTCAATGTTTGACAAGCCTTTTGGGGAAGATATTTTTCACTAATATTCAACCTCAACCTCCCCATGTGAACCTCATGGTCTTAGAAACCTCATGAAAATACTGCTGCAACAAGGTGAAAAGGAGTGGAAATAAAAATTCATGGCCAGGTTGATAATTGCTGAGTGGTGTATAAGTACTTAGTGATTATCCATGGCCCTGCTCCCATTCTCCCATTCTCCCATTCCCGTTTTTGAAAATATCCAGTCCGGTTTTTTCCCCATTCCAGTTTTTGGAAAAGTCTAGTCTGGGTTTTCCCCTATTGGCGATGAAGAGAGGCAGAGAGACTGGGTAGTGGTCAGAATCTAACTTTATTGTGGACTCTACTCTAGGAAGGTTAGTAATTTTTTACTACAATGATTGGGTTAATCATCACATAAACAAATGTATGCATCTTTCAATATCTCTTGCTTGTAGAAGTTGATGTAAGTTTCTTTTCTGGTAAGTCTTGGTTTAATCTTCAGCTAGTCTGTTTGCTGAACAGTTTAACCCCATCTGGGAAAGGCTCTGGATTTACTGGAGACCTACAAGAGGTGCTCTCCCTTAATCCCATATGATTTTTTTTCTTTTTTTTTTTTTATTTTTTTTTTGCTTCTCAAATTTAATGTTGTGAATCAGAAATAAATGACAGCAAAATAAAGCTGGGACCTGATAGATAAAATGGAGAAACATGTGGGTCATATCTTGATGGAAGTCCTTGCTTTCCAGAGGAGCAAGTGCCTCCCTTCATGTTGAGAACCTGGGGCTCCTTTCTGGCTCTCTGCCATACAACTGCTCAGGGCAAGGAGGACATTTCAGAGGTATTTGAAAAAGCTGTAATTGCTTAGAAAACCTGGTAATTCTTGCACATCTCAAACTACCCCAGCCACTCATAGCAGGCTTGGATAGAGAGCAGATCCCAAATGGCTTCCTCCAGGGAGTAGGGGGCTCTGCTGTGCTCCTCGGGTAGTGCTGTACCGTGGGTACCTGTCAATGGGTGGAAGTAAATCCATTTCTGTGGCCATTGTAATGTCCATAAAGTGCCTACAGAGAGAAAGTAACACCACAGCATTGTGGTCTTGCCTTTGAACACATTCTCAAAGATATAATTAAAACCACCAAGCCTATTTCAGCCAAAGTTCGTAAGTGATGGGTCTGGCATCATGCCGATTGCAGGAAGGCTAATTACACCATAAATTAAACTTTTTTTTTCCTAACCAAACATTATGACCTTTAATAAAATTGTTTTTACAACCAGCTGTCAATAAATCATCTAGGAAAGCTAGTGAGAAATGTTCTGTGAACACTCCACTTCTGTGAATTTCATTAGCTGCAGTTTATTTGATTTTTTGTGAGCTATGATGGTTTTTAAATCTCAAATTAAAACCCCTGAACCATAAAAGCTAATTCAAGAACATTAGCATCTTGGTCTCTGAAAATGAGCCTCTCTAATTGCAGAAATTAGTCAAGATTGTATAACGATCAGGAGGTCGTTAAAAAAAAGAATAGTGAGTAGGCTGTGCTTGACTCAGCCACAGCAGCTCCAGAAAAGCTTTTTTTTTAATATGCCCTTTAATGGAAGAAAACTGTCTCCTGGTGGATCGACTGGAAAGCACTGTGAAAGCCTTTTAGCCCAGAGGTTTGATTTCTGAGACATCACTTTTCTGGCCTTGTTTATTCTCACAGGCTCATCAGGACTTGAGCTTGGACACGTGCAAGAAGTTTTACTGCGTGTTGTACCCTTGTGTCTGCAGCAGTGAAGTATGAGGTAGTGTCAACAGGCTTTCCTTCAGGACCTCTTTTTGTTTTGCATTCTTAAGGCTCCTGTACTACTTCATGGTAATTACAAATATTTGTAAGAAATATACTACACAGCTTGATTTGTGACTTTAGGGTGGACATATTTTAATGTGAGGCATTTTTATTAGATTGGTACCAGAAAATGGAGCTGTTAACATTCTACTCCTCTGCCTCATAAAGCTCTTCTAAGTAGAGGAGCAGGGTTATTTTGTGTTGTACAAGCATCTAGAAAGCCTTTAAGTTGGAATCTGATAAGACAAGATGGCAGTCCTCATTCTCAGCTGCTTTTTGGGATTACAGGTTTCCTCACGTTTCTGTTTCTTTCTCTGTGTATTTTGGCATGATTATTTCAAGCCCTTCTTAACTCTCACTGTTCCTCTGCCTTTCCATAGCTCATTTATGTGAAATACGTATTATAAAAACGAGATACACCTTGCTGAGGCCCATGTAGCTTCCATGAGTTCCTGTTTAAGCAGTTGCTGATATCTCACACAGACATCTCTATTCCTGCTTTGTAGTATAAGTTCAGAAGGTTCCCCAGGAGTTAATCTGTAAAGTGTGCCCAATCTCTCACCATGTTTTGTTTTAGGGACCCCAAAATGAATACTTAATTTAAAGGAGAAGATGGGACTTTCTAGTGCCTACTTTTTATTAGTAAATTTTACCTATTTTCCCATACTCTCAATTTTTTCCCTTCCAGGCATTTTTTCCTTTTCCCTCTCTGTTGTCACAAGCAGTTCTGCATTGTCTGAACCGAAGGTCTTTTGTCATGTTTATACCAAAAATATGAGAAAATAATGTAAAAACATTTTGAGTCTTTATTCATCATTGCAGGTTCCCCAGGAAACTTCTAGGTGTCCATGGGAAGTTTTGAGATATCCACACTTGTCATTCCATGAGCTCTTCTGAGTCTCAGCCTGAGACACCAACTTCCCCGCTGCATTTTTGCCTCTGGCTCTCACAAATAGGTCCATACACTTATTTCTTGCCATACGTGCATGTACATTGCCAAAACCAGCCTGTCAAACACCAACACTGTAGTGCTGTCATTCACATGGTTCCCCAGCTTCCAGCCCCACGTGCACCAGTGTGCCCATGTTTATTTATGGAAGGGTGAGGGAAGTGTCTGTTTTTATTCTGTGATCTGATGCTACAATGTGGGTTTCCTTAGTCTGCTAATATATTGTAACCTTGTCATTTCGGAAGCAAACAACTTTCTTCTTATTCCTCATATTTGATTTTTAGGGAGACTGTTATTATGGCTTTTCTGATGATCTTTAATGTTTTAA
Organism: Chaetops frenatus; assembly: GCA_013400775.1. NCBI lineage: Eukaryota > Metazoa > Chordata > Aves > Passeriformes > Picathartidae > Chaetops > Chaetops frenatus. The sequence goes on along the minus strand of VZTR01015058.1, from coordinate 597,128 downwards.
GAATTTCAGCTAAAACAATGGGGTTTTTTTTCTGCAGGTATTTATGACATTTTCCCATGCCTGTATGACATGGAAGTGTCACTTAAATGTCTTGGCAAAACAGTTTGAACTACTGTCCCACCCCAATTAAATACTGAAATAGAAACTCTAAACTTTCCTATGAGTAAAATAAATCAATTATCAGTTAGTGAAGTGTGGGCTACTGATGAGGGCAAGAGAAATCAGAATGTATAAATATGAGTTACTTGAACTCCATGAAACACACCACACACGTGTCTGCATGCACACACACACACATAATGTTAAACTTGATCTGGACTTTTTCCTTCTGGCTTCATTAATCAACTGGCCAGTTAATCTGAAATATTTCATGTCAGCCTCACAGATCTGTTTTATGTATATGCATTTTTCAGCTTTTATTTTGTTTGAGTTTTTTTAATACTACTTGGCTTGCCCTTCCATTATTCTTGAACATTCAAGGTTGAAAAAAAAGTAAATTACAGACCCCCATGGACTGATGCAACACAAGAAGGCAGAGGTTTTTCACTCTTCTCAGGTCACACATTGTTTGTAAATGAAATGTAACAAGTCCAATAAAATGCTTTACAAAAATTACCAATTTCATACAGTGGTAGGCATCTCATTCTGCATTCGTGTTTATTGTATGTGGAAGTCATAGGCACTTCAGAAGAACAGCCCCTCCTTAGTTCCTGTTAAGTACTAAGTTGAATTGATACAGATTTATCCACATGGAATATGCATCATAGGTGTCAAAATTACCTTGCTGAGCAGTATATTGTTTCCACAAGTTCTCTACCTACTGGTCTATTAATCTTTGTATATATATCTCTCTCTCTATCTATCTATTTAAATAACAAACATCTGACTTTGGAAAAGGTGCTGTACTTCTCAGAAAAGATTTTTTCTATATTGATTTAACAGGTAATTTTATAAAGAGTACTTCACACATTTTCAGCATAGGTGAAAATGGAAACCCTGGCAACTGAGAGATGAGTATCACTCCATGGACTATCATTTACTCTGTGATAAGACCAGCTTTTTAGGATTTTGTATCAAACTACTGCTGCTTTTTGTTTTCTTTTTCCTTTTTTCCCCCCCTTAACCTCCTTAGCATTAGCAGGACTACTTTTTTCATCACCTGGTCCTTCTTATTGTTTGGCTTTGTATTGCAACAAGACTCAAAGTTCCTACAAGGGAAAATAGAAATACGAACTATATCAATAAAGGGCTACATCTGAGGGATAACAAACATTGCCACCTGCAACACTTTTATTCAAATTTGCATCAGGATTTTCAAATTTGAAATTAAGTTTTTTAACTGAGGCCTTGTACCAGGAATGGATACACTCAGTGTTTTTAGTGAATATGGGATTCCCAGCAGCCCCAGGCTCATCAGAAATTGTCCAGTTTTAAATATGCAGCCATGAGGTTTTTCTGAGTTTTTGAACCGTTATCCTTCTATTGTATTTTACTTGTGCAGGGTATAAAAGACAAATATTCGTTTTGTGGATAAAGTTTTTGGTTATTGAATGTGTACCCATTACTATAGAGTGTAGACACACTCTGCTATTTGCCTTCAATTCTGCAGTGAAAGTAAGAGGCTTTTTAGACTGCTGAAATAGTCCCTGGATTGTGGGAATGCTCAGGGAAAGCCAAGATACCAAACACCTGTTTTTCACTAAACTTGAGGATGTTGGGTAGGTCAAGGGGGGAGCTGTGGGTTAGCTCATTCCACTGTAAAGCAATGAAAGCCATAAAATATTATGACCAAAAAGCCACCTGTTCTTGAATTAGAGCGTGCCATCTACCTTTGTGGTTTAAATTGAAAGTTCAGTATCTAGGCACTAGGCAGCCTGTTTTCCTTTTGCTCTGGCTCAGCCACAGTGTAGCAATTCATACAATGCCTTCCCAATCAGCTCCATCTCAAAGCCCTCTGCAAAAGTAAATTCAGGTGCACAAATGCATCCCTTCCTGTCCCAGGCACACCACGCTAACAGGAAAGCAAATTTTCTGTAAACAAAGCGTAAAAAACCAAGTGAGTGTCAGAAACTACATTCAATACCAAAGTACTGGAGATGAATTTCAGAAAGATAAATCTATCATGATGGATGGCTGCTAGACTACTCCTTGATTTACTCCAGGTGCTGTATTTTACAAAAGTAAATGCTTTCCAAGTAGCAGCTCTCCTTTGGAGCACAGTCCTCTTTTTTTGGACAGGAAACTTGATGGTCTTGATTTGTTGAGATTTAAAATGTAAGTGTGGAAGAAAAGAGCCATGTACCTGACAGAGGTACTCTGTAGTCTGAAGAGGCCTTGCTATCCCATTAGTACATTGACCAAAAGACAGCTGGCTGAAGGAAAGAAAATCAGCTTGAGAGAGTTTTATCACGAGGTGCCTCAGGAGGTGGTAGCCTAAACAGATATACTGTGTCCTGCTCTAAAGGTAATGTCATTGCGGCTGACTCTCAGGGGCTAAATGCCATACAGGTGTGTTTATTTCAGATTTCAGTATGAATCCTTTGGCTCTTGTTCTTCTAAAAACCCTTGCTGTTACTGATCTCCGTGATTCCTCTGTGCCTGTTTTTCTCATGGCATAGGCTTTTTAGCCTGTTGTATTTGCTTAGTGTGCTTGCACTTCAGTGGGCTCTGGAAAGTGAGCCTCGGGTGGCCATGTTATACTTTCAGGGGATACTGTTTTTTCATTAAGTCCATGGTTTTTAATATATTTGGGACAACAGTTATTTGCTGTTATTAATTTACCTGTGATGGCTAAGTCACTACACTCCTCCTCCCCTTCCCATNCTCCCCTCCCCTCCCCTCCCCTTCTCTCTTGTACAAGTGTGCAGCTCAGCTTAGTTCAGGGTCTTTACTGCTAACATGCATTTGCCAAGCAATGCAAAATTCCCAGGAAAAGTTCAGCTTGCTTGTATTTCAGTGGTTTGATATTTTCCCATTTCTCTGTGGTTTTGTTTGTTTAAAAAAAAAAAATTGTCCAAAGGTAAATATTTCCTCATATAATGCTATGATTTTTAGTCTACCTCTGATTCTTCTTATTTTGTTTCTGGCTTATTTATAATCCAGGATCAAGTTAGACAAGTTTAGTTTTGCAACCAAACAAATAGCTAAGAATATTAGAAAAATTACAAGAAGTCATCTCAGTCTCTGTAAAACCTACACACAGATTAACTGATGGATTTTAAGGCCGGTATTTCAAATGTAGCTTGTATGACTTATATTAGAAAAGCTTTAGAAAACCATCAAAAAATCACTAAAAAGATGAATGATGCAGCCACTTGATTTAGCATTCACAGACTGCTATTTACCAAAAGAAAAACCTCACAATCTGTTCAACATACTCCAAATCCACTTCCTAAGTCTCTGAGCCTGTGCTACCAACTATTTCTAAAACTCTGGTAGCATCATTAATAATGCTTTTGATATTTTTTCTCTAATAAACATAAATCATCATGAACTCATTTGATATGAGCATGGATATCATAAGTCTCTCTGTGGTATTCCATCACTTTATGGAAATGCTCAGGTGTGGATCTGACTAAAACTCAAGCAACATTGTTGTGGATGGAGGAATCCCACCTCATGTGGTGAGTATGGGTGGCACTGTGTACTCTTATGGGAATTTTGTCCGGATTGTGGCAAGTTGAGACCATGAGGGAGATGCAAGGGTGATTCCTGCCTCCTCTGAGCTTGGGGAAGGCTCCTTGTACCATGCCAGGAACACGGTGCGGGGCAGGGTACAAACCCTCCTGCACACAAAGGCAGGGCCAGTGTAGCTGGTCCTGTTCTTCTGCTTCCCTCTTTTGCTTGCTCGGGTTAGTGATGGCACAGGTGCCTCCTTCTTGGGTGGGTGCAGAGCTGGGCTGCTGCTGTCAGGTCTGTGCTTCTTGGAAAGCTTCATCTCTCAGAGCTGAGATGGCCTATGAGAATGGTGCCTCTGATACTGTCAGGACGTGCACTTTTGCTGTGAGCAGTCCTGAAGTCAAAAGGGGAGCAAGAAGGTCCTCCCCAGATGGCTTTTCAGCTGGTGTAAGTCCTGGTTGCTCTATGACAATCCAAGGATAATTTCCACAAGTGAAGATTTGCCTGAGTTTGGCTTTTAAACAGACCTCCTCATTCATCTCAGTTGGAATTCTGCTTACATTTCACAGCATGGGGCAGTGCCAGCCATGCAGTACCTGTGGGGACAGGTGAGGTGATGGGCAAATATGTGTGCAATATCACAGCATATTCATTGCCTTCTGCAGGAGGAGAAGGGGCAGGCCTGAAAAGCTTAATGAAGACAACTGAACCAGGATTTTCTGTTTTAACTTTGAATTAGGTTTAGTACGTAGCTCTGCAAACTGTGGTTGCTGGTCCTTATGGCAAAAAACTAAGCACTGACACAGATTAGAAAAAGGAAATGAAATTATATGGCCACCTCTGTCCAGTATGAGCCACAAATGAATGGCTCATCAGACATGGCAAAATAGAAACTCTTCTCTTTACCAAACAGATGTATCTCTCCATTGCCACCTCAAAAATAAAGCCTGTGTTGAAATTGCTGACAGACAATTTAAACTCAGCTCTTGTTTCATACCATGCCTTTATACTGAAATTTTAAGTAGGGTTTTTCTTATACATTTTGGGTTGCTTTTTTGGAGGATTAGTTATTTACATTTAGACTGAGAAGGCAGGAGGCAGGGTGGTTTAGAAGCTGCACATGGCTGGCCATTTTTTTCATACAGTGGGCTGTTAATTTGCCAGTAATTGCAAATGATCTTTGCACTTCAGAGGTATAAAATGTCACATTCTCAACATCTATTCAAAGTAAAGAAATATACCAGCTTCTTAATGAGTCCAAATACTGTTGTGCATGATGTGATGGAGGTAAATTACATCCTTTCAGGACACAAAAAATAGTAATAATTTATTTTTTTTCTGTTGGCCTTTTTACTGTGGTTAAATGCTTTTTCCTAAACAGCTTCTTCTAATATCTTTAATTTGCAGTATTTTAACTGATGCCAATTGTTCTGCTGCAGTTTTGCAAAGAGCTTAAACCACAGTGGTTTGTTCATTGCACTAGATGCTTACAGATTTCTTTTTGTCTGTAACTGTGCTGCAAGATTTTTATGTGAAATTGATTCTGTACAACTGTAACTAACAGGATTTTCCTGGAAACAATCAGAACATCTTGTACCAATGTATACAATAAATATATAAGAAGAAATTGATAGCTATCTAACAGTTTCCAGGAAGATGGGAATTAATACAAAGCCTGCCTCTGAGTGTTTTTCAAAGAGAAAGATGGGAGTTTATTTTATTTCTATTGAAACATGTCATGTTATTTGAATTCCCTTGACATTTTTTCATACTTCAGAGCCTTTTTAACATTGTCCACCACCGACCGTTCTGGCCTTATGTGGTGCCTGGGAAATGTTAATTGAGCAATCCTGAGTTTACCCCTTCCTTCAAATACTTTGTAAAAATACAGCTGTTAATAACGTTTATTTGGCTTCCATTTAGATATGAAAAAAAAGTCAATTTCAGGAGGTTACTGAAAAAAGGTTTAGACTTAATATGCGTTCCCCACATATTAAGAGCAATGGCATGTGCTGTAAAGAATAAAAACCACAACACACAGACATCAGTCCTCATGGGCTAATGGAAATCTAGACCTGATTAAAAACCCATTTCAGGACTTTTTTATTGCAGGGGTGGGTTTGATAGCTGTCAGTGTACAGGAAAATAGCACATCTGGAATCTTACTGTGTACTTGTGCTGGCTGGTATAACTCAACCTGTGTGTCAGATTTTTTTTTTTTTTAATAGCCAAGATTTATTTGGCTTCTATTAATTTTTTAAAAGTCTTTGGTAAGTATGCTTATTAAGTACTAAATTTTTACCCTCCACAAATTAAAAGCTATATTTTAGTAGTGAGCAGTTTCCTTTAGAGAAAAGTTGGAAAGCCAGAAATAAGCATTAATAATGTAGAGAGTTATTTGATTACAGAAGTACCTTGGTGGCTTCTCAGGGATGACTATTTTGCAGCTTGTTTAATGAAAGTTGCATTTTGTCTTGTGACTTTTCTATCTAGTTATGAGAATTCTAAAAGGAGATATTAAACAAGTAGTAGGCTCCAACTATGATTATATCAAGAGTTATTTTCCCGTGAGGAAATTGTATATGTCTAGGAAATTGTAACTGTTTAAAAAACACTTGGATTTGCTTGTAAAACATGAAACTTCAGTAAAGAAGAGGCTTTTTTTTTCTAAGCAATGTCTTGGAGAAAATTGAACAGTCACCTACAGATTAAGATCTTCAGTGTTGTTTTTACATGTATTACATGTAACCATAATATTAATTAAATAAGTGAATTTGTAATCATCCTTAGGTTAAAAGCAAGAACAGAGCAATAAAAATCTTTTGATGGTCCCCCACAGCCTGAGATTTATTGTCTAGTTAAAATTTTAATAGTACAGTTCCAGAACTTTTATGCTTTCATTGCTCTAGAGAATTGTACAGCTGAAATATTTAATATATTTTCATATATTTGAATCATGGCCTAAAATCAACAACGACCTGGATGGTGCCTGTCCTGGATGGTCCTAAAAATCCCACAAAATTGAACAAAGCATATGAATTATTAATGTTTTGGCAGTGTCATTTTAGTCCTGTTCTACTTGGCAAACCCACAATATTTTGAAGTTCCTGCAGGTTAGAGTTACCAGGAGAAACTGTAATTCTTCAATGGGAAGAGAGCCAGAAGGGGATAAATTTTAATCACATTCTATTATCTTCAAGATGGCAATGTTTTTATATACTATTTATTCCACTTATATACAGTATAGTTGGACACACATTTAAATGTCATTCCAGTGTGCAAAAGACTAGTTATAAAAGTCATAATAAAGGACCTCTATAACATCACTACAAAGTGCCCCAAAAAGTCCAGCTAATTCATTTTGGTTGAGGTGGAGAGGACAAAGAAAGTACACTTTTCTGGGGTAGAGTCTCCCAGAGGAACAATCATTCATCAAGCAGTCACAATCTTGACACAGCAGAATGTCCATCAATTTTATTTTCACCAAAGTCAGATGAAATAATTGTGCATGAGAAATTTGGGAATTTAGTGTGATACCATAATCTTGCTCCCAAACATGCCAGTATTTTCAGTTTCATAAAGGGTTTAGAGCAGGGTTCAGTAGTGACTTCTCAGATAATTATTTATATTTTAGAAAATATACTAGGTGCATTTCCCAATACTTTAGAAACTTGAGAACAAACTGTACCTGTTGAAATATATGAGCAAAGCATATGTCATAAAGCAGTAGCTTGGCTTTTGCTTTTCTTATTAAATAGCAATTTTCAGAAGATACTTGATTTTAGAATGTTGTGCTTTATGGGTGGTCAGTGGGAGATATTCTGGGCATTTCTCTTTTTTTTTTTTAAAGCCAGAAGTTAAAGGATCCTGGCTTTTACTGGGCTCTTTTCTGGGCTGATGCACTGGGTTGCTACCTTGTATTTCTGATTAGTCTTCAGAGGTGTAAATCCAGGGACAGAAAATTATTGATTAGCAAAATCTGCTTTGCCAGACAAGATCCCTCTCATTTTAAGTCTCTAATCAAACCGAGAAAGCTATGAAGTTACTGACGGGCTTGTGGACTTTGTGAGGACAGGAGTCTGCAGTTAGAAATTATTGAGAGGTGCCACTGATTTTTTTGCCTTGTGTAACAGGAGACTTCTCTAATTCTGACAAGTAACAACAATTTGTAGTTGTGCACGAGTATACAATTACTATGAAAGGTGTGAAAGCATCCTCACAAGACTGCAGCTCTTGCATAGATTCCTGGATTTCAAGAGGCAGGACAGATCCTGACAGTGACTCTTAACTATTTCTGTCAGCCATTCTCACATCAAGCTTATGGACCCAGATTAAACCAAACCTTATTATTTTAGGAAGACATTTGGTTTTGCTCTTAAGTTTTCAAGTGACAGGGAATATATTATGCCAAGTACCATTTACCTACCTAGTAAGAATGCACATTATTTTCAGTCTGATTTTGTCTGCTCTAGCCACTGGACTTTTTCATATCCCTGTCTCCACGCTTAAAGCAGACTCGGTGATTTATAAGATGGGAAATATTTTTGGCATGGATGAGCTCATAAACTATGATCAAGTCAAGCATTCAAATTACATTGGATAAGTTTGAATCTATAGATTCTTTCAGGAAAAGACAGATTTTCCAGCCACAGTCCCATCCTTGTAACCCTTTTCTGAGGTATTCCCAGTTTCTGAACATCCCTTTCAAGTATGTCAGCTGGAGAGTTCAAGCTCAGAGATTCAGCTTGTCTCACGCTCTTTTATTACTCAAAGTAATTTACCCTGTGATCGTAGGATGCCTGTAATAAAAACCAATTTTTTTTTTAAAACATTGTGAGCTTTATAAACCTTACAGAGCTCTCTTTCAGGATGGTAATTTTCATCATTTCAGCTGTCACACCGTATTTACTGCTGTCACTGTTTTCTGCAAAAATAATGAAGTGAAACAACGTCTGCAATTGTTAACATCATCTGGGGTATGAAATGTTCATGTTTCCTAGCAGATCCTAAACCAGAGAGAAGTAAACTGAGGAGGAAACCTTTGGCAACCCTGAAAGCCATGAGCAGAAAGTTGTTGCCTAGAGCCAGTAAAAGGAGATAGAACACGAGGATGACAAATGGGAGTTTGTGTGGGTGACACCTCAGGGCACAGCTATGAGAAGCTCTTGGGTAGGGTGGGATTTTCCTGTGTCCCAACACAGAAAGTTGGAGTGCAAGGGCCAGAACTGCAGGGCCTGCTTGGCAAAATGCAGCTGGAAGAAGGAACTTTTTCAACCTCCCCTTGGATGCACCAGGGTTTCTGCTTCTGAAGACAGCACAAGAAGTCCTACAAGAGCCATGTCTGTCACCATATTAGGTCTGCCACAACCTGGCAGATATTGGGCATTGTTCTGTTGCTGTTAGCTCTCATCATGCTTGAAGACTTATTTATTTTCAGCATTCACAGTACCTCCACTATTGTAAATCTTTATTAAATTTTATACTCTGTAGAAACTACTTCACACTTTTTGTCACACTTTTTGTTTACAGGGAGTAAGATTTTCTGTCTACTTGGAGTAAGGGATCTTTCCAGCCCTGGACCTTAAGAGGCTGAGGAAACACAGGTGGTGTGAAATGCCTTGGGTGTTTTAACCCAATCTGAACTGGAGGTCTCTGTGGGTAGAGGATATTCCTTTGTGAATGGAGCATACCTATCAAGGATGTCTAGTGACATGAGAGTAAAAGCAAAGTCTTCTGCTCCTGTCAGATTTCAGAACATCACACTTTATTTCTACTTAAAGGTAATTTTTATAATTTAGTAATTTATTCTACATGGTTTCTACTCCTGCTCCCAACTTTAGCTTGTTATCCCTTTGCTGGCTTCATTATTTCCTTCAATCCCCCAGATTTTTGGCTATCCCAGGACTTCACACTCAGCTATATTGACAACTAAATGTATGGGTCTAGAAGAAAGGGAAGTCAAACTGGCTCTATTACTGCTAAGGTGAGTATTCTGAAATATACCAAAACCCCAAACAAAATAGAGGACATTCCAGTGTAAAAATTATTCTGATGGGAGTGTTCTGAGCTTGTAAGCAAACACACAGATTGGTGCCAGAACGGGGTAGTTGTACAAATGCCTCTAATAAGCTGTAGAGTTTAATTCATTGAGTAGAAATTTGAAAGCTGAAATGTATATTTTCTTCCAGAAAATATCAGTTTGTGACATTCAAAGCTAGAAAGTATTATCCCTGGTTTATAAAAGGGGAAATGAAGTGCAGAGATGATTATGTGATTTGCCTAAGGTTTCAGAGACGTGTGGAAGAGAGCTCAAGTGTGACAACAGTTCCAAGGAGAAATGATACCTCCAATGTATGTAGGGTCAGTTTAGCTCCTTGATGCCTATGAGCCCTACACTTCTGCACTTACTGACTGTGAAAAGTGTCCAGTCAAAATGCCAGCATTTAGTGTGTGATCACTTTTCATGGGTGCAAATGAAAACACCAGATGGAACCCAAAATTTAGCTGACTGGAGTATCCATGTACTGTAATGGCTGTCTCAGGCATTCTTTCCTTAGGAGGACATACTGCTTAGGAGGATATACTGCTGCTTCTCTTAGCAGAAAGGGTCACTGAAAGAGTTCAAATGATGGTGCCTTTCTAACCACTCTGAGACAATTGGCTGCACTGAAATTCTTTCTGACTTGTGTTGCCACAAAAATTGTAAAACCAGTTTTACAAGCTGTTGTGCTTTAGTGCAAAACAAACACATTAAAAACATTTAATGACCATTGCTTCTTGCATGTTCCTGCTAATTCATGTAATTTAGCCCTATAAAAGAATCAAGAGCTGTTTCATTGGAGCAGCTGAAGATGTTTATTAATATTGGTTGGTTGTGCTGTACTTGTAATGTGAGCCCAGACAGGAACACAGCACTCTCAGCACTGTGCTGGCAAGAGAAATTAACTATGCATTTTTATAAGCACGTAGGAAATAAACCAGTTGTGATACAGCGGAATGCAGTTAGGTTTTTTCTACTGGATCATTACCTGGAATTTCATATTCTGATGATGTTAATTCTTGGACCCTGAGCCCCAGAGACCTTGTACCTCTGTGGGCCTTCCAAAGCTGCGTGATTGGCACCAGATTCTAGCATGATTTATGATGCTATGGATGCGTGATGGGTGCGTGATTGGGATGTGACTGGGGAGTGATAAGAATGGGGTGGGTGTGGGGTGGGTGCGGGATGTGCATGGGGTGGGTGTGTGATTGGCCCATGACGGGAGAGTGATGGCCACTGGTTCCAATTACAGCTCAAGTGCAGCTGCAAAATTCCAATGGCACCCACATCTTAGGCACAGCTTTCCTGCCTCTCTTCCTGTATCACCGGGTTAATTCGCAGTATATGCAACTGATTTGGCAGATGTATGGATTCCAGAGTAACTTGGCACCGGCTGTACACATTATTGGCAATTTTTCAAACCTCTCCATTCGTGTGGATCTCAAAGCCGGTCTCGCTTCATTTGTAAACGCAGTAATTTGCCCAAGTCATGCATGTTGCCCTGTAATAAAGTTATTTCTCCAATAAGCTCAGACCTGTTGGACAACTTTGTTCTGGAACTAATTATGCTTCCTGACATCCACTGAGGAGTTACTCCCAATTTGCATACTCTTGCTTTGTATCATAATTCCTGACATGTCAATTGATCTTGTTCTGTATATTCCATATAGTCACACTTTACAGTTATATGGTTTTCATAAGTCATGTAAGTTATGCATTTTATCATCTGTAGTTTCTTTGTGTCAGAATATTTGTGCTTTTTTTTTTTTATATCTCAGATATGAATGAAATCCAAAGTTTCAATAAGTGAGGCTTTATGAATACTGCTGAAAGTGGGGCCTTAAATACACTAAAAGCACACAGTATTTCATGTTTTGAAGTTCTGCTCTAGTGGAGGAGAAAAATGATGGAACAGGAGAGGAAAGAAAATGGCTAGTGGTGAGAGAAATGTGAAGACATGGTATGAAGGAGACTGGAGCATCAATTTCTTTTCTCTCAGCTCTTGCATAGGGCTTGCATCCAGTTCTACATTCTACAGAGTTATGCTCGATATGTGAGTGAAGAAAAAAGGAAAAGTTGGGCATAAATTTTAGGCTGTATTTTTGCATGGTGCCAATTTCTCCAGTGTTGTTCTCTATCTTTTATTCTCCTCAGCATCAATCATGTCAGCCGGTATTTACTTTGATAATTCCACTTTCTTCTGTTATGGATGACCAGGCTGGGTGCAATTCAGGCTGGAATATCAGGTAGAAGCAGGATGTGAAGCTAAATTTCATCATTACACGATACATTCTGGTGGCCTGGATTTACTAGGGGAAAAATGGGGTTCCTACAGTGAGGTTAAGTAGGTCTGCAGGTGATATTGCTGGAGCAATAAGATACCCTCTAATTCACCGAGTGCCGCTTCTGATAGGAGTGTGATGTGCCAGCTGGACAGAATCCTGCTAGGAAGCCTATAAACCTTTCTATTAAACATGATTCAGCTTGTCTTTACTTCCTTCTCCCCTCTAGTTCTCAGAAATGCAATTTCCATCTTTTTTTATACAGTAGGAAAAATAAAGCAAAGAATGAAAGATTTCATCTGGATTATGAACCTCTTTTCTCAGACCTCCTAAATCGAAATTGTTCCTGGAAAGTTTGGACAGTTCCTTTGTTTCCCTTAATACTTGCAAACACTAAAGCACAACAGCAGAAGAGAGATTTGTATTGCCATACTCTATTTGGTGATTTTCTGTCCATTGGGACTTCTCCCTGTCTCTTTCCCCTGTCTTCCAGTGCACAGCTTGTGGAAATATGTCACATTTCTGTGGTGCAGCAGAGTGGGAGGCAGAAAATCTGGATCTTATTATGAGTTTGGCCATAGTCTTCCCATGTGAACATGGGTAAGTTATTTATTTCTGCACTCATAATATAGCCATGTTAATCAGCTACTTCACAGGGTGAAGGTGGCTGATCTGTAGCATTCTTGAAGCATTTAAGCAGTTAAGATGGGACTCCCAAAATACTTAAAATATGTCTTTGTCCTGTATTTGTCTAGTATGGAGACTTCTGGGCAACCTGAAGCTTCTGTGTGGGACAGAACAAGTGGCTACAGCTGCTAATGCTCATATCACCCAGAAGTCCTGGGAAGTGGCTGCATGGCAGCTCAGACTTGCTCATCAACAGCTTCTCAGGTGAGTCACCCTCATGTTCCACCCTCATGAGGTTTTGGTATGAAACATGTAGGATTAGCAAAATTGCCTATCAGTCTTATGTGAAAATAAAAGGAAAATGCTCTGAGCTCTGTTGAGAAGAATTATCCGAACAAAGCAGGCTGGGAGAGAGCAGGTGGTCCACTCCCTCCTGCCAGATGCAAGTTTATACCTGCATGTCTGTTTAAGCCATGCTTTAAAACGTGCCGCTGATGCACCAAGCTGGTACCAAAGTGCAAATTCAATCAAGGATTGTTTCATATTATAATGTACCTTTCAGCCATCTTCTTGTTCTCCAAAATAAATAAACTGCATGGGTTAAAGAGTGCAGTCTTCCCCACATGTGTCAAAACCCTCTGGCTCACTCTGTTTGCTCAGTTCCTCTGCTCCTATAAATTATGCATACTATGTTCATCTTGGACTCCTACTGCCTTATTTTCCCACTTACTGCATAGCTTGGCAATGTTAGAAGGGACATATTTTTCCTCCCCTTCCTTCTTTCTGTTTTTCTGGCTGTGCATTTTATTTAACTGGAACTGTAAAACGACAGCATTAATTGCCAGCCTGGCACAAGCCTTACGCTTTGTTTGATAGTGGGCACTACTTGCACCAGTGTGTAAATGTGGCAAAGAGTCCTGCTAACCTACTGCTTCGAGTGCAGCTTGTGTCTGCAGGGTGTGTAAGAAAAAGGCCCTCACTTGGGACTGACAGGGGTTGAGAATAGATCTGGCAAAACTTATTCTTCCCTAGAAGCTGAACCGAGAGAGCGAGCAGCCTCCAGGCTCACGGGCAGCAGCCGAGCATCGGGCTCGGATTCAAACTCCATGCAAAGCTGATGGATGACACAACCTAGAAATAAGGAAGAGCAGGGAAAGCTCCCTCTTGGTACACAAGCTATTCCCCAGTTGATTCTGTTTTAGATCCCTGTCCAGCAAAGGCTCCTGTGTGCACTTTGTGCACCGAGCCAGGTGGGACTTCAGGGTGCTGCCCAATTTATCTAATGTAAAATTACATCGGAAGATCAGGTAACTTCCAGCTCTGGCTCTTTACTGACAATCTTTGGATCATTTAGAAAAATATAAATCTTTTCAGAGCAATCAAGACACCAGGAGGAACTCAGAATATTAAAAAGGAGCTGTTTTCCCTTGAAATTTTCTAAAATTAAAGATTCTCAAATATTTTACTACAGTTTTTCACTGCTAAGTCTTCCTGGATAAACTGCACTGAAGATTAAAGCTTTTTGAAGGTGGAGAGGTATATGAACAAGTTCAAAGGTCTTAAAATTGCATTAGTTGGTAGGTTGTAGCTGTAGCTGGTTTGCCAGAGTTACCAAACAATACTTAACTTCCTTACAAACACAACGTGCAATTAAATGCATTTATCTTGGTCATCAGACTGGAATTGAATCAGCTTCCAGAATTTTGGTATGAAAAATCTGCACAAAACATGAAATGATTTTGAAAAAGTTTTGCAATGATATTTATTTTTGTCTTTTCCTTAATTCACCAGGAACTAAAGGAGCAAATCTAAGGGAGCAATTTAATAAGAATATGGGGGTGATGGGAATTTAAAGTAATTCAAGGTTATTAAGGCATTTTACTTGTGCTGAAAATCACCTTAACTCCTCATGCAAGACTTCTGCAACTTCTGCTTTTGCAAGTAGCTTTGTGGGTCTACATAGCTGGAAACCTGATATTGTCTGTGACCTTCATGGATGAGAGAGCGAGTATGACATGTTCACCTTCTATTGATTTTCCAGATCCAAGAATGCTAACATTTTTCGTATGCAATCACACTGGTGTTTACATTATTTTGGGATTTGAAGTCTGTTTTGATGCTTTATGAAGTCTGACATCGCCTGAATAAACTAATTCTTAATAATTGATTAAAAAGCATAGCTGTACCACTTAATCTGTCTGTGCGAGAGGCATTTTTCCTCTGGGAGAGAACTAACCCAGCATTTAGTTAATCAAGTTTTAAAAGCTGTGAATTTAAGCTCTTTGGGATATATACATTACCAATTGCAGGAAGTTGGGAAATAAAAGGAACTTTTCAAATAAAAAGATGTCAATTTAATAGCAAAGGAGCTGGAAACAGATGTTTCACGCAAAGCATAAGAGTTGTGTCATTCCTTTAGGTTTTCAAAGTCACTTCTTGTCAGATGCATTGGTTAAGAGAGAAAATTAATGAGCTGTGTTAAGTTTTATTACACAATCTTCTGATGTGGGAAAGCTTCCCTGCAGGAACAGCTCTGTGCATGGCTTAACTGATTTAGGCATGCCTGGTGCAGTATTCTCCAGAATGTGTTGGAGATCAAAGTGGGGAGAGTTATTCAGGTTTTATGGGAAGGTAATTAAAAAAATATGGGGATTATTACATATAAATCATACTTGCATAAATTTGCTGGTAAAATGAAATCTAATAAACACATTTGAAAAATGAGATCAGAAAAATATTCAGCCACATTTTTTACCATTGCAGATGCAGATCTGCACCCTCAAGGCTACAGAGTTGACCTTTGTTCCACTGCAGAGAATTTGGTCCAGTTGCATTCTAGTGGTGTTTTCCTTTACTTAAAAAACCAAAAAACCAAAAAAACTATACTGAGCTCTTCTGCTTTGTGACAATGTGAAGATGGGTACTTTGTACCAGGCACAAACTGATCCCAAGTAGAGCAGTCTCAAGACTTCCCTGAGTTTCTGAGGTGATTTCATCTGAAAATTCATTTTCTTAGAAACAGACTTATGTGTCTGAGCATTTCTTAGCATCTGTTGCAGTGTAGCCTCGAAGTGAAGAGAAGGTTTTGATCAACAGCTTCTGGTTAAAGGGGTAAAAAAAGGCGTAGAAAACTGCTAGGACTTTCTGTTCTCAGGGGAATATATACCAGATCAGAAAAGATTGTGGCTCATCCTTTCTGGGCATGTACAGGAGAAATGGAGGCATGCACTATACTCCAAATATGTCTCAAAAATCCCAGCCTAGAAAGAGGGAGAGATGATCCAGTTGTAAATGTTGAAGTACTGGTCACGAAATGAAGAAAACATTTCTCTCTGGATGGGAGAGAATTGAAGATTATTGTGAAACTTCTGTTTAACCAGAGGAGAGCTTCCACATTTCTGTCACATAAATATGCAGAAAGGATAAGCTTATAGCTTCAGCTGTCCTGAATTCAGTGATACCATATGATGACAGAACACACATGCACATGCCTGTATAAATATATACACAGTTGAAGTAAAAACATATAACACTGTCAGGACTGAGCTTTCTCTCTTTAAGGATGTGCATATGCCCTCTTTGGTCTAATTTGGTTTATGACTCTTCATGTGTGTGTATATGTAAGAGATATAAAATACAAGTACAGTAGCTTTGATGTGAAATAACATTTTCTTGTACCAGCTACAGGTCCCTGAGAGACTACATGTGAAGTTCACAGTGAAACCTCTGCAACCGAAGCCCTGGCAGCAGAATAAGTGGAACACACTTGGCTGTCATTTTTCCAGTCTTCTCTGCTGCAGTCCTAAATTGCATGGAAGGGAAGCTATTGACTGGCAACTCCATGCAGATGAAACAATTTTGACAAGGAAAACCTGTGTGAAATTTCTGGTGAAAATCTTCCCAAGCTTTGCTCTTCTGGGTGATGAATTAATTTCCTGAAGAAACTAAAGAGACCATCCCATAATATTAAATTATTGAAAGGTACTTAATTGTAAAATGCTGAAAATCTTGGTGTTTGGCATGGCTGCTCTCCCTCCTAAAACTGTTTCAAAGAATCAATACATGCTCCGTCTAATAAGGACAATAAATGTTTATTAGGGATATACTACCTGGAACTGGAATCTGATGGGCAGACCTGAAAGTATTGCAGAACTAAGTTTTATCTGCCTGCTCCCTGAGTATGCAGAGCTGTTAATCACATGTGCATGGTCTTGAAGATGAGGACCAGAAAACTCACTGAGATTTTGAAACAACAATAATGTAAAGCCCATTGCAAGATTTAATATAAAATCTGAACAGTAAAGAATTCTGTGATGTATCTGGTTCTTGTTTGATGTACTTCTACTGCCACAGTTAATACAGTGTTTGCAGTGCACACATAAAGCAGATATGCCCAGATTCCTCTCTAAAAGAATTAAATTATTTTACAGTCATGCATGCTATCTTTTCTATTATTTCATTCCCACAATATCTGTAGGCTTTATTTAGTTATGTAAGTTGCTCTTAACAGCTTTAAACATAATTTGCTTTAATATAATTGTAGCAATAGATACCATTATATGAAATAGGTTATAGAGAAGGCTATAAGGATTCTTCTAAGAAATTTCTAAGTCAGAAGGAAGTCCCTCTTTCTTGGCATCTCCAAAGTCTGAGAGAAAATAATCATCAAACGAGCTATTCAGAGAGAAGCTTTTCTACTGTCAGGTGGTAATGATTGTATATTTCACTATAGCAAAATAAAAATCACCCTCCAGCACATCATCAGTCAAAGTTTTCAAAATATTTCAGCCTCCCAAAAGTAGAATCGAAGTATCTAAGCTTTCCTAAAGGCTGGTGACAGTCCTTCAGACATAAAGTTCAATTTCAGCCTTACTTATTCTGTATGCTTGAAAACATCAGTGAGCTTTTGCTGCAGACATGCTGCATGCAAGTGCGAATGTGTCGTGCAAGAGCTGCAGAAAGACAGGAACATACAAAGCCTATTGCACATGCTGTAATACCTGGCCAAGGTCAGTCTGACTGGAGTGTTCCCAAAGTATTCCCTTCTTCCCCAAATCAACATGAACCCTCACTTCAGTTTTGTTAAGGTAAAGGGCTGGGCAAAGCTGATTCCAAGAATTTAGCTGCTTATGACCATTATTTTACCCTTTGTGAAGCGGCGTTGTCATTGGGAAAATGCTTGGAATTCTTATCTAGAAGCTGATTGAAAAATTGGAATGTTATTTCTCTTAGGTTACTGTGGAACTAGAAAAAAACTTGCCCTGAGCTTTTCTCGTGTGTTTGTGACTAGGAGGCAGCCTACACCAGCCTGTATCTAAAGAGATTCACAGTGTTCTTCAAGGCAAAACTCATTTTAGACCCTCGCTAGGTTTGCTTCAAACAGTACCATCTTCCCTATTTGGAACAGCCTGTTACCAGACTAACTGCAAGAATTAAACCATTTATGGACAGAGTTTTGTGTCTGTGTGCTAACACCAGTGTCAGCAGGAGAATGATCACTGGAGGTGATTCTAACTGTCAAAAATGTAATTGCTCTCCACTAACAGTGGCAAAAGGCTTTAAAGGGGAAGCAGGACCCTATAAAACCTGCTTCTTAAGATCCTAAAAGGATCAGATAAAATGAGGATCTGTCTCTGAACAGTTGGGATTGTTTTGTGATGAGCTACATGGCTTGGGCAATCTGATTATGGGCCATCTGCATCTCACACCTCCTTGAAGGTGATATTTGCTCCTTGACAATTTTTTCTTCGAGACTGCACCATGCTTTGCTTGCAACTATCTACTCGAATGAAATTTTAATAATATATAAGACAGCACAATTTAATGGTTTTGCCTAACTAGATCTGCACTAGTTTATTTGAAGCAAGGGCATGCCTTTCTGACCAAGATCTTTCTAAATGATTGAACACATTGAACTAAAGTTCATTGATTTTTTGATGAATACAATGATTTGATAATTGTCTATAAATACTTTATCTTATGAGTGTGCAGTGTTTAATGTATGGTTTTATTTCTTAAATAATGGCATGTTCTTATGTTACAGTAGTGTATTCCTGTACGGGATAAGCCTCATTTATAAGTTAAATGCACCGTGTGGCTAAGCACGGCATCAGTTAAGCTGTTGTGCGCTGGGGATAATGCTGGTACAGCTCTGACACAAGTGTCCAAACAGGTATGTAACACTGTCCTTTGAGATGGTCAATACAAATTCACTTACATCAGCAAAACTGCTGTAAGAGCAGGAAACCTTTTTACATTTTCTGAACAAATATTGCTAAAGGTGAGTTATTTTTAATGGAATTTTCATTGTTATCAGGGTTGGTATTGTGGAAATAACTCAAATTTCTGATGTGACGATACAAAGACACAGAGAGTCTGCTTTCCTTCACCACAAATTTAAAGAGTAGGCTTCATTCAATTATCTCATAATCACAAAACAATTTACCTTTTACATGTACATTTGCAAAACTCTAAGGTACCGTCAGTTTAAAGACAAAGTCTGACACAACAAGGAGTGGAACAATACACTGAAAGTCGAAAAGTGGCCACAAGATGTGCTTTCAAAGCATGAAACTTCTTGGTCAGAAGGAGGAATTTCAGTTCTTTGCAATTAACCCCACTCTAGTAATCTTTCTGCAAGAGGGCACAGACATCTGTTTGTCTTTCCATGCAACATGTGCTGTGGCAGGATGAAAATCAGAAGCAGATCTAGTTGCTCTTCTAGAAATTCCCAGATCTGATGTAAGATTAGAATATTGGGATATAGACTCTTTGAGGTGGCACAAATAACAGCAGAGAACAAAACGCAACCCAAATGTCCCTAAGTTCTAGTACAGAAGTTATAGTTTATCCTCCCTTGATACACTTTAAAACCAATTTGCATTATTTTCTGCACTTATTCGTTATGTTCAGTGCAGGTAACTGACTGCTTTTAGGCTTTAAACTTATTATCATTCCAGAAAGTGCTTTCCAAACCACAGCTGCTTTATGGGCCAGCTCCTGTTCTCAGTGAATCACAGGAGTTCTGCTGGTGACTTTGGTGGGAGCAGCAGCAGTGCTAATGAAGTAGTCATATAAAAGAAAAAAGAAGGGGGAAAATTAAACTACTTTACCAGTGCTTTGAGGTTAAGGTTAGAAGTTCGCTAAAGTCACTGCAGCCAAATGATTTGTTCTGTAGCTTTTTCTTGAAAATGCAAGTGCAGCATTGGCTTATTATGCACATCCTGATCTCTGCCTGTGTACTTGCTCTTGCTAAATATTCTGATTTTGGCAGGAAGCAAACACTGGAATTTATTTTGCTCTGCATTTGCTACAGACAACTTTCTTGGACTCCATGTGACAGATCAGCTATTTCTCTCCTGCTGTTCTCAAAAGTTTTTATAATATCAACCTTAAAAATCACATTTCTTTGGCAAATTTCTCCATGATAAAGTCAGCCATAAAATGGAAGACAAATGCCTTTGAGCTTATGAATTCTTCTTTCTCTCAAGCAGCAAAATGCTGTTATTTTGAGAAGTGTCTGTGTTCATTGTTTCTCTGAAATCCGAACTTTTTCCACTTGGAGACAGTTAACTCCCTGAGAATCTTGCAGAAACGGTATTAGATGTTGATCTCTTTGTAGGAGAGCAGCGGGGGTGGAAGCAGACAGCCAGACCACATCGATCTGGGCTGCAAGATGTGTTTAGTGAAAAATCTATAGGCTCAGCTTAGGGTGTCAGCTGTCAGTCTGCAGAGCATCTGTCAGAGGAGTATTTGCTGCAGAGCTGCTGGATGTGAGTAATGCTCTCACAATATGGCAGGAGGGTGCTATAGATTACAGTTGTAATGGAGCACATCCTGAACAGCTGAGCCCGCTCTCTCTCGCTCCTTCAACAGCAAGAGCTGCCCCGCTATAAGAGCTTGGGGGATTATGTACTCCAAACAGCTGTCTATAGCACCATGGATTTATTTGGGCTAAATGAGAACTTGCTTTCTTTAGCTAAATCAAACTTTATCAGACAGTTTTACTGTTGGCAGTTAAAATAAAATGTGTTTGCTGAACAGTAAACACCTTGTTACTGTTAGGAAGGATTATATAAACAAAAGGCATACACAATGAAGTCTTATGCCAACTGACTTACTGTCAAAATAATATACTGCTGTTAGCGGAATTGTGCTCACTTGAAGGAAATTATAGGCCTAAAAACACATCTTGAATGACAAAGAAGCCATTTTTCCACAAATAATCTTAAAATAGTTTAATACACTGTGCCTCACAGAAGTGGTTTCAGAGAGCTAGGATGCTGAATCCTCATGCAGGAATGTTATGAAAAACTGGGTGAACTGCCTGAAAGCTTCAAAGGTTTACTGAATTTGCATAATGCACTGGATCAAGTAGATTTAACATTTCCCCCCTAGGAGATAGGTGAGAGTTTTTTTCTCCAACAAAAACTACAAACCCTCCCTTTCAAAATAGGATACACTGTTCCTTTTTCACTTATTACCCTATGTCATTTATGCAACTACAGAACACTCATGAGCAACAAAATATATGTAGCAATCATATTAGACTACTTATGCAGCATAAATTAGCTTCCTTTAACTCCTTGAAAAATTTAAAGTGAGGCGGGTATTCTTTTTTATGATCACAAGGATAAAGGCAGGTCCAGGCCGAGCAGAGTCTCTGAAAGGAGTTATGGTAACTACAACGAGTTTGGGATTATTGTTCAGAGAGATTGAAAATGAATTTATTTTCTTTGTGTTGAAAACCAAAGTCCCAATCCAGTGAAACATAGGGCTAATGTTGCCTGCAGTTTCTCACTCCGTTCTGAATTTCACTGTGCAAAAAGATTTGCATTTCTTCCTACAAATGTACGAAACATTTCTTTTAATTTAAGAGTTAAAACACCAAAATGAATATCTGAAATTACAGGAAATGTCTTCTGCTTGCAGAACCCACTATGTGACTGTAATTAGACAGGAAAGATGACTACACTAGGAAAGATGGACAATATCTCAAAACTCAAGAGCTGTAACCTGCGTTCCAAGGATAATTTGAGGAAAGATTTGTTAAGTCTTCAAATTCTTGAGTAAAAGTCTGTAATTTACAAAGATATGTGCTGTGGAACGCCAGTGATGCATTTATTAGTATATTTAGTATCTATTTTAAATATTAGTATATTTATTAGTGTATTTTAGTTTATTTCTTTCTATGTCTGTGTTTGGAAGACTTATTTTTCTAGGAAGAGAACATGCTGGAGGTTGAAAAGGGGAATTTTAATGGTGCCTTATAAATTTTCCTTTAGCCAAAACTGGCCCCAGATGAAGTTAAGATGAAGCTTTCCACACATTTCCAAACAGAATATCTTGCTTCCTTATGTAATGCCTGACCTTAGAAATGCCCCTTTTCTTTTCCACATTCTTACTGAAAAGGTTATACAATATTATTTTGTGGACAAATACAGCAATTGCTTTGCAATTACTTTCCCCAGTTCTTTAGGAAATCTTAATGACCCGGTAATAATCTCTCTATGCTGGTTGTCATGACTGTAGTGTAATAAAATGTAGAGAGGCTTTTAAATCCACCTTCTTACATCTTAGAAAAAAAAATCATTAATGAAAAGATTTCTTCTATATCATCTTACAGTAACAGAAAAAGATATCTGGTTAATAAATGTTGTTGCTGTAAATTTTAGGACAAGGTTCAGAACAACTGTTTTGTTATGTTAAGCAAAAAATGGATGTTTAGGAATCATTCCATGGGAAGTCGAGGGCAAAGTAACTTCATGAGGATTTGCTATTGGTCTTTTTAAAGAATGCATATGATTTATGACGGTACACAAGTGATTTGCCTGGTCTAATTAATTAGGGTCAAACCCATTATAGGTCCACACTGTTGACCTTTGACATAAACCTGAGGGATCAGGAAAGATGATCACCTATTTTAATTATTTTCTGAAATTAGAGGTTTTTAAAATGCAATTACAAACTGGGCATTTTATGGAGAACATGATACCTTAGAATTTAATCCTTCCTTCAAACCAGGCATTAAATGGCTTACTGTTCCAAGAAAAGGTCTGTCATTTATGAAAACTGCATGCAAATTTTTAGCATGTATCAAATTGCTTTCTCTGGCATCTGATATGACACAGGCAGAACCGGGACAAAGGAAGATACAAAATTAAAGTCAATTCTCCCATGCACTAACATGCTCCAGTGTGAGGCAATTAACATTTCCTGAACAAGCTGCTCGGTAAAGAACAGGTCAAGTGAGGCACAGCTGCCTTCAGATTTATTTCCTTCTGTCCACTGAATTTCTTGTGTTGTAAAATCTCTTGACACTTAGTGAGGAAGATACAACAACTAGGAGCTACTCAGACCCCAACTGTCCAGTTAGTTCCTGCACACTCTTTGGCCAGATGCTTTCTGCTACACAGAGGGTTTAATTGCACAACTCTGCCTGCCCTCCTGTCTCAGCTATTGCACTGGCCTAGCTACTGATTATCACTGCATTTCTAGGAACTTGGTTATCTCTCTGACCTGTAATCCTTTGTCAAATGTGGTTGACATTTGGGAAAGATTTCCAAAGCTAGAAAGAGATAAACTGTGTGATTGCACAGGCTCATTTCCTTAGGGAAGAGTAATACACAAATACATATATATGTATTTGCAGTGATTTATCTGGTAACATATGTATCAAAGCTGTAGGTAATTTGAGATTTTGTGGTAACTATAAATGCTGTGTTCAGAGACTAGCAAAGTGATTTGAACTTGAAAAGCTGAAACACAAAGGAGCAAAAAAATTCCTACTTTGGGTCTGCTGCCAGATACATAAAGTATGTTACCTCTAAAAATAAGAGCCCTGTCTCCCAGATGAAGTGAGTTTCACCTTTAAACCTGGATCAAACTCTTCTTTGTAAGGAATAAATGCACACCTATACTTCGGTTATTACCTCCCATTACTCTCCATGGGAATTAGGCACACAGCCTAAAAATCTCTAGCAAAACTCACCATTGCTTCCAGGTAGCTGCTTTCCTGGACCTTCCTAGCCTGTATTCACCTTATGTTTAACTGTTAGTTAATTTTAAATTCTCTACAGGGCTGTCATCAGTCTCAGCCATCTTTCACTGCCACACCAATGACCTTCCTCTTGGTCACCATTAAAGCAATGTCCAGAGGTTCTATTTTTCATGGAAGAGAGTCAGTGGTTTGCAGCTGTTCTGGGTTTCTACCTCAGGCAAGCAGAGGAATGCACATCTTTAGTGCTGTTTGCTTTACTGAGTGTTTGGCTGAAGTGTATCTGGTCTGTGTACCTGCTGCTATAGTGCTGCCCCTCAGCAGCAGTGTAGCTTGCTCAATGGCCTTCTGTGTGTTTCAAAGACCTGGTGGTAAGGCCACTCACTACTTCATCAGGTGATCTTACCCCTCCTGTTGCTCCACCTGCCTAAAACACCATCTTGGCTTTGTTGAAAGCAGCATTTACCTTTCTTTCTTTAGTGGTACAGTCCAGGATTGCTGGTCATAGTCTGGCTCCCTGAAAACAGTGTCCCCTCCAGTTTCAGTAAAGGCAACAATCAGGGACAGCAAAACATTCAGTTAGGTTTGATTCTGTTGGTTGACTTGAGGCATTTGCTTCCAAGAGAAAATTTTAGGAAGTTGCTGGCTTGCACACAAAGGAAGGTTGCCCAAGGAAAGAACATTTCCATCAAAAGAGTTTTTCAGGAAGGCACACAATATCACTTATATTTTCTTTCTGATATGCAAGCAAATTAAGTCATATCAAAGACACTTTATATGTTTTGAATTGCTAAAAGCTCCACAGCTCTTTAAATAATTGCCAGCCAGAATATGGGTTTGCATGTTTTTGGAAACACACATTAGTCCTGACTCTCTTCCAACTGGAATCAGTGGGAATTTGGCCAACTATATCAAAGGAAACAGCACTGGGACATGTAAGTTTGATGCAGATGGCTGATTATTGAAAAATATGTATTTGTATGCATGTGAAATAGGATAAAATAATCCCAGGAATACAATTCCCATTAGATTTAAAGAAATGTTTGGAGTAATTTTTTTTCCAATTCTGCTCTAATGGGTCTTGTTCCAGAGCAGATTTAAAACTATGCAAATATTTTTGCTGCCCTTCTCCATTTCCCACTTTTCAAGATGGCAAAAGTTTCAGGCAAATCAGATTGATCTGAGAGATTACCGGTCCTGTGGAAAAGGAGAGCATATCAGTATGATTAGGGTTTTTCTCATGATTACTGAAACGTCAGACTTTTCCCTTGATTTGGCCTCAGATGTAAACTTTGATCCTGAGCCTAAAATATTTTCTATTCTAATGTAGTTATCTCTAACCTGAACCACAACCAGTGCAGTGGAATGTGTGCTCTGGGATCTGCAGGGAGCCCTCTAAGCCACACTATCAGCACAGAAAGGCTTTCAGACTGACTTCAGGCACTGGGAAAGCAACAGTGCCCTTTGTGTCCCTGTATGTAACATCAAGGGAAACAATCTGGCTAAATGGGGCTGTGGGCACAGCCCTTGGGCAGTGGGCATCTATATGCACTGGAGAACAAGAGCTGAACTAATATCCAGAGGGATTCCTTCATGTCTAGGGAAACTCCACCAGAAAGATGCATGGCTATGTGCAGGGGATGTATTCACTTTTCTTTTATCCCCCGCTGCCTTCCTACAGAAGCCCTAATCACAAAACATGCCATTTTTGTCTGAAATGATTTTGAGGGTAATGCTGCGGATTTATGCAGATTACTTTATACCACTCTTGGCAGTGTCAACAGGATTTGTGTCTGTTTCTCTCTGCAATGTTCATAAAACCTGGAATATCTGCAGTTGCAAAAATGCACAAGTAGGTCTGGAGGTGTTTGATTTACTTACTGAGTCTCGACATTCTCCTAATATGCTGATTCTCCCTACCTGTATCCTTTAAACTGTCACAGATAACCCTTAAACTGCCCCTTATTAGAAAAAAAAGAGCCTGCACTGCATTGAAACCCCTTAAAATAAGTAGAAAACAACCTTTTTTTCCTTCCAAAGCACTCACATTTGTTCTTTCAAAATTAGGATTCAGCAAATAGTTGGAATACATCTGTACTCAGAGGAATCCACATCAGATCATAAATTTGTTCATGTTAAACACAAACATATGAATGGACTCTTATATCCAGGGACTATGGAAGGGTTTAGAATTTGCACACTTTACTCTGTGTTATGCCAGGGTAATGTTTCACTCATCTATGTAAATAAAAAGCAGGCTTGTTGCATTAAAGGCATAAGTATCCTTATGCTCTGCATAAACATCACAGGATTCAATTTTGAGAAGGAATCACATAATTTGTCATATCTTTTATTGTGATTGACTTCAGTGACGGGCATACACAAACATGTGATTTTCCACTCAGTGTATCAGCCTGTATCTTGGTGTGCATTTGCTGCTAGAATAACAGGAAAAAAGATTAACCTCAGATATGCAAATAAGCTTAATTGAATAAAACAAGACAAATTACCCCTTCATTGGAGCAGTTCCTGGTTTGGCGATGCTGCACACGCCATAAGAGCAACGGGAAAGGGCTCGTGTTGCTGCTTCTCATTCCTTCCCTGTTTTTCTGAGGCTCGTGGCAGAGGTGTACTGGGGTGACAGTACCTCAGCACAGTCAAACACTGTAGAATGGCATAAGGGACCCCAAGTGTACTATGTTACCCCACTGCAGTATAATTTATATGCATGTGAATTTACTTGAGCCTTATGGTCTTTCCCAAGAGCCCTAGTTTGATAACTCAAAGGAAAAAAATAAAAGCCCTCACCCAAAAAACCCAAACTGGAAACTTCAGCCTTTACCCTTAAAGTTTACAACCCTTGTCATTGCAAAGGAGAGGGTAAATGTGAAAACAGCTGACATGGAAGGCCCTGGAATGGAGTCTCTGCTAAGCTCATGAAGCATGTGTTTGTGCATTTTCAGTGTTGGCAGTCGTGAGCAGAGCTCAGTCAGGCCTTTGGCTGGTGTGGGCTGGCAGTGCTGGTGGCACGGGAGGTGCCCTTGGAAGACCTCTCTCGTGCTGGCTGGGGTTGCTGAAGGAAGTCAAGGAATCATTTGTAGAGCCTGTCCTCAGGCTCTCTACATTGAGGCTATTTATGTTATACCATAAAAAAACCCCAACAGGGAATGGTTCAGTACGGTCATACTGTTAAAGAAATGTGTCTTGAAAACAGCCTCCTACTGATGAAGGAAAGAAATCTAGAAGGGAAAAATTCTTCTTTAAGAAGTATCTTTAATTTATAACTTTCCCACCCTTGAGGCTTCATTCTGTCTCACTTCACTGGAAAAACTGGGGAAAAATAGTGGAGTCTAAAGAAATCTATTTCTATGCCAGATGCAGGTTTTTTCAAGCCATCTACTTCTTGTGGGTGTTGTCTCCCTTGAGTCTACTATTTATCATCTTTTACTAAACAGATAAGGAGGATTTCCTTCTTCAAAAAATGTGCAGCTTAGGGCCCAATAAAAAAAACCCCTACTTATAGGAGGATTCCTATTGAAGCCAAAGGAATTCCTTGCTTAAAAAGCATTTGCAAGATCAACCACTAGGAAGAGAAAGCAGTGAACAATAGATGGCTGCAATACTGGGGAAAAACTATCCAAATTAAAAGATGAGGGATGGGAATATATGGTCCTGTAAAATTATGAAAGATAATGAGAATATCTAGAGCCAACACTTTTAAAAACAATTGTGTCTTTTAATTTAGCACTGTATCTACATATGGTGAAAAACTAGCTACTGATTTTATCAGCCTTGCTAAAATAGTGTTGGAGAAATTACTGCAGGAGAAAATAAACTCTAATCTGATCAAGCTAGGGTGTTGTGATATTCTGCTATGGGATCTTCAATCCAAGTCTGACTTTGTTTCAGAAGACAATTGCAGTTTTCCCCTGGTAGCCAGGAGGGCCAACCCTGTCCTGGGGCATCAGGCGCAGCATCGCCTGCCGAGCAAGAGAGGGGATTGTCCTGCTCTGCTCTGCACTGGGGCAGCCTCACCTCGAGTGCTGGGGGCACTTCTAGGGGCCACAATGTAAGAAAGACATTAACCTATTAGAGAAGGTCCAGAGGAGGGCCTTGAGGGGAAGCCTCAGCCTCAGTGGCTGAGGTCACTTGTTCTGTTCAGCCTGGAGGAGAGGAGATGGAGAGGGAACCTCACTGCAGTTAGAATTTACTTGTGAAGGGAAGAGGAGGGGCAGGCACTGATCTCTGCTCTGTGGTGCCCAGTGACAGGACCCCAGGGAATGGCTTGGAGCTCTGTCAGGGAGCTGATTAGATTGGATATCAGGAAAAGGCTCCTCACCCAGAAGGTGTTTGGGCACTGGAACAGTGTTCCTAGGGAAAGTGGTCACAGCACCAAACCTGACAGAGCTCAGTAAGAGTTTGGGCAACACTCCCAGGCATATGGTGTGCTTCTTGGGATTGTCCTGTGCAGAGCCAGGAACTGGACTCAATGATCCTTGTGGCTCCCTTCCAACTCAGGATATCCTATGACTACAATTCCACATAGCAGTCAGGTAAGGCCAATTCCATTACTTTACACCAACAGAGATATTAATCTCATCTCATAATTTGTTCTTCGGCTTTACTCGGTAATTGTTTGGTCTTTGATCAAGATTGCTTCAAGATTTTCTTAGGTGACATGGATTTACTTGGCCAGGCTGGATAGTGCTTTGGCTCTCTGGGCTGAAGCTGATTCATCATAGAATCATAGAATGGTTTGGTTTGGAAGTGACTTATAAAGATCCAGTTCCAGCCTCGCTGCCATGGGCTGTGACTAGACTTCCACTAGACCAGGTTGTTCAAAACTCCATTCAACCTGGCCTTGGACACTTCCAGGGAATAAAATTACTCAAACTGAAACCTTGAAGGACAGCTGCTCATGGAAAGTCTCTCTACACTTTTAGAATGCTGAGCTGGTCTCTTGCCACCTCTGCCCTTAAAGCAGTAGTAGCTTGTTGTTGTAGCCCTGTGATGGGCTGAGCACACACACAGGACTGGTCAGCCTTAGCACAGAAAAAATAGTCTGTGTGCAGGTGGGAAAAAGAAAAGTTTCTGAGTGAAGAGCTCTTCTTCAAGTGAGCAGCGTAAGAAATGAAGCTCAGAACAATTACTCCCAAGCTGTATTTAACTTGACTTTTTTCTATCTTTTTTAAGCTCCAAGAAGGGATTTTGTGCTCAAAAGTGTACCCGTTTGTTCAGTACCAGACAATCTAACAAAATCTTCTAGCAACCTTACTCACTCTTGAAAGGACAATCACCATCATAGAGCAACTCAGGCTAAATCTGGTCATAATAATCACTGGAAACTGTTTATTCAATAAGACCCTTTTCTTGGCTCTTGAACAGTTTCTTTATAATCCTACTTTTGACATTCTTAATTCTTGAGTCTGTGAAGTTTGCAAACATATATGATCTGGGAACAGCACATACAGAGTTTGTACTTGCAACTCTGAATTTGCTTATCTAAGGTTTGTGATTGATCATAACTCCATTTTACTTGTTAACTGGATGATTTATGTGTTTATAAAGTGTATCTGCTTCTCTGCTTCCTATGCATTCAACTCGATTTATTTATTAAGCCAACTTCTGCTACCAGCCCAAGATACATATTCTACAGATATTTACAGAGAAGGATTTCCTTTGAGAGCATGCAGAAAATTAAATGCAACTACAACTCCCCCAAAGCTAAAGGGGGGAATTTCCCCTGCCCCTCCCCACTGTTTAGACACAAAAATTCAAACACCTGAATTTAAACAGTATTAAATATATGTACTTTTCTTTCTTCTGTCTCTGTCCTTTCTGTCAAATTAATATAGTACTGCAATATTCTTAAAGTAATTCTAGGTTCTAGAATTATTAATTTGTATAATGCATGTGAAATGGCACATTCTAACTGCTAAAGCAAAGGACACAGAAGAGTTTTGTCAAGATATTTCTCTAAGAGTCAGATACCTATACTAATCTCTGCACAGAAATCACTTTATTTTTACATATTTGGTACAAATTTCATGTAACTTCCTTGTGCAAGATGTCAAATATTTTTATCACTCTTTGTCAATGTAACCTTGAGCTTTTAATTTATGAGGACTCATGGTATTCTTATAAAAAATATAGTGAATAGGAAACTAACTCTGAAATAAGTGTGGCAAAGAAAATCTTCTGCATGACTGAATATATTCAACTTTTTCATTCCAGATCTGTAGAGTCTTTCTAAGGAAATGAATTCCTGTATCTTACTTACAAAGTGCCAGATAAAAAAATATCTGCATTCAATGCTTACAAGTCTTTCCTAGAGTGCAGAGGAAAGTGAGTACTGTGTTAGTGTCATTCACAGATTCTGTTTGGAATGGTCTCTTCTAAGGGCATATATATAAATATATATCTATTGTTATAGGTACATAAATGTACATATCAACTCACATGCACTCTCATGCTATGGGAAAAAAGCCCAGACAATTAAATAATCACAAGAGATAGACTTTATCCTATACACTACTAGAAATTAGAGTAAATGTTATGCCTGTGGTCTCCTTCAGTTCCGTCCTGCATGGTTCTGTTAGCTAAAATGCATCTGTTGTCAGCACTATGAAAAAATAAAATCTATGGTTTAAACTTAAAATGTGATGGGATATTGCCTGGAATGTTTTCTCATATAGACAGTGTTATCTGAGTCCTTTCTTGGCAGGAAGTTCAATCTGAAGACAGTTCTCAGATGGTTTCAGCAGCTTAGTTTGCAATGCCTCTGGAAGCAGCTCTCTGTTGTTCTCATAAGGAATTGCCCCTCCCTAATCCTTCCAACTTTCTCATCTTTTGGGAAATTCACATTTGACCATGAAATCTCCTTCAACTACTGTTAGCAGCTCTGGAAATCAGTTGTAGAATTAGCTTTTTGCTATTGGCACTGGTGACACGATCTGTGCCGAGAGGACCCACGTGCATTTTGTCACCCACAGGCCTGTGCTGGTGGCTGTGGCACCACCAGGTGCAGCCTAGCTGAACCCACAGCCAGCACAGAGATCCCCAGCCCTCGTGTTTGTTTGTTGTGCTGGGGGAAGCCACTGCCACAGGTTGTGGCACTTCAGTGTGTGGAGACAGAGGAAGCCTTTCACAGCCTATAAAGCGCACCTAAAAATAGACCACATGGGAAGAGCTATGTCACAAATTTCAGAGGCTTTAAATTTATTTTTTCTACTTTTTTTTTGAGAGACCAGCACTCATAAAGCAGCCTTGAGAGGACATTAGAGTAAGGAAGCAAGCAGTAAATTTGTAGGTTTGCCTCTAACAGCTGGTTTGGGAGGGACCAGCCATTAAGACAGAGAAGGAGGAATGCGGGATGGAGGAGTGAAAGGGAGATTGTAATAATACTCACAATTAAAAGAGTGCATTCTAGCTGCAGATTTCTGGAAGAAATTTGATTCCAAGAAGTGCAAGAGGCCATGAGTGAAAATTCTTTCATAAGCAGGAAGTGAGAGAGGGAACTAAAAGGAAATATTTTTGTTTGTTTTGGCCATCATTCTAAAAAACCTGGGCTAAAAGCAAAGAGAAATGAAAGAATACTGATAAATGATGTGTGAAAAGTACCCAGAATTTTTGGGAACTGCAAGGCCTAATTATGAGCATGACTAATTTATTCATATGTTGTCCCGGAACTAATCAATATTTTGCACTTTATTAGGAATGGAAACTTGCGTTGTCTCTTTCAAACATACGGTAGTTGGCTGATTAATTGAGTGGTTTGTTCAGTAGTATGACCAGCTGTTATAAATGGTTTAGTAATTTTTTGGCACTAGAAGTAAGCAGGACTTTTTGTGTCTTTTTGGCTGGGCTAAATAGGAGAGCACATAGCCAATAAACCTAGATCTAGTTTCAAATCCTGAATTTTGTTTTGAATGCGTAGTAACCCTAAATGTGTTGCTGTGTTTCTAAACAACCTCTCAAGATCAAAAATAGGTAGTTATTTTGCTGTGATTAAAAGTTCTTTTGACATTGTATTTTGCTTTACCAACTCCCCTCTGACTGGCTCTAGCCACAGCTAAGGAGAAATTGAGGCCCCCTTGAGGCCTGGTTTTGGAAGATTCTGACATGTATTTTTGGAATAGGCCTCTTTTTCTCCTGGAATACTATCAAGGAGGTAACTGGAAAGTGCTAGAGATGCTGAGTATGAGCCCAAACCCTCCAAGGAATGTCCCTGCTAACATTAGAGCTGAGCAGGATGTGAGAACTATGGGCGTTATAAAATGCATGTTGCAGGTTGAGGAGGTGAATGGAGGTATATTCAAAACTAGGGAAAACTGTGTGGCGAGGGGTATGGGACTGCAGCTTCTTCAAAATACTGAATCATCTGAGAAGTTTGAGAATGGCTTGTGGCCACGAGGAATGTGTTTGTCAAAATGCATCCCCAGCTGTGGGATGGCATAATTCAAGTGTCAGACTTTCGTTTGGATTTGTAAAGCTGAAGCCCATCCACATTTGTGCTTGATTCCTTGCCGAGCCTGGAGAGGTTGTCGGGCCGAAGAATGTCATTGTGTAGTTTCCATTGTTGGCTGTCACACTGCATATGTTTTGGGACTGATCTGAAGTTTTGTTTGACATCATGACTTTTATAAGAATCAAAACCCCCAAATCCCTCAGATGAAATCCATATGGCTTTGTTCACAGGCTGAAATAAAATCATGCTCACAGCCTTTACTGCAACTGTGGGATATTTGGTGGGAGTAGTTTTTTGCTTAATAAAAGCATAACTTTCAAATGCTTGAAATGTGGATATTATTAAGTACCTGCTCTGTGAGAATAACTCAAATGCTGTTTTATTCCCTGCCCTTTTGTTGCTTCATGTGCACAAGAGTCAGATCTGAGGCTGAAGTGAAGAACGATCTCTGCAGCCTGGCATAGACCCAGCTCCACGCGAACTCTGTTTTAGATATTATTGGGGGCTTGTCTGCATTTTGGCTCCTTGCAGCTCAGTGCTGAATATTTGGCATAATGTGTGGTAAGGGTTATTACGATACACAGAGGTGAGGTAATTCACGTAATTTTTGCAGTGTAGGCAAGTTTGCTTGGCTGCTGGAGTGGTTAGAGCAGGAAGCTTCCCGGCGTGCCGAGATGCTGATTACTGAGGGTCAGGCCTGTGCTCACCATGACATCATAAAACACAACCAGGGGCTGATTTATTTAAGAACTGTCATGTCACTGGTTTTGTCAGCAGAAAAACAGAGGACAGAGAAGGTGAGGGGGAGCAGCAGGCTCTCACAGTGCAAGATTTATGCTGAGGAAGAAAACACTGATGGCTCCTTTGCCAATGATGTGAGAAATGTTTTAGTCACCAGCAGACCTGAGGTATGGAGTGGCACTCTTCTTTCATTGTGTCATTTCCAAAATAAAGAAAGCATTAATAGCAAGTCTGGCAGGAGAGGAAAAACTGAGACAAAGCTCTGGGCAAATATTTAGACCCCCTTGGCCATTGCATTTGGCAGATCCAACCCCACTTGTCATGTGGAAACACCTGCAGCACCATTGTAGTGCCTCCGAAGGCAAAGCAGTGTCACATGAGAAAACTTTACCAGGTTGTCTTCCACAAATAGCCACAGATGGATGATGCTTCCAGTGTCCCACTGCTGGTCCTCTGTGCCACCTGCTCCTATTCCTTGTTCAGGACATGGTATATTGTGCTGGATTGAGCACGCCAAGACTGCTGGATGCTGCTCCAATTCTCCAAACGTTTGAGTGGTGCAAAACTGGCATATAGGTGGTGTTAACCTAACCACTTCTGTAATAACTTAGAGAAATATGTTCCTTCTTCCTTTCTTTCTGTTCACAAAAATTGTGTTTGCTTCTTGAAGATCAACGTGTAAGACACACACCCTCAAATTTAAATTAATAAGACTCAAGCACTAAAAAAGGGATGGAAATTCCCATTTGAATGAGACTGTAGCATGAAAGGGAATATATTTATAAATGGACAATGCAAATCTCCATGCTGATAGTGTACATCTCATCTTTTCCATACATGCAGTTGTAAAAACACACTTAGAATAGCTAACATCTCACTTTAAGACCATTTTTGTGGCTTGATTCACTAGATTTCAGGTTCAGCTCTTTAATATATTTCCTGGAAAATGTATCACTGCTTTTTTTTGTCAGAGTGTTCAGTGCTTGGTTTGATACCCTACTGACTAAGTTATTTTTGAATTTCTAGTACTTGCTTCATCTGGCTGCCTCAAACCCTTTTCAAATGTGAATTAGGACTTGCAAGAGGTGGGAGGTACTGCTAATAAGGGCAAATGAGACAGGCAGCTTCACTCATTTCCCTGAAGACCCTGAAATATGGGGCTATAAATGCAAAACAATGACTGGTACCTTAAATAAGTTGTTCTGCTGAAATGAATGTTTGCATGCAACTTGGTAGAAGAAATCTCCCAAAGAGTGAGTCTGAGCTGGGTTAATATACACATATATCCCTTAAAATGGCATTTATCAACCACTCTTGAATTCAAAGTTATACGTTTTTCATCTTTAAGTTAAAATCCTGCTTCAAGAGGATAAGTGCTTCCATCAAACGCATCTTTTATCCATAGGTTGCTCCTATACCCAGTTAAAGGTAGGGGGCATAACAAATGAATTTTTTTGTTCATTTCGTACTTGAGAACAGCATAGAAGAATTTTGATGAGAGTGAGTTGGTATCTTTCAGCACTGTTACCACAGGGATGCTGGGGAATTCTTTCCTTTCCATATTGCAGGCAGGAAAGACAAGTGGAGAACATTAAGTAGGTGTTAGAATCTCTTTGCTTTGGTAACTTGTGATGATGCCCTGAGCCAGGGTAAGAAAAAAGTGCATGGGGTGCATGTTTCCCTTTGGATGTGCTCAAAGGAGGTACCTTTCAGGCAAAGGAGAGGAGGCATCTCTATGCAGATCCCATTCTGTCAGTGTAACATTGCCATTCACACTCAGGTCCCAGCACCTTTGCTCTGCTTAAAAATTGTTTAACTGAAAACACAGCTTGTGTATTTGTTGCAGAAGGGGTTTTTTATACTGAATTCTGAAAATTCTCTGGATTGCTCAGAGCAGTTCCCAGCTCTACATCAGAGGAAGGTTTGACTTGAGACAGGAGAGGATAATTGAAGCTCTAATTGAAGTTAGTGGGAATTCAAGATGTTTACCTTACAAATCAAAATATACCTGTCTCTAGTGTTAACTCCCTTGCTTTGAGAAATATTTAGGTCTTTTCAAGATTATTTCATTAAAAAAGTAAAATATCACAAATTATGTAATTTAAACTTTCCTCCCTGTTGCAATCCTGTATTTTTATGGGCAGTATGTGGGAAATCTTGTGTTTCCACATGCAGCAAATGGAAGTGGGTGGATTTGTTTTTTATTTCTTTTTCTCAGCAGTGAAAGTCTTCTTTTGCAGGGTACCTTGTTTTAGCCTTATTCAGGGCTGAAGAATGGGGGCTGTGAGCTGGTAGCATCTCTCACAGAGGGCTGTGGCTGCTTAGCAGAGTCACAGCTTGGCTGTGCCTCCCCCTGCTCCTGCCCTGGGGCTGCTCAGTGCCCATTGTGGCCTGGGGACTGGTAGAGACAGAGTCCGGGGAGGTACAGTCCTGATGAGAGAGTGGTAGAGGTTAAAATTATTCCCCTGTCCATTCCTCAGAGGACCAGAGATGTTCAAGCACTGGTCCCAGCTCGAGCAAATGATTGCTGTGCTGAGAGATGTGGTAAGGTTGCTGCCCAACAGACTATTAAAGAATTTTATTTCTTCAAATAGAATACACCCCTAGACTCTGTGTTTGGGCCAGGAAAGAACACAGGGGCCAGAGAGAGAAGAGCTTTCTTAAATATCTCATTCCTCAGTACTTCTGTGTGGTTTTAGTTGGCAAGCATATATTTAATACACAGGCTGCAACAGGCCTCCCTAAGTCAATGCAAAGGAATTGTACCTTAATTAACATTAGTCATTACAAATCACCACAAAGGAGAAATTCTGCTCAATTTAAGCAGTCCCAATGACAGCCTGTATGTAAATCACAGTATTTTCCTTAAATTCACAGTCTTTGTTTTAGGGCTTAGTTGCATGGTAATGCAACTGGAGAATTGCTCCCTGGATATTAATTAGGTGAAGATTTTTTTGTTAATGTGAAAAAATTTTAAAGGGCTTGTATCAATTATCCCTGTCTCTCTTTTCACCCTAACCAATTTAAATCTTAGGCTACTGAACTTTATACTGGTAGTATCATTAATTTGCAGTATCACATTCTTTTTCCTCTTTAAATTAATTGAGAAGGCCAAGAACTGGCAAACTCACTCACTAAATGGTGATTTCTGTTGGTGGTGGTCCTTGGTTGTCTGAAATCAGAAGCCCAGAAATACAAGAGGATTTTTCCAATCTTGATCAATGCTGTATGCAAACCCTGTTTATTTAAATAACAGCAGATAGTTGAATGTTCATCATTCAAAGGGAACTTTTTATAACTTTTTCGTCTAGGTTTGGTCTTGCTTTCTGACCCTACTACTCAAATAAACAGCAGGGCTTGTTGGTCTTTACATACCAGCAGTTTAAGTTCTAAAGCCACTTTTACTGACCTGAGATCAGATAAACACTCTCCTGGGAAGTTTTAGGTTTTTTGCTGACATTCAGTTGGATTAGGAAGGGTACAATTTTGTGAAAAGGCAGAAAAAAGTAGAGATGTTTATTTCCCTGAAAGATAATTGACCCTTGTTCTTTGCCCTGGAAAAGGGGTTGAAGGAGCATTTCTGCAGGGTGTGTCAAAATGGTCAAGCAGCTTTCCTCTTGTGAAGAAACTTAAACTAATCTACTTCAGTCTGTGGTCATAGAATAGCCCAGTCTAAGCTTCACTGGAATTACCAGAGAAACTGAGTTAGCTTCAGCAAGTATCAGAGAGGTCCAGAAAGCAAAAATCTAGGATATGGCTTAGGCTTTTAAAAAACCCTCCAACAACCAAACAGAAAACAATCAAACAAAAAAGCCCAACAACTTGCAGATCAGCTGCATTGTCTTCCCAAGTCAGCTTGGAAAATACTGATAACCATGTAGGATCTCTTTCTTCTAGTTCCCCACAGCACAGTAAAAATATAGTCAGTGATGGTAGAACTAAGGAAAATAGATCTTCATGCATTTCAGAAAGCATCTGGGTGTGGCTGGAAATGAGGGGTACTATACCAAAACAAAGCTTATTTTGATGTAAATAAAGAGTTCTAGAGTGGACTGAACAGAAAGCATCTATGTAGTTTAACTTAATGTGTTTCTATAGAATTCTTTCTTCCTCCTCCTACTCTTTTTCTTCATTTTTTTCTTGGAGAAGTTTTCCCTGATCTGAATTAAAGGAATAATATTTTATACTCACTGGAATGCTTGCCTGTTTTACATCTCTGGATGAACATTAAAAATGTGCATTACTGCTTTTTTCTTCTTTCT
Organism: Chaetops frenatus; assembly: GCA_013400775.1. Classification (NCBI taxonomy): domain Eukaryota; kingdom Metazoa; phylum Chordata; class Aves; order Passeriformes; family Picathartidae; genus Chaetops; species Chaetops frenatus. The sequence goes on along the minus strand of VZTR01015058.1, from coordinate 560,095 downwards.
TGCTGTATGTATGTGAGTGCCAGATTTATCAGTTCTGGTTTTCCCAATGCTGGAAAATGAATTTGCTTCAAATTATAAATGTTTGAATGGGACCAATGCACAAATGAATGTCATTACTGTGTGTCTACAATAGGGCCAAACCTCTGATCTCAAATTCAATTTTGAAAATGAAGAGTTGACTGTAATAACTTCAGTCAAATCACCTTGGATTTACACCAGGGAAGAAGAAATCAGAATCTGGACTTTCATGTTTGGTCTGGGAAGCATTTTGAAATTCTTGTGGATGAAAGATACTAAAAATGTATGTTATTATTATGTTATTCTTTTTCCATATCCCACTTCACATCACAGGACTGACCATATATCTTGGGATTGTTCAAGCCACACTTTTCCTAAATTTTACCCCTTTAATCTGATGATTATAGCTCATTCATGTCATGAATCTACAGTTAAGGTTAAGCAATCACGAAACCATTCTCTTCAGTAGTGCCCTGGGAAATGTGAATGAAATCTATTCCACCATTTTTTGAACTAGAATATGGGAAGTCAGTGTTTCTTTCCATTTTTAATTTCTCCAGCCTTTTCTTGCTAGTAGTTTACTTGAAAACTCCTTAATGCACAGTCTGCAAACTTGGCTTGGACATCTGAGAAAATTTTGTAAAAGTTAAACATTTGCTAATAATAGTCCCAAGCAAACTGCAAGAGGAGAAACTGCTGGCTTAATGTATAGTAAATGTAATAAACAGCTAGTGGAATAAAAGATATTTGGAAAGATAAGAAACAGTGCTGAAGCCAGTGCTTACTATTGTGCAATACCATGGAGTTACCTCTTCAGAAAAGTTTGGATGATGAATTTAGAGCTGTCCTCAGGCTTGCAGCTTCTTTGTTTAGATCTGGCAGTCCATGAATGCACATCTGCATATCTGCAAAGTAAAGCTTAACAATTTAATGAAAAAACCTGAAACTTAAAGATTAAATGGATGAAAAGGGGGTTTTAATGTGGTTGCATGAAGCTGTGGCCCTGGAGTGGGGACAGCTGAGGCCAGCCCTGGCTCTGGGGGATCCCGCAGCCGGGGGCTATGGGCAGCTGGAGCCGCGGGTACGTAGGGCCTCTGACCCCAGCCTACGGAAATCAGGGGGGGACGGGCTGTCAGTTTAGCTTCAATTTCTCTCTATCTGGCCAGGTTCAGGGAAGTACATTCAAAGTACATTTTCACGCATGGGCTTTTTCTTTTTTGACCAGAAGTTGCACTATTCTCCTGCTCAATATATGCACTTCACATTTTGTCCCAGGTTTTCAGGTTTTAAAACCAAGTTGACTAGCCCAAATTTTTTTTTTTTTTTTTTTTTTTTTTTTTTTTTTTTTTTTTTTTTTTTTCTGTGTGGCTCGGTTGATCTTAAAGCAAGGATCGGAATGAAACTTTGTAGCTCTTTCAAACTTTTGGTGGTTTTATGGCTTTTTCATTCTTGAATTAATAGCTCAGGAAAAAAAAATTTGAAAACACAAAACAACATTTCAGCTCGTCTGATATGTAGTTAAATTTTCTGGAATAATGACAAACTCTGTTCATTACTACAACTATCTGAACTCAAACTAAGACAAGCCAGGAATAACAGCACTAAATACATTTCCAGCGGTAGGGACTTTTAATATCCCCTGCTAATACAATTGTAACAAAAAGATCATGCCTGAACCTTCTACAGGGCTTTTGCTCTTGGAGTGCTTCCCATAAGAAACTGGTAATGCTAAGGGCAAGGACCCAATACTAAGAGTGTCTCAGTTGGTTAACAGTCTGTCTAAGACTCCATAGAAAAGAGGGTGTGGGGGGGCAGACACCCCAAACTCTGAGACCTGTAATTGATAAATGAAGGCCTTGGAACGTTGTGTTCTGTGTAAGAAAAGGCACTGTTTAGTTTGTTAGATGAGGTACTCGAGCATAGGAGCCAAATGGCAAAATGTGTGGTAGTGTTCACTCAAGATCAAGTACAACTTCTCATCTTGGAGATGTAGCAAGACAGGCAGAGGAGAATATTACCTTGAGAGTATTAAAAAATGAGCAGCAGCCAATTAACAGTTTCCTTCACTATATTCCTGTTCAAAAATGATATTTTCTAATGCACGATGAAGTGTATACACTTTGCACATAGTTTTTCTCAAATAAAGTTGTTGTGATGGGAGATATCTCCAGTTGCTCCTAGTGGTGCAAAACAGCCTTCCCACAGATGACAGCTGTAGAAAGCCCTCTCTACTGCCATCTCTAGCCAGTCCTGGCCATTTAATTCCACATTTAAATCCATCCTTTTACATTCTCAATGGGGAAAACAACAAGTCTAGTTGCGTTGGTGGGTATTTCAAAGAACCTTTATAATAAATCTTTTCCAGGCCTATCAGTTTCTTCCGGGCTTTTGCCCTGCAAAAGGGTTGTATTATATAAACGGGAAGCATATTGGAACTTGCTAATTGCTGGTTTATTTCTCTGGTTTATTTTTCTTCTGCAGCAATGTAGGCTGCTTTTCTTATTGTCACTGGAGGGATCAAATTACAGCATGGAGCTTGGATGCTGGAGAAGAATGTTAAAGCAGGAACCTCCTTCAGGCTCGAGGAAGCAGAGAAGGTTAAGTCTCTGCTCTGTTGATAAAGCTCGTGAGTTGTTTCTTTTAAAACTTCCTTATAAACCTTGTTGAAAAGATAGACCCCGAAATCAAGGGGCAATTGATTTTTGGGAAAACGGCTTTTATGTCACAAGGTGATACTTAATACTGTGGGTTTTAAAGGTGGTGTTGCCTGTGCTGGCCAGTATATCTGTGAGTGCTGCACAGCATTAAAGATTTCTTTTTCTCTGCCTGTGCTGGAATCCACATATAGATGCCACCTCAGCCTTGCTTTCAGCTGAGATAGATTCTCTCTGAGGCCTTGTGGCAATAATGCTAACACACAAACACAAAAATATCCAAAAAAATATTAGAGCTGACTCTTAATTTATGAAAAGATACAGGAAAAGCTGCTCACTGATAAAGAAAGCTGGAGGAAGCTCTGTAAACCACTTGGGGATCTCCCATTCCCAGCTCAGAAAATGCCCCATTCAACAGGAGTTGAGTTATGAGTCCTTACATAAGATCCTTTAACCACAGATCAGCTTCTAAACCCATTGTAACCTTTATTTTGGGACTAGGTTCTTGGTACAATTACTCTAACTTCTGACTTTGATTATTTCAAGGTTCTCTACCACAAGGACAGGGCTCTCAGCATTTTCTTTTGTTTTTAGTGCTGTTATCTGGGGGATTGTGACTGCCTCTTATGTTGTCTCTTTTTGGTTTTGCTTTTGTTATAGCAAGCATTGTGAATGAGCTGGAAGAAATCCTTGGTACATGTATTGATACAGATACATGTATTTGCTTCCCTGATGCATCATACAAGATACTTGCAGGGTTTGTGCTACAGTGGACAGATGTATGACTGAATTTAATGTATGCCCCTAGATTCATATCTGAGAAAATATATCATGTTATTGCCCTGCTAATAATAGTTTCCTTGTTTGCCAAGAAGAAAAATGATCATTGCTGGGATCCTTAGGAGTCATCATAAATTAACTGGAAAATAACCCCATATGTGTGGTTGCTGGAGTGTTTCTTGGAGCATGCCCAGTCAGTCTCCCCAGGGAAGCACACCCCTCCTTGTAGCTGTTCTAGGAAAACAGAGGTGTGAATATTTTCACGAGAGAAAGGGGGTTTGTTGTTGATAGGGTACTGTCAGTGCCAGAATTTCATATGCTTTTGCAATATATTTACTGGCATTTAGAAAGCCTGAGGAGATAGGTGGTTCAAGGGAGAGGTGTGTTACAGAAAACAGTTGGTGAATCAAAGTGAAAAAGTGGAGCTAATGAGACAGAGTGATGATACAATGAGGAGTTCACCAGTAATCCTCAGGCTGTGTTTTTTGCTCCCACCTGAAATTCTGTCAAATTCTGCCACTGTTACAGTAAAGCATTTCTGAAATGAAGACCAAGACTCCACATAAAACAAAAATAAATCATGGGCTATAATGAGGAACTCGTCAAACATTTCAGAAAGTAACAACCAAGTAGCAGGGGATGTTATACTAACCTGGTACTTCTGGTTGGTTACAGTTATTGATATAAAAACTTCCTTGGAGGTCTACGGCTCTCTTAGGACGGCCACCTCATATACTGAATTGTGTGTTTCCCAGGCAACAAATGCATTTTGCTTCTGTGCTTCAAGTTTATTTAGGGAGAAATGAGCCTGTCAGGATGTAGGGGACCTAAAAAGGGGAAGAAAGGGAATAGCTGCAATATGAGAATATCAAACAACAAGAAAAAATAAGCTTTTTTCTTGCCCAGAGCTTGGTCCTGCATACCTCAGTCCAGGGTAGCCCCAGTGAAGCTGGTAGAGAAACCCATGCAAGATGAGTGAAGCTGGCTCCAAATTGAAGGTATTTATCTGAAAATGCCTTAGAAGTAGAAAATCTATCAGATTTCAGCTAAAATAACAATTCTTTGCAGCTCTGCCAAACGTCTGCAGGCTTCTGGTGATTTATTGTTCAACCAATGCACAGAGAAAGCTGAGGTCTGCCTTCCCCTCTTTCCACGCCAAACAGAGGAACCTTCACAAGACCTTGGCACTTGTCAGACTTAAATCCTTAGGGCAGTATTTCTCACCTCAAGTGCAAAATTCACCACTTCCCTGTGAAAATCAGTCTGGGTGAGAACTGCACATGGAGCAGAGCTCACTACTGGCGTTTATACAAGATTGATTATGTGGGTTTTGGGTTTGCGCTTGGTAGTGTCAGAAATTGGGGGGAGGAGGGGAAACTGCTAATTATCCTCCACTCCCTTTCCCAATAAACTTAAAATAGCTGTGTTAGAGTGCAATCTGGGCCTGCCTAATCTCAGTACTGGTTTTGAGAAATAATCTCATTCCCACTCTCTCAGTTTCTTTGAAACATGATGAATTGGAATTACATGTAAATGCCAGCAGTAGTTCAAAGGGAGGCTGAAGCACAATGTCTGGGCTCTAATTAGTATTGCAGTGTGTGGCCTGTAAACTTGATGATAGATGAAGCAATTGCCCATCAGTGGCTTCAATTAGATGGCAGTAAAAATGGTAACGAAATAAAGTCACCAGCAAGGAAATTTGCTCTGAAAAGTGCTGCTGTGGGTGGACTTCAAGCTTTGCAATGAATTGGGGCTAATTGGCTTGTTTGTTCATTGTTTCTCAGGGGCTGTGCAACTGCCTAATTAGTGAGAGCTTTCCAGGGCCCAAAGAAAACAGGAAGAGATGATGTGACACTGTTCCTCTCTCGGAGCACCCTATCTCCTCACACCGAGCAAACCACTGCGGGGAGAGCAAACACTTCTCCTGCTCCTCTATTTGGAAGATTTCTCAGACATTTAGTGACAAAGCAGACCTCAGCAGAGCCTTCTCAGACCCTTTTCTTGAAGCAACAATCAGAAGTCAGGAGCTGGCATTGTACTGGGAAGAGAAGTAAAAGGCAGTGAGCCCTGGGAGTGCTGAGCCTGGCAGTGCTTCCCAACTGTGCCTCACTGTGTTGTGCCTGGCTCTGTTGGTTTTGACACTTAAGTGAGGGAAAATAAGAATGGTATGGTACTTTTCCTAGTGAGAGATTCACCAATGTTTTCCCACTTTGCTCAGCCAGTCTTTTATTCCAGGACACTCCCCTCTGTATAAACAGGACAACTTAATTGCTACCAAAAGCACACAATAGGGAAAAGAGTCAGGCTGGTGGTAAAAACTCTTTGCTGTTCTGAATACACTTATCTGTCACCACCTGTAAAGTCATGCCTCTCAGTGGTGATTATCATTATTTTAGTGGGAGACGTTAAGGCTGTCTCACTTTCCATAAAAGCTTTTCAAAGATGATGAAGATGCACAAATAAGATTGAAGCAAAGTGTGAAAAAACAAGGGATTTTCAATTTGGGGTTTACGTTTTCAATTAGGAGACTTTGTTATTGAAAACAAGAAGCCAATTTGTCAGAAGTAAAGGCTAATTTGTCTTCACCTCTAAAGACCAGAGGGAAACAATACATCCTGCTCACTCCAGACCCTCTGGAGAAAACCAAAATTGCTTCTCAGTGCCAAGTCTCCCAATTTAGCCTCTCTAGGAACTGTTGTACCTGTTTTAGAGGATGATGATTATTCCTTTCCAATTGTTATGGTATCCTAAAATGCATTCTAATTGAAATACAGCAACTAGATGGGGGAAGGAGTGAGGAATAAAGGCATTGTAATGTCAAGTTTATGTGATTCAGGAGTAAGCTAGAGAGAGCTGGGGTCTGGCTTGGCTTGAAAATTCATTTTTGGAGGTGTTAAGCCCATCTTCTTCCAGGAAAGATATTGTATTTCCCTACAAATTTTACCAGAATGATGCCAAGATGATTTGTACAGTGTCTGTGAAAATTGAAAATTCAATTTGAAAGTATAGAAATGCTGCTGTGACACACTGTAACGCTAAATTTTCTTTATTTTTTGGCACCTCAGGGCTGACGTCTCCAGTGGCACTTCACTCACAGTACATTCATTGCACAGCACCCTCAGCATTTTACTTAAAGCAAATCAGAACTTTTGCCTGCCTGTCTGTGGTGCTGGATGGGCCTGCCCATGTCTCCAGGAACCCTGTGGATTGGCTCTTCCTGGAGCAGTCTGGGAGGGACTCCTGCTGCCACCAGCCAGCTGTGGGTCAGATCCACTCTGGGCTCTGCAGGGACAAGTTGGAGATAAAAACAAATGTCCTAGAAAAGTTGGAAGAGACCACAGTGGGTCCTCTGGTCCAGCCTCTGTGCTCAAGCAGGGTCATTCCAGAGCACATTATCCAGGATTGCATGCAGACAGTTCCTGAATACCTCCAGTGAGGGAGACTCCACAACCTCTCTGGGCAATCTGTTCCAGTGCTTGGTCACCTGCACAGTAAAGGAATTCTTCCTCACATTCAGGTGGAACTTCCTGTGCCTCAGTTTCTGCACATTGTCCTTGTCCTATTGCTTGGCACAGATGAGCAGCGTCCATCCTTTTGGCACCCCCACCTTCAGACACTGACAGACATTGATGAGGTCCCCTCTCAGTTATCTCTTCATGCTCAGGAGGTGCCTTGGTATCACTGCCATTCTCTGGATAAAGACCAACTATCCTATGTGCTCAGAATTGAACCTTATTCAAAATGACACCTTTCAAACAATAACCTGCTTCTTGATTAATTTATTTTCTTCAGAGGGTTGTTTTTAAACTTTCAGGGCTGCTGCCTCAGTTCCCTGAACAGTTGAGCTGTGGTGTTCAGCAAGGCTTTGTGGTATTTCAAAGAACAATCTACCATTTTGCTTCTCTTCAGGGAAGTGTGAACCGATGCAGTTAGCAATCCTGGCTGACATCTAAATTCTTAATGAGAGGAGTATGTTCTTGCTGAGCAGAGAGAAATAACTGAGGCTGCACTGGATCTCCTGCTAGTTGTGGTTATTATCAGTATACATATATTACTAGCAAACTGCTAGGCTGGACGTTTAGCCCATAAACTAAAAATACTTTTATGTTTTGTTCCTCTGTTTGAGGATTTGCAATTGGAAAAAAATAAGGTTGTTATTTAAAAACAGGCTGCTAAAATGAGACACATAAAATATTGCAGTATTTTTATTATATATAAAATGAAGTCTCTGCATTTGTTTTTTATTACTGCGTTACACACAACAAATGAATATGTTCTGAGCCAACAATTTCTACTGTTACACATGTGCACTGTGTTCCTCTGGCTGCAGAGGATTTTGACTAAACCCTTCTAACCAGTTGAAAGGGTAGGCTGAATGATATTAGCTTAAGCAATGAGAGTCAACAGGAAATGGGGGATTTAGGATCTGAATAGTGAAATGAGTCTTGGAGCATGTAGTTTGCACAATGGCAGTTCTTGGCATCCAGTGGCTTTGTGCTAAAAATGAGAGTTTATTCCTTAAAAATCTCCAATTTGGGGAATGTGTGGTGGGCTTGAAAGGGCTCAGAACCTCTTGCCTGAACGACACCACTGGGGCTGGAGGGCAGATGAAGACTTTAATCACTTCCAGTCATCTGCTTTGCATGGTTCAACAGGAATGAGTTAGAGAGCATTACAGTGAGCAATGCCAGCATGTAAGACATTTTAAATCACTGGTACTTTAAGACCTTAGAGGTACTTAAAACCTTAGGGCCAGCAATATAAAAAAAAAAAATTACCACATTACTATGATACTCTTTTATCTGCAGTGGTGACACAATACCTTGCTTGGTGATACAATACCCACTCTGTAGCTCCCTGTAGAGTAGTGACTGAATGCCAGATAAAATTGCATAGGAAAATAATTTTTTGTTTTAGATTCATTACAGAAGGACAATCAAAACAGAAGAAAGAACAAAGTTTCCTCATCTTAAAGAAGCTTCAAGGAAACATGCAAGGCCTGGGACTCCCTTTGCTTAGTTCAGTATTAGAGTGTTGTATCTTTGGAAGTAATCCTGATGCACGTCAGAGGAAGCCAGAAAGAATAAGGTCTGATAACTTCATTCAGAGATGAATAATGGGCTAGACCAGTGTCCAGCAATCATAAATCTTCCAATATTGGAGGAGAACAAAGCTTTTCATTACAAAACTGGATGCAAGCACAGAATAGAAGTTTGTCATATCAGAGAGCCTTCAAAACCATAAAGCAAACAAAATTAATATCAAAGAAAAATTTGGAAACATGGTTTTTAAAGGATCTGAGCATTGCCAGGAAGACTCCTTTTTATTTATTTATTTATTTATTAGCTTATTTTTGTTGTCCTAATCCATTGACTATGGCAACACCCTAAAGACAGGAAACAAGTCCATGACCCTTTCCATCTTGGTCCACAGCGAAGGATTAAGCTGTGTAGTGCATAAACCATATATTCAAGCTAAAGCTTGGCTCATCCTGCATGCCAATATTAAAGTGAACTGATCCCATTTCATTGTGATCTTTACCTCTAGCTGTGCCTTGAAAACCTGCATTAATTTCAATTTGAGTCTGAACCCTTCAGTCCCAATTCATGATGAGCTTAATTCTCATGTACCTTCAGTGGATACTGTCTTTGTAATGATTGCTGTTACTGCCTGGTTAAAACAACAGGAACAAAGATTGGAAATCTACTTGCCCCTGGTTTACCGTTCTCCCTGTTAAGGCAAGGTGGGATGCTCAAGATGAGTCCTAGTTCTTTTCCATCATGGTATCTTTCAGAGTGAGCCATAAATCTGTTATCACTCCAGAGGGATTAGTTATTATTGTGTCTGATTGTAAGATGAAAGTATGATTAAGGAGATAGAAAATGGCAGGGGATGTAAAGTCCATAACAGGAAGAGAAACCTTATTCCAAGGTTAGACTATTAACCCACCACAGGCTGTTCCTCCATAGATTCACTGCCAAATGTCTCGGTCAGATGCTTGCTCATTCCTTCACTCCCTTTTTTCTCTGAACAGGTGAAAATTGAACTTAGCTATAAAAAATGAACATAGCAGCCAAAAAAATAATGCATGGAAGATAAAAATGTCTTTCCTGGGAAAGGAGAGGTGAAGAAATTTTTGGGTGGGATGGTGTGAACGAAGATATGAATATTAATATCCTTCTGGACCAGCACAAGTATTAAGAAGAATGTTTGTCTAAGTCCTAATAGTCATTCATGAATATGGGGTTATTTAAGACAGATTACTTTCCTAGGTTGCTCAAAAACTAGCTTCCTAGACAGCAGAAGGCAAAATGTCTGTTAATATCAGCTTACAAAGACAGAACATGTATACACACACACAAATTGAAATACTTCTTAATCATCCATAATATTCTTTTCATGTCTACTCATCTGCTTCTACAAATATTGAAGCAAAAATATTGATATTTACAGCTTGTGAATATGTTTTTATCTCTGCATTTATTGGTAGCCTACAAGTTACACTAAGATGAATGGAAAAGACTTTCCATTCTTTCAGCCTGGCTCCCCTGAAATTTGGGATACAGGAGCATGAATGAAGCATCCCTTGATGTTCCAGGGGGAAAACAAACGGCATCAGAACACACTGCAAAATAGCTACTCATACTGGCAAAATAGGTGTTTGCTGGACCAAATATCTCCTGGTGTCTCTTATGGGCTAATAAGTTCTCTGTCTGCATCAGGATAGTGAAGAAGAGCATAAGCCCTGACACCTGCGAGAGAATTTTATTTGTGTGCTTATTGAACACGTTCTGTTTTAAACAAGTTTCAGTAATTTCTCTGGCAATACCCAAGACATTTGTGTGAATAGTTTCTCAGAATTCAGAGATTTCTTGCTGCTATCCTGACTGTTTCCTCTGTGTGATTTGATCTCACCATTCCATTCCAGGCAAATTAGGATATTGATAAATATCAACCAGTAGCTGAACATTCATTGCTTTTACTTATTTTAAAGAGTTGCCTCATTGAGCAAAAGCAGTATTGCACTGACAACATTAAACATAAATTTGAAGTCCAGTGTTGTATCAATTGTATAGTTTTGCCTGTTCATAGCATGAAAGGGTGTTTCTCAGGCTGCTTGGAAAAGACCACATTATTGACTTTGTCAAGAGGAAAATTGGATCTACTGGACCAAATTCTCCTTGCTGTCATTACCTACCTACCAGAAAAGTTGTATTTTTCTGGCATTTTCTGAGCCCTCTCAGCTTCAAGAATAAAGTCTGACACTGACTAAAAGACATCAACCTCTGTGAGCAAGAGGCAGCTTGAGGTTTGTTGAGCAAGCTCTGCATCTCTGCCCCTGAGCACTCTGTCACTAGTGATGCTGGGCAAAGGCTGAGAGGAGCATCAGAGACAGCTGCCAAATTGTTTGAGCGAGGAACACTGATGTCCAGTTAGAGCTGGCAGTGAGACACAGGGTTGGGCAGCTCAGGAACAAGAGGCAAGTGCCCCACTGTTGTCACCGCTTTGAAGGGGCTGCCCAGGTACCACAAAAATGAAGGGCAGATACTATTAAACACCTATTCAGCACAGTAGTGCTGTAAAAAAGATTTCTTATTTTCTTCTTTTCTCTCATTATATTTACTTCCATGTACTAAGAACTGTATTTAAATCCTTTGAGGATTATCTTTAATGAGTGAAAACTTTGCTTAGCTGAGCAACAGCTGAACACTTTGAGGACCGTTCACTGTGTGCCATTCTATAAAAAGAAAAGGAAACATGAAACAAAATCGCACAGTTATCAGGGAGACTGTGGCAAGGAGTAAATAAATGCCAGGCATGAGTATTTGGCTGAAAGTTAATAAAAAGGTAGTAGCAAGGATAGGCTACTCAAAGCACCCCTCATGTATGGCAGATGCTGTGTGTGATTGAGACCTGGGACTGGTGTGTGCTGTGGAATGACGGATGGTTATCTCATTTAAACTGCAGTGAATAAAACTCTGAGAAGGGCTGCCAGGCTTACTTCTACATCTGTGTTTTCTACAGCCAGATGAAAGTCATTTTCTAAGAGCTGGCAATTGCTAACAGGGTGTGCACCGATGGGCTCTGTCCAGAGGTGAAGGTCTTTTCCACAGGGGCTGAATGCATTTTTGGCAGCTTAAGTTGCTCTGAAAAATCAATGGATTTTAGTAACTGTTTGTTATCTAAAGGCTGTGTTATGCTGTGCAGGGGTCTTCAGAGCAAGGTGGATTAGAAGTAGATTAGAGTTGCAGTAAATATGGCTTTGCATCAGGCTCTTGCTGTTTGAACTTTCTGCAGCTTGCGGTGCAGGCCTCCTTATCACTGAGCTTGTCCCAGCCAGGAATCTGAGGAAAAGGAGTGTTTGTAGTTGAGGACCATATTTTGCTTATGATTTTTTTGTTGCCATGTTTTCCTTGTTGTTGGGGGGGTTGGAGAGGGGTTGTGTGTGTGTGGCTTGTTTTGTCTGTTTGTTNTGGTTTTTTTTGTTCTTGTTCTTTTTTTTTTTTTTTTTTTTTTTTTTTTAATATTCTTCGTACTTGTATTGCAATATGAAGCAGTGTCCATAAATCTGATCCCAAATGATTTTCTGGTGTGCTGACATAGTAAAGCCAGATAGTGAGGCAGCCCATACCCTAAGGAAGCTTGCAATACAAGCAAATAAATTTTAAAAAAATGGAAGGGCATAATGAGTCATGCAGGGATTATATGATTTTTTTCTGGCTGTGTAACAGAAGGGAAAGAAGAATTCTGATTTCTCCTGTTGACATGCCAATATTCTGTCCATTAGTCCACATAAAAAGTAAATGATGCTTACATTCTCTTTTCACACAATTATGTGCTGGTTACTGCCAGCTCATGAGTTTATTAGGCTATCCATATGTTCTGTTTTTTAAAATCTTAGTCCCTGGATATGTATAATTACATGAGAACCTCTCTTAGGATTTATTTTGTTCATTCTTGTTTTTATTTTTAAGTACGTCCAGACCTTAAGGAGGAAAGCTTAAATGTGTTTTGTGAATACAAATTGCTCAAAAAACAGAAGGCAAATAAAAGAATTAGAAGGGGTTGTTGCTTTGATTTGTTTCTTAGAGACATTGGGGTAGCTAGGCCAATGTTCTGAATTTTTTAAGACTGATTCAACATTTTTTGAATCTTTTGGCTTTTCTCTACCCTGGTTCTAAGAAGTCTCTGGAAGAGGAGTCCCACAAATGCACAGAAATGGGCCTGCTATGTCTTCTCTGTGATTTGATTTTGCTGCATTTCATAGGAATACTCATTCCCACCTGGGGAGAGTGAAGCACAGTTTCTAGCTGGAGATGAGCTTTCCTCAGGCACCAAAAGTTAGAGGCTTAAAAATGCATCCCTTCTGTCATGAAAGGCACCATGACAGCAGCAGGAATGAGAGAGGAAGAGAGATTTAGGAAAAAAGGAATGAAAGACTGGTTGTGATACATTCTGAATACCACTATGCTATTCCTTGGCTGCTGTCCTGTAATTATTAAAACATGTTGTTGGCTAATACATGTATTTTATTCCTGGGGGTTTTGCACAAGATTATTCACATTTATGGATTTCGTGTCTCATAAGCCTGGATATGAATAACAATGGCAGACACCTAGTTGTCCTGAGCATCCTAATGTCAGTCAAATGAATTCTCCAAACCAACAGGTAGCAGTAAGTTCTGGAAAAGGGATTTTGTCATGGAAGTAGTACTATTCAGGTTAGATGTTTTAAAATATTAATGGTGGTGTGCTCAGCTCTTTTTCTTGTGAACAGATATAGTTGTGTGGCAGTTCTAATAACCTAGGACTCTCACCACTGTCAGAACAGGCAAATAGGGGAATATTAGTCCTTGATTCAGAGCAAGGCATAGGGCAGTTCTGACTATGGATAAACTGATGGCCTCTAACGGATCTGAACACTTGCCTACTTTCCACCACTTTCATTGAGGTTATGGATTTGATTAAAAGTAGAGCTTCTGGAACCAGTCTGCCTGTGAACTTCACAATCATTAGGCATGAAGTACATTATTTTCCACAGTGGCTGGCCCTGATCCCTCCTTCCTTGCTGTCTTGATATTCCCTGTGCAACTCACTTAACAACAATGCCAGTCTTTGTTCAGATTTTTTTAAAAAAATCAAACAATAAACTTCACTAGATTTCCTATGAATATTTGTCCCCACAAAAAAAGTCCAAACACAAGGTTTTTACCTTAGGGCCACAGTTAAGCCTCCAATTGACAAGTACCCAGAGCCACACTAGACCAAAGATATCTTTGTTTGGAGCAGGGCAAGGTGGTTCCCGTGCATCCCCTGGCTGAAATGATCCACCTGTATTGGTGCTGCTTTGTGTTTCTGCAACAGTGCAGTCCTTCCTGCGGCAGGCAAGCAGTGTGCTCCTTCATCTCCTTGCAGAGTAATTTAGCCTGGCTCCAAATCTGTCCCCCAGTGGTGCCTGGCTGCCTGCCTGGGCCCCTGGGCAGTGAGCTGCTGGTGCACCTTGCTGGCTGCAGCACATCTTCCTGGGGAAACGCCAGGAAATTGCTCCTTCCCTCTCACTGTGTTATAGAATAATTTAGGTTGGAAAAGACTCCTGGTATCCAGCCAGTGCCAATTCCATCACTAAGCCAGGTCTCTAAGTGCCATGTCTCCATGTTTTTTAAATAGCTCTGGGGATGGTGATGCATCTCACTTCTCCCTCTGCAAGCTGAGGGCTGCCATCACTTCAGCCTTTACTGGCCTGCTCAAATGGTGAGAGTTTGAGAGCACCACAGCAAGTGGAAGACTCTGTGTGCTTTAGAGCCCAGTACCAAGCTGGTGAGGAGGAAAAGGTCTTAGATGTGACACCTGATGCTATGGTAAAGCATGTGCAGAGCTAGGGACTGGGAGACAGCAGAAAAAAAGTCAGATCAAACTTTGCTTAGGCTTGATCAAGGGATGAGTAAGGAGCTGAGGGTGGTACTGGCCAGGTGGTTCCTGGGCTCCTGGGTGGGCAAGAGCAGAGCAGGGTGCCTCATGCTGGGGGTAGCTCTGGGACCCCAAGGACATGATGGTGATACACCCTTCAGAAGCCTTTGCCCCAAGCCTATGCACGTTCCTCTGAATGCCAGGGCTGGGATGTGCCCAGGACAAATACACTGTCTTGTATTTCTACAGTGAGGTTTTATGGAAAAACTCTATCCATTGATTTTAGCTTAACTAGACTTTGCTGCATGGAAAGATGGGTGCCATTTCCTGCTGGATGGTTTGTCCTGCAACAGCTACAAAAGAGGCTAATGAAAAATGAGAAGAATGTGCTGGCCATCTTAGCAGCCATAAGTCACAGTGTGGTTTTGAAACCGTTTGTTTTCTTAACTTCCCGAGGTCAGTGGTTGAGGGAGATGGATGTCACCACATGTGCTCATTGGGAAAAATAGTGATGGTCAGGCTTTAGGTTAGTGAACAGTAGTATGGGAAGGCAAAGAAATTAAAACAAAACAAACCTTAAAAAAGGTAACTTATTCTTTTGGGATATGGCCAGGATTTCAAAATTCTCAATTCAGGATGTTGATTAGGCAAATGCAACAGGCCTTTCAGTTAATTTATAATTTGTTCTAGATATGAATAAACAATACAGAAATATCCAGGGTTACTCTAGGCTTTTAAAATTAAAATTAAGGGTTTCTTGAATTCAAGTACGGCTACAGGTGGACTCCCATATCTTCCAGAAGTCTTTTGATCTCAACTTAGCATGAAAACTTATTATTCATCAGGTACTGGAAATGCATTCATTTAGGATACCAATTGAGCACTTGAAGATATGCATTATTAGGGAAAGTACTCACTGCTATTGTTTGTGGAAGTCTAAGTGCTTTGAGGTTTTAAATAAAACACATCTTGAGTTTAAGTTGTGAGACTAATTTGGGCAGCAATAGTGCAATAGTAATGGTTTTAGCACTTACATAAAAGTCTCACTGCCAGCTCCAAACTATTTCCCAAATAAGGATATGCATCCTCATTTTAGAAACGAGGAAGGCTGATGTAATTTATAGGTGCTTAAGGGCAGGGCTAAAGACCCCGAGCCAGCGGTTAGAGGGGCCGAGAGAGAGTGTGGGTCTCTGTGCTCCCCAGCCAGTGCCAAGCCCAGGAAGCAGTGGTTGTGCCTGTGGCTGATTCAAAGCCCCTGGGACCCTCACAGCTCTAAAGCCCAACATGGCTTTATCCTTGTGACTGCTGGATGGAAGTGCCACCCAGCTGTGTGTGCTCCCTCCCTGTGCTACAAGACACAACTGGGCTGGGATGGTCCATGCAGAGCTGGCAGCAGCAGTGCCTGTCTCTGAGGCAGTTGTAGCTGTGGGATTTGTCACAGGATGCCCAATGGCTCTTCTGGAAGTGATGCTGGCTGGCTGTCTGACACAGGGAGCTGGGAATATTCTGCTTCTGGCAATAATAAAGAGCAAGGCAACGCTCCCTCCACTGCTTCATCTTCCTGGCTGCGTCATGCAGCGCATTTGGTGATACTCAGTGCTGGCTAGTGATGAAAAAGAAATGAATTGGAAGGAAAGAGTATGACAAAAACGAATGGTATGGTAGAACAGAAACGGGTTACAACGCGTGAGACGCCAGTGCGGAGCAGTTACGCTTAAAAATGCTGAACAGATGGCATAGGACAATGCAAAGATTGTTTAACATTACTCTGAGGTATAGTGAAATATTGTCAGGTGTGGGAATGGAGTGAGATTTTCCAAAGAGGTCTTCTGGGACTGCTCACACACCCCAGCGTGTTGGCAAGCGTTGGGAGACAAATTGAAACTAATAGCTGAGCAGGTGAGACCAACAGGATCTGCACTCCTGTTGTTAAAATGAGTCTTTAATAACACAGGGTGGGACAGTGCTGTATACTTGATAGCTATTTTTGTTGCCATTACAACTAATTTGTTTTATGTAGGCGTTGGAAAAGATAAATTACTAGCAGCAGAGGTGATTAATATGTTAGGCAGAAACACTGCAGCTCTTCTTTCAGATGCCAGTGTCCATATGTAGGAAAATTTATAGGGAGCTGTGAGCTCTGGCAGCCACTTTAGAATACCAAAAAGGAAGGCACTACTAGATTTAAACCAAACTTTAACATAATACATTTTAATAAAGAAAAACTCTAAGCAGTCTGCTGACCTTTTTAAAAAAACTTAACCATTACAGTGGTTTATTTGCACAAGCATTTAAAAAAAGAAATTACATTGGATTTTTAAAATGTTAATTCCCATATCACATTAAAGTAATTAAGAAAAAGTACTACTTCTTTCTTCACTTCTGTCTAAAAGTCTGAGACAAAAGTTGTCAAACACTTGCATGTGGCTTCTGTGGAATCAACACAAGAGTGTTTTCAGTTACAAGAAAAAATGCTCTAATTTTTTGAGAATTGTATTGGCTTGGGATGTGATGATGCTGGAGAAGTGCTTTCTGTTTTATTCACAAAAAGAAAAATTTTTGGAGGTCATATGTCAAACTTGAGTTTTTCCTGTTTTCTACAAAACCAGCAGGTGGTACTAGCAAGAAAACTATTCTTCTAATTTGCAAACATTCCCAAGAAGAAAATATATGAGAGAGTTGCAGTTGGTTCCAGTGTGAAACTTGGCAAGAAAAGTTTTTGCCTGCAAAAATCAGGGCCTACTTATTACATTTGGCACTTATTCTTTTTCTTTATGCAATAAGGACATGAAACATCTACTGGATGCTCCCTAGAGATGGACAAAGTTCTCCCGTGAATTCATTCTTATAAGAAGTGTATGCACATAATTTTTTAAAAGGTTTCCATGAAATAAAAAAGTGAAAGCTGGAAATGCTGTGAGGTTGTTGGGGGTTTTTTGTTGTGCCCAAACAAAAACCCAAACAAATGATTTTTTTGACAAAATCCCAGAAAAATCAAAGACTATTGTTTACTTATTTAATTTCTGCTGAAAGATTTTGGGAGCTGTTTTCTCTCTGCTTGTCAGCTGTCCTATCCTCCTCTCTCCTGGAAGCATCTTTTTTTTTTTTTTGTCCTGAGAACCACTTCATAAACCTTTGTTATTGTTTACAAATATTAAAATTCTCAGTGGAAATCTACAGTTTCTAGGAGTTCCTGCCTGTATTGTGTTTTGAAAGTCCAGGTTTATAAACTTAGGCATTTTGGTTGCTAAGTGTTTGAATCTGCAGTTTTGGACAAGGAAACACCCTTCCCTGTGAATGTCAGATGTTAAGATACCAGGACCAAGTCTGGTTGCTGTTGGCCTGGAATTCCTTGGGGTTTTGATCCCTCAAGAGCAGATGGTTTGTTTGTAGACTCTGGTGAAAGGCCATGCCCTGGAGGGGGAGTTCATGCCCACATTGGGCTGGCAGGAGATGACACAGGACACCATAACCCCGTTCTGTGCCCTTCTGGGAGTCTTTCAGCTTTCAGATGCTGTCTGGAGCTTGAGGACCCTCCTCTAATCCAACCTCCGGTAGGAACAGGCCATTAAATACTTCTTGCTATTCCCAAGGAGAACTGTAGCCTGCTTTGCTTTATAGGCTGCCCAGAGAAGTTGTGGATGCCCCAGCCCTGGCAGTGTTCAAGGCCAGGTTGGACAAGGTCTTGAGCAGCCTGGTCTGGTGGGAGGTGTCCCTGCCTATGTCAGGGGAAAGAAGGGGTTGGGACTAGATGGTTTTTAAGTTCCATTCCAATCCCTTAATATTCTATGATTCTATGACTCTATGATTCTATGATTCCATAATTTGATGATTCTACAATTCTATGATTCTTGCCTTTGAAACCCACCTTTGAAAGTGGTTCTCCTCATGCAGGAACAAGAGCCCAAAAACCTCTAAGGGTTATTGCAACCCCTTCCTTAACTTCTGTCACCCTCCAAGAGATTCCCTGACAATGCCTTTCCTCTGACATCTGATTTCCTGCTTTTCCTCCTCCCATTGTTAATGCAGGTCAGCACAACCCCGAGGCAGTGACAAGGTCCCTGTCAGAGGTGTCACCGCGTAACACAGCTTTCCTTGGGGAGGCTGGTGGCCCAGCTATGCCAGTGCTGGGGCTGGTGCCTGACACACAGATGAGGTAGGTTTTTTGGAGGATATGATGAAAATAAACAGCCAAATAACATCAAAATGAAACATATACATCATTGGTTTTCCCCCACTTTGTCACTAAGAGTTTAAGAAAAAATTCACAGGGAGCAAAAGAATACTGCTTTTTTTTTTTTATAAATACAAGCAACAATAAATTAAAGAAGGCACAGTGCATCCAGTTGAGATCTCAACACTGAAGTTTCATCTTTACTGCCTTATTTTTCCATGATTGCAGGCACTTATATGGTGTCCCCAAAACTAAATAAAGCTTTCAGACCCTATATCTGATTCCTCCCTGTCTTATACCAGGAAATGTAAGTAGCATGGCTGATGTTAGCAGGCTAAAATCCCAAACTGAAGAATAAATTCTTGTGATGCATTTCTGCATTTACTGAAAAGCACATCTGTCAATATTTTTTAAAATTAAATCATCAAATTAAGATTGCAGTCATTTCTCATAAAATAAACTATACTTTGTGTCCCAGACAATACATATGTGGGAATTAATCTCACCCAGGCAAAGCCTTATTTAATTGATTAAGATTTAGATATGGTAAGTAACCACATTGGAGTCAATGCAATAAAGCTAAACATATGCTTTGCCTCCGCAGAGCTGGAGCCTTAAAGCTGAAAAGGTATAAAAGAGCTGTTTGGCTGGAAACCATCAAATTTGTAACCTTTCACTCTTTTACTACGTACAAAAGAAAATACCTTGTATTATCAACAACTTAATTTATGGTGAATTTAAATACAGTTTCCAGAAAATAGTTCCCATTAGGATCTAAATAGGAGATACTGTCACTTGTTCCAGCATGTGTTACTCAATTCCTCATGAAGTTTGTGAGAGTTAAGGGTAGGGACCATATTTTATCAAGAGCAGGATTCAACCTCGTCCCACACTCTAAAAATTGCCCCCTGACATTTAGGCCTCAGATCCTTGTAAACGCTCAGTTCAGCATAACATTTCTACCAAAAAACATTTGGCACAGACAGATGTAAAAGTAAAAGAGCTATCTTGCATTTGAAAATTCTCCCACCCCACTTCCAGAATTGGCTTGGATGTAGCTGGTGCCTGTGGGGTGTCAGGGACCACTGGCAGCAGAGGAGGGGTCTGAAGGTCCGTGTGGCCATGAACCACCTGCGGTCTGATGGGTCCAAGGCTGACAGTGAGCAAGCACCTGCCTTGTAAGCCGGCTTGGAAACTCTTGTGTGGCCTCTCTGCCATGGAATATTAGGATCTAGATGTGGTGTTCCAAGGTCTTCACCTTTTCCCTGGTTTTCACTCACATGCTGAAACTAACCGGCTGCCCAGAATGATGGCTGTGGAGGATGGTTAGAGACACTTGCTTATTCCCCTCGCTCCCACTGACCTGTTTAAGTCAGGGTTTCAAAGCCATGATGATAAAGGTAATTTCAGCTCAGTTTTAGGCTAGGTCGAGGGGGGAAAGAAAGAAGTAAGTGAAAGCCCTAATTTTTCTATTTGTGGATTTACAGTGTGCTGCTTATTTTGGATCATCTCTGATGACAGCTCGGAGTTACTCTGTCATTATGTACCGTGCCGCAGTCATGATGACATCTTGTAGTGGAGTGCAAATAACATTTATTTTTCAGGCAAAATATAGACCTAGTGGCTTTTAAATGTTTATATATATATTTTGTGCTGTTTCTTTTTTTAAGGATTTTTTTCTCTAGATTATATTGAACCTATGTCAGGAGCAATATTTTCCTGGTTTATACAATACTGGTGGCAGGGTGGTGAGGCTGCTCAGGGTATGTCAGGGCTTTTTTTGGAGACCATTGCATCCCTCCCAGTCCTCACACTGGTGATGTCTGGGCTGGGGCTCTTGGGAGCCCTGGATCTGGCTACTTCTACACTGGTAAAAGTAATTCATAGTCTGCTCCCCCAGCAGGGTGGCTGTATAGGATGCTCACTGCCCCATGATAAGCACTGAAGCACAACAGGGGATTTTTGGGAAGGATATGTACTTGTACTGAACATGTGCCACTAATATCTGAAGTAAGAGGGTGTGTTTTCTTGTTTGGGCTCTGCTTTGAACAGTATAGTTTGAAAAACTCAGAAATGACAGATGTATCAAATAATCATATCCATATTATTCCAGTATCTATTGTATTCATGCATAAAAATGCATGTATATATGTTTTGTATATATATACATACATGTTGGTTTGAAAAGGTTGTATATAATTGATTTAGACCACATTGTGAATTGGTGAAATGTTGGTCTTGTTTCAATGAAAGCTATGCAATGTATATGAAGAATCTGGATTTTTCAATACTAAACTACCAAAAGATATGCTTGGCTTCACACATTCACCAGACCCTCTTCTACATGAAATAAAGTATATACAGCACCAGACCTTCGTTTAAATCAAAAGCTTATTTTACTTACTCCAGAGTGTTCCTTTGTGTAGCTTTCCCATTTTTCACAAAAGATTATGTTCTGTTATAAATGCAAGAGTTTCAAAAACAAAGGGAGGAAAAAAAAAGGAGAAAAAAAAGGGAGAAGGAAACCAGAAGAAAAATAAAACTACATATTCCTCAAAATTAGAACCAGGATGATGTTCTTATGCAGGCTGAGCATGTTTTGGACTGCTATGTGTGTGTGTATATATATAAACACATATAAAGCATGCAGACAACTAGATGTTAGTCCAAAACATACACAGTGCTATGTCTGCCAGAAAGGAGTTTTGTTCATGTGTGAATTTGTGAACTCTTATCCAATTAGACAGTTTTAGATAATTTTTATAAATATGTAGACACTTTACAGTGGGTAGCGAAGTGTAGGAAAAATTTACATGTATCATCTCTGCATTTAGTCTAATTCAGTGATTAAGATTTTCACATGGTCAAATATGGAAAATGGTTGGAAAATGTAAAATAAAACTAATAGTAGCTGGTTGTGCAGAGACCCTGGGATGTGATTCTCTGCCTACAGTTCTTTAGTGCTACAGTAATAAACACAAGTTTGTTCCCTGAAAAGCTGCAGCATAAACTGCCTTGTGTTTTTACGTGCAATAGCAGGTCTTGTTCCCAACCTTTTCCATGTTTACAAGTGAATTCTTCTAAGAACAAGATTTGTACATGGAAAGAAGAGAGAAAGTGTTTAACAGGGAGGAGGGAAAGCTTGTGACAAAGGAGCACTATCGGCTTGAGGACAGACACTGCAGCTTTGGAGTGCATGGATGTAAGAGAGTGGAACGGAGAGCTGAAG
Organism: Chaetops frenatus; assembly: GCA_013400775.1. NCBI lineage: Eukaryota > Metazoa > Chordata > Aves > Passeriformes > Picathartidae > Chaetops > Chaetops frenatus. The sequence goes on along the minus strand of VZTR01015058.1, from coordinate 538,333 downwards.
GCCAGTGCATTTTCTTTCATTGGGAATCACATAGCGTTGCCAGTAATCCTTCCCATCCCTTGTAGCTGTGCTTCCCTTGACTCTAGACTTTCCCTGTGATCAGGACAGGCAGAAAACATGAAATCAGTTAATTAGCCTTTCAGCTGGAAGCGTTTTAATCTGCTGATAACAATCAGTAATTGGGAAGGGTGGAATGAAGCAGCTGTAAGTATTAATTTTTTTTTTGGGGGGGGGGGAAGGGGGTGTATAATTAAATCTCCGTTATTTTGGTTGGGTTTTTTTTTAACTGGTAAAATATTATTCAGGGAATTCAATCAATGTGTTACACATCTTTCAAGGATTTTGATGCTCTTTGTAAACTGCTTCCCTTACAATGACAAATTGCTGATCTGTCAGTCCAGTTAGTTTGCCCTCCACTCTTACCCAGCGTAGACAGACAAGGCATGTAATTTCATTCCTACTTGCTCTGCGCACTTTTCCTTGGCCTGCTGGCAAAAGCCTTCTGGTGCCAGGTCTCACATTCCAGCTGTTGTGCATTTATCTTACCAGCAGACAAATACTTTATCATCTCGTAACTTTTCTTTTTGTTCTTGGAATGAGGCTTCGGGGCGACAATAGTTGTGGGAAAATCTGCAGAGTCTGGCTGTGCCTTCTGACACAGGATGAAGTGGTTTTCCCCCCTGCCATTTAGAAAGGTCACAGACAGACATATTTGGCTGAAGAGCACCAAGCCTCCTTTGCTGAGGCTGGTTGCTGCATGTCCCCATTAGACACGGCAGCAGGGTGTGCTCGGTGCTGGGGATGCTCCTCACCTGCCAGTGCTGTGCTCTTTGCAGTGGGAAGCTGCTCACAACCTCCTCTCCCTGGCTGTAATTGCCTCCTGACAGCTACCTGCATTTCCTCAGCCGTGTCCCCCTTTCCCAGTGAAACCCGAAACCAGGTGAAACTTGCTCAGCGTCAGATTTCACTTCCAAATCGAAATTCAAAGCTAAAAGAAGCCGTGGGTCCTCCAAGGTTCACCAGCCTCTTGTCAGCCTGAGACTCAGAGCCATGCAATCCAAGCCAATTTAGGGCAGTGCAAATAATGTGGCTGAGCTTTTCTCACTGCTTTTGTCCACACTTGCCTTTAAAAAAAAAAATTTACTCAGAATCTTTTTGCTTCCTATTTGCATGTCCTCTACGCAATAGAATATATTGATTTTGTTATTACACCAAGGACTTGTGTCTTAGGACAAATGTCTATTTTTTAATGAGTGACATAGTGTTAGAAGTTAAAATGTATGACTGAAAACTACATAATTCACTGCTGTGTCCAAGACAAACCTCCTGCTGAATAGAGTTTTATTTGGGTGAAAATAAACAGGCAAGTCCAATTAGGAACCAAGTGTACACAGGGATTATTTTTGGTTATTTTTAAAAAGAGTTCTTTTTCTAAGAAAAAAAAAAAAAAAGAAGAAGCAAGACCGACAGTAGTTTACTTTGGATAATTCTGCTAAGCAGCTGGACTTTGAGGAGATTATGTAAGATGAACTAATTGCCAAACTTCTGATTCTTGTTTCTTGCTAGCCATAATTTAATTCTATATTAAAGTTTCTGGCGTTCACCCATAGTTCCTTAAGATTTGTGCTTTGTGTAGGGCCAGGGATGGTGAGTAAACAGTAACTATGGTAATCCTGAAATTCTTCTATTCCTATGCCAGCCATGTGACCCATCAATGTCCTAGGTGCATATTAGAGTTGCCTTAAGGCTATTCTAAATTATGCCTGCTCAATTCCCACAGGAATATCCACGCAGCTGGGAGGACAAAATTGTCATGGCTGCACAGATTTTATTTATTGTTTCAGGGTAGTATTTATGCCAGTCATGTATCACATTTATTTTGAAATCAAAGGTTTTTGAAAGTGGTGATGTCATAAAGAACTCAGACAGTTAAAAACATGGGAGCTACAAAACTTGTCAGAGCCAAGTATATTGCAGATATCCAATGTTATACTTAAGCTGCATTAAATACAGCAATGGGAAAAGTGAGGAAAGCATCCATGTGATAAGGCACCAGCTGTGAGCAGTTTGGTGGTCTACAAAAATGCTCTTACTGTTGCAACTGCTGGAGGAGTGACCCGGGGGTGGGAGGAGTGACAGAGAGTCATGGTAAGAAATCAGAGCAAAAATGCAAGCATGGCCCCAGCCACAGAGGCAAGTTTATTACTGGCTGAGATGGTGACCTTTCTCCAGCCTAACAAAATGACTGTCCTACACTGCTCTGGTGAGATCTACTCTGAAAGTTCAATATTGATCAGCCCCAGAGGGTCTCTGCTGGTGACTGTGGTGGAAGTATGAGAACAAAGTTACTGTTTCAAATCTGAGGAAAATTCTTGGGAGGAGAAAAGAACTCTGTTGCATTGCTGTTCTTAGAGAAACTAATGTTTCAGTCACAGCTGGGGCTTGACTTCTTTCTTTGCTTGACCCTTGGGAGGTCACAAATAGGTCCTGAGGCAGTGTGCTGATATCCATGGGGCAATTTAGCCTAAAAAACTGCAGGGATAGACATGGTGGGAGTAGAATGATGGTCTGTGTTTCTTGCTCTCCTCTGAGGAGCTCAGCCATCCTTCCAGCCCTGCCCTGTGTTATCTGTGCTGTCTTTAGCACTGAGCGAGGCTGGTGCTTCTAATTCCTGCCCACAGCTGTTAGTGTAGCCCTGGGATTGCTTCTTCTCCCTCTCCCCATCCTTCCATCACCCTTTAAATACTAATAGCTTAGTATTGTGGTCTCCTTTTTGATCCTGGGAGTGATTAAGGTGTTGCCACTACTGAAAGAGTGTGGAGTGTGGCTTGTGTCACAGATGGAGTCACACGTGTTTCTTCCAAATATATCCTACCAAAAGGAAAACTGAAACTGACCCTCTGGTCTCATCCATCCCATGGCTGATTGATCCCCTAAGGGATAGAGTGATCTCCCCTTCTGCCTAGTAAAAACCCATATTCAACTTGGTGGCCTTATACTCTTACTACTCCCATCTCTACCTCTTCTCTGAAGCCACAGAATATCAGGCTGTGATGTCCTTGGGCATGGAGGACACAAATCCTCGGATTTCTTTTCTATAACTGGATGTAGCAGGAATCTCAGCATGGGCACATGACAGCTTAAACTACTAATGATTAGGATATCCTTTGCATATATTCAGGGATGTGGGATATGATTTTCACCATCCCAAAAAATTCCATAATCTGCAAATATTCCTGTCCACTCCTTGTCCTGCCTCTCGTACAAATAGTGGGTTATCAGAATTTTAGAGTCTGTTTCAAGGAACACTTGTGAGAAATTAAAAAGAGATTCTGGGAGTCCTGTCTATGGCTTGGGTATTTTTCCCTTAGCTTGTTTTGAAATCGCTCATTGTGCATGAAAATATATCATGTGGGAAAAATGACAGTAAAGGACCAGGTACCAAACTTGCCCCTCTTTCTGATAAATCATATTCATTGCTCCCTTTATTTTCTACTGATTCTGTATTATTCACGGGAAATTGTTTGTCATTAATTCATAAACTGATCCTTAAAAGGCCCCAGACTAGGACTACAGAAGGAATTCTTGCATTGGGTACTGGAGCACTTCTCCACCTGCTCTGATAATCAGGTATCTTGCCTCTGAATTTCATTGCAGGCTGCATCAGAGCCACCAGCACCTTCGTCTGACTGCATCAACCTTGTTTCATCTCCCTTGTCTGCAGTGAGCAAACCTTTGTAAGGCATCAGGGTCAGAAGAAGAGCAGTGCAACTGCTGACTTACCCAGGGGAAACCCTTTACTCCCACCTCCAGGAAATATGTTCTTTCTGGCATTCTCAAACTGATGTGCATTCCGACTCAGGGACTGCCATAAGCAACCACGTGGTGCACATTTGCACAAGTAAATAGGAATTCATCTAAGCAGACAATGACAGTAAGTAATAAATATGGTTTGAAAAAACAACCTCCTTGAATTCAAACTATTCCTTTATCAACAGGTTGGTTAATTTGTCTGCCAATTATCTAAAGGTACCCTCTCACATATTGACCCAAATATATCAGTAAAGTGTCCCTTCCTCTCCTTTATTCATGTGGTGAATTTGCTTTTCATGCACCTGCTATTACGGTTGGGTTTCACTGACAAGCAGAGGCAAAGCTTTTCTCTTCTGGTGAATCATTGAATTACATTTATTTTCCCATGCTTTTTACTTGTCTCTCTGGAAAATATCTCAGGTTCCCAGGCTTAATGCCTGACTGATCCACAGAGCCCCATTTCCTGCACATTTCAGTGCTCCAGGTAACAAAAGTCATCTCTCTCTGGTCTCTGAAGTGGAAAAGCTAACTGTTCCCTTCAGAATGAAAGGGGACTTTTGTTCCTACTTTATTACTTATGAGTAATGACGTTGTGAAGGGTTTGCTGTTGTACCTCTGTTCTTGCTGCTGCTGCTGCTGGGGTGTCTCAGAGTGCCCATTCATGGGCTCTTTTCTACACTCCCAGTCAATGTGCTTTTCCTGGCATCTCGTTGGACTGCATGGCACTTGCCATGTTTCAGGCAAAACCCTCATTGTTTTGGTGAGAGTAGAGTGTGTGTCCTTGGTACTCCAGACAACTCTTCCCTGCTCAGGGAGGATGACCCCCACAATCTCAAGGGTGGGTTTTGGAATGCAAAAGGTGCAACTATGGTTTCTGTGTCTGCCTAGGGCAAGAATTATTGCCAATTCACCAGTGTCTGGAATTGCTTGTTATTGATTCCTGTAAATTGTCTTATTTGTCTGAGGGCTGCCCAGATGAGCAGCAGACGCTTGAGAACTCTAAATATGAGTCAGCCACAGAGTTCAGAGATTAATCTGTCCCTTTGGGGTGCTGAGCAGCCAGCAATCCAAACAGCTTGTTGTAAGAGGCTTAACAATGCAGAACAGCTGATTTCAGATTCATCCATTGGAAACATACATTCATGTTGCTGGATGTTGGAATAATGCTAAATCACTTTAATCTAAACCACATTTGAATACAACTCCCACAGTTTAAAGGGCACTGAATTAATCTTGGAGTAACAGAGTTGCCTTGTAAAATGAATTTGTGTGATGTTATAAGAAACTTATAAGAAACTTGACTGTGAAGAGGGCAGCTCTTTGAACCTGTAAACCGTCACCGTATAGAAATATATAGCTGGTTGAACACAAGACTAAATCCAGCAGAATTCAAACAAACTCTTCCTCTACTTTCCCATATTTTAATGTGCTCATCAGTGAATATTTATGTACCAACCCTGTAGTAGAGCACAGTCGTCATTTCTCAGCTGTCTCCAATTGGCAGATCGATGAAAAATTTGGTGCGCTCCCACTCAATTGAAAAAAGTAACTAACAGGCTGCTAGGTCGTTTTCTCTCAACATTAATCCATCATTATCACCTGAAGTGCAGTGCTTTGAAGACTGAGGAAGGTCCATATTTCAATTTAAATAATGCCTAACAGGTATAAGCTTGACATTTTCAGTTCCCGCTAAAGCTTAAAGAGCTGACAACATTTTATTTTGTTGAGGATATATCTTTTCCTCCTCAAGGATTTCTATACAAAGACCTAGCCATAGGTATGCCTTTAGGCTAACCAGAGAAGTATCTAGTTAGTTATTCAGAAATGCCTTTATTTTGTAGGGCTTTCAATTATAATTTTCTTAGAATGATTTTTTTTGCAGTTAATTTATAAGCTTTGGGGTTTTTTTTTTGTTTTGTTTTGTTTGGGTTGTTTTATTAGTTTTTTTGCCTTTGTTTTTTGGGGTTTTTTTTTTTTTTTTTTTTTTTTTTGGCCAAGGGGGAGGTTGGGTTTTTTTGGTTTTGTTTTTTGATTGCAATGCAAATCTTCATGATCTTGGAAAAGGAGAACGCTGGTAGATAAGATACCTCCTTTGTTCTGGAAGGAAATGCAGGAATCTGGTTTTGCAGCAGCCAGATAGGTTTCAGCCTGGATTTGTCACCTAGCAGAGGTAAAGGGAGGTGGTAGCCTCTTTTGGGTAAAAGGGCAGAAAAGATCTCTGTGGATATCCTTCTACAGATACAACATAGGTTCTTCAAACTCGTGGAGAGAGTCCTGCTCTGTGTGCACATCAGGACCGTCACAAACAAAGGGACAGGGACGTTGCTGGTGCTCTGTAGCCAGCCAGATTTTGGAGAGGGATCCCACTGTACCAGGATACACTCAGCCCTTCCTTGCCTCTCCCCCAAGGCTCACTCATGCAAAAACGCATGCCAGGCGTAACACAGTTGCCAAAGGTTGGGAATGTCAGCTTCAGTTAGGTCTCAAGAACCTGCAGATGTTTCAAATCAAAATGTTACCTTGATAAGAATAATTAGGTGTTTGAGAGAATATTTTGGTCTGTGCTTTTTGAATGGGAAAAAGCTATCTTTTCTCTAGCTTAGGCATTCTGTTCATCTGAGAATCTCCAGCTCAAGCTTCTTCCCATAAGTTATCTGGAGAAGAAAGATGGTGATTTTTCTCTGCAGCAATGATGGGTAGAATTTACTCCCTTAGAAATGCCCAGATACAGAGTGAGGTGTTCTGAACAAACATTGAGCAGCTTGTTTCCAGTGCTGCTGGGCCGGGCTGCAGGCCCTGCCCTTGGGATGCACTCCCCAGTGCCAGGCAGCAGGTGCAGAGCCACCCGTGGCAGGAGGAAATCTGGGGAAACAAAATATCCCAGGTGCACTTCATTTCACCTTGGGCACAACAAAAGCACGTCTTGCAGCAGCCAGATGGACTCCAGTCTGAATCTCTCACGTTGGGAAGATGGTAGCTCCTTTTCAGGGGAAGGAAGGAGCTGCAGCTGTTAGAGACCCGCTGCCTGAAAGGTCGTGGGAGAAACGGGAAAGCTTTTCTACACAGCTTCCCACTCTTCCTGGGAGAGTCCTTGGAGCCCAAGCCACAACTTCTGCTGCACATAATTCACTGTTTCACTTTGAGGATTTCTTTTACTCTTCACTCTACCATTCCTTAGAGAATCTACCTCATGCTGAGCAGTTTTGCATAGTCAATTTTTAACTATGCATTATTTCAAAAAAAGGGCTTTGAAATAATTTCCTTTTATTTATTTTAGGGGGAAAAGGGGGGAAAAAACCCCTTTCCCCACTAATTATAGTTGCCTTTACTAACATATTTTGCATGAGATTGTTCTTTTATGGGATATTACACAGCTCATAAACTTTTGGAATAATTGGTATCCAACAGTGTAATCAAATCACAGGCTATAAATAAAATGAATTTTAAGGTACAAAATCTTCACTGAGCCTGTCTCCTAAAACATCAAATCTTTTGATGCATCTTGCCAGCTCTGCAAATTCTAATTAACTGCTTTGGTTGAAATGATTAGCCATCAGAACAACCTATTCCTATGGATAGCAGAATATAAAATGTTTTTAAACATACTGTGTTGATATTTTATGAACACACCGACCTCTTAAAGGATATTCTCAAAAGTATGAAGACAAACACAACAATAACATTTATAAATAGAAAGGCTCAAAGAAGACAGGCAATTGAGCAAGAGTGCCAGTTTTTTAACCTGGAACTTTGTACAGCTTTTTTTCAGAAGTTACTGTTGAATATTTTTCTGTCTTCCATAAGATGTAAAACATCACTAATCTGATTCTGTTTTTTCTACCCACCTAGATTTATACTGCATTCCTCAGTGTGGTAGCTTAACCTTACTATCTCAAAGCTTTATATCTATTTAGATATATCATCATTAGGTGATAGGTGGCCTATAAAATAAAACTCAGTAAGACAAATTTGTAGCTATACCTGATCCTTCTCAGATATTATGAATTTATTTCCACTGTCTCTGTTGGTGGTGCACATCAGCTAAAGAGCTGACAGTAAGCACTTCAGATAATTTAAATCTATTTATATGGAGAGAGACACAGATAGGTATTTATATGTACATATTGAGAGACATACACATGTACATGTTCAGATGCTGTCCTTAGAAGAAAAGTGTTTCAGAGGAGTTGTTGGGCTCTCAGAGGATGAAGGAGAAGGTCTAGTAAAAAGGGTCAAGCCTAGGCTTGAAAACCAATGTTTTATCCAGAAGGAAACCCATGGAGTTATCATGTGTACATGTATGTATAAACACACATGCATGTGTATCTTTAGATCCAAATATATCTTTATTCCCATGCCCTGAAGGCAGAGGACACATCCAGGCATGTAACATAGGCCATTGTATTGGTGCCCTGAGTGTCTGCCAGGAGAAAACCTGCTGAGAATCCAAGAGTGTAAACCTGGTACTCCATCCCTGCCTCCCTCAGCCTCCTTGACAGAAAGGACACACTGCTTGGAGTGTCTCCTTGCGGTGCTGGAGCTGAGGCCTCTGAGGGAGTATCCATAGATATATCATTTCTATTCTTCCCACATGTTTTAAAATCCACACTCCAAACCCTTGTGCATTGTCCGTTGCTGTCTGTCACTCACGGCCGAGAGAAGTGAAGGACTGTGAATAATGATAATGTAAAAAGCAGCAGGCAAATGTAATCTGCAGCAATGCTGGGTGGGGAGCAACGTCTCTGACTGGACTTGGCTCATGCTTATATGGGCTGCTATTAATAATAAACAAGTCTCTGCTCTTTTGCCATGCGATAAGCATCATGTTCAGTGTAGAGTTTCAAGATTTGGATCTGTCATTGAAACCTCTGAAACAATATGTACATGACCAGATCTGAACTGTCTGGATTGCTAAAAACCCAACTGTTCTGGCAAGGTCCACTACAGAACCAGGTGCTGCTGCTGTGAGAGCAGCTTTTTACAGGCGCTCCAGGGGAAAAAGGTCACATGGGCCAGGGTGGTTTTCAGTGCTCAGCTTCCCTTTGGTAATATTGTTAGACATGGAGAATATTTAAACAGGGTTTATGGCAACTGGCGAATCAATTGCCTTGAAATGATATGTATTACAAGGGAACTAAGGAAAGACTAAAAATATAACCCCTAATCTAAAGCCTTTGACATGTTTTCTGGACAGTAGTTTGTTATTACCCAGATGTATGCTCACAGAGCTGTCTGTGCAAATCAAAAACATCCATCATACTGAAATGAGCTTAATTATGAAAGTTTTGTTTTGCTAGTTAAGCTTTAATTTCAGTTATTCCTGATTTCACATTTTTTAGGTTCTCCTTTTACATTACATTCTGCTGCACATCCATCACACTAAAGCTGTTGGAATGACACATGCAATAAACCACAAAGCTGATTCCAAAAGATGGAGATGAAAATCTTCAAACCACTATATTTCTAGTGGAATGCATTCCTTGATCATTGCAATATTTTTAATTTTAAAATTTATTGTATTTGAGTATGAATAGGATGGAGCATGTGTTGTCAGATCCCAAGGACACCTGAGACCTACCACCACCCCAGCCTGCAGTGAGCTTGGACAGGCTGGCCTTAGTGTCTCTATTTGTCATGCCAAAATACTGATCCTCCTGAGGTGAGCACTGAGATTCAGTAACCCAGGTACGAACCCTAGAATACTGTGACAAGATTTTTTTTTACCCACAGTAATTTCTCGTTTGTGCCAATTTGTTGCCTTGGGTGGGGGCCACAACTGTGCTGCAAAAAGGTTTGGGGTCAAACTCCTGCTCCTGTATCTTGGGGCCCTGCAGCTCAGAGCTCCTGGGCTCTGTGGGAAGACATCTGTGTGTTAGAAAGCTTCACTACAGGTTGAAATAGTCCCCAGAGGCTACCCCTGGTGTAAAACTTGGAAACAGTGTCATGCTGACTTTTTATAAAACATGAGGAGTAAAAATAGATCATTCCAGGCTGACAATTCAAAATTTTTCAGTTGCACAATTTAGCTTGATACAACATCTATTTATCTGTAGACTGAGAATTCATCCACAGAAAACCTTTAACACTGTTGCACATGGCTGAAATCTGTGTTCCTACAAGTTCCTTAATGGTACCTTCATCCTTTAAACAAATTATAATTAGAACACCAGTATTCTCTTTTAAAATAGATATGTCACTTTTGTATCCATTTATTTCTAATTCGAGATGCTGCTGAAAACTCCCTTTGGAAATTCTGGGTTAAAAAGTCCCTTGCCACAAAGTGAAGAATATAACAAAATTAGCTTTAAGCAGCTCTGTCGTGCTTGCAATAATTTGCAGTTCCAGTTTGGGGTGTTGGTGCCCAGGATGCCACCCTGGCTGGCACTGGACTGCCCATCCCTAGAGAAGCTGCAGAGAGTGGCATATTGCCTGTGAGGGGGGACAACCACAGCGTGGTGGTGATGGTGGCCATGGTGACCTGGAATAAAAGAACAGTGAAATATCATCCCTTGCTTACTCCCCTCCCCAGTTTGGGAGGTCTTTGGCAAAGTCCTAAACAAATACCACGTTAGTTAACGTGAACAGATTGTGTAAGGAGGAAGAACAGTCTAAATGTGTATATATATACACACACCCCAGATGATATTATTATTGGAAAATCATGCAGATACTCAGATTCTCTTCAGAGTGACGTCCTTGATGAGCTGCTCTAAATTCTTTTGCAAGTGTGTCCTACAAGGAACACACCTCTCTTCAGGTGAACCTCATAATAACTATTGGCCAGAAGCTTGCTGTCTTTATTGCTGTAGAGGAAATAGAAAACAGCTGTCATTAACAGATATAAATTTATACAGCCCCTGCAGAGTCTTCAAGGAGCTGGGATTTACCACTGGTTAAAGATAAGTGCTTATGCCCTGCTTAGTTAGTGTAAGATTTCAATTTAGTTTATTATTTCTAAGTATTTTTGGGGTAGTAACTATTCTACCCATGATGTCTCATATTTGTAAATGTATCTTTATTTTTCCTCATTAATATTCAAGTCAGTTTATTTTAAGACTACATTTTTTTTCATTTTGTGACATTGTAAATAGAGTAGGATAGACATAGGTTTCCATTTCCAAAAGCCACATAGAGCATTTATTTCACACATCAGAGCAATCTGAGACAAAATCTTATTTTTGTCATGAAAATACAGTTCTTACACCAAGCAAGGTTGAATGGTGCAGCTACCCTGATGGGCTTCAGGGTAAGTAGACTCTTAATGTTCACTCTAATTAGTGCCCATGAATAGTCAAACAGAGCTCAAGGTAGCTTTCAAGTGCTGTGGTGTCATATTTGCTGTCAAACCTTCTAAATGAGAATGTGTCTTTCAGGACAGTGAGGGGGAGACATCAGCCTGCTTGCCATTCTGACACCTTATTTGTAACATAATTCTTTTAATTCATTTCCAATTTTATTTTCTGCTTTTATTTAGAGCTAGCCACTCTAACTTAATATGTAAGGTTTTATTACTAGTGCTAAACTTCCTCTGCCCAATAAAAGCTGGACAGGTGGCTAGTCACCATTTTATGAGCAGTTAAACCATTTAGCACATCGCCACTAGTTTTGCATTAGCACTAACCCTGGGATTCATTACATGGTTCAGCAGCACAGAAACCTAATGCATTATGGCCCAGCAGGCTTCACCTCAGGCTGAGTTCTGTTTGATTTTTTACTCTTGGTATGGATGCAAAAAGTCAACCCTCCTGCAAGAGACATGGTTGTAGTGGACAGCTTATCTTTAGACTGTCTCTGAACACTTACAATGAATCCATTTGGTGAAAAGTGCTAAATGGCATCAAACCAGAGGCCACCACCCACTCCATGAATGGGCAGATGCAGCCTGGGTGTCTAATGGGCAGCCCTTGCTGGGAGGGTGTTTCCCATTCCAGACTAGTCTAGGGGAGGAGGAAAAAAACCTAAGCAACAAACCACCAAAAAAAAAACCCACCACCACCACCAAAAAAAAACCCAAAAAACAAAAACAACAACAACAAAAAAACAAAACAAAACAAAACAAAAAAAAAACAAAAACAAACAAACAAACAAAAAAAAAACACAGAACGGGGGGGAAAAAAAAAGACAAGAGAGTGTTGATATTCTCTTAATCATTTGCTCCCCTCACACACATCGATGAAGCTTCCAGCACTTATTGCTAACCTCTGAGATGGTGTTTGCCATGTAGATATGCAGCCATTAGAAATATGAGAACCATCTGGTTCCTTTCTCCTTGGAGAGCAAACAGCTATCTGCCAAGGTGGGCTGAAGTCAGATGGGTTATTTCAAGATAAAAGGCTTGTTTTCTTTCTGTAGTTTCTCTCAGCCACACAAAATAACTGAATTTATCTATTTTTTCCCCTGCTGTTACTAAGTATATCTATATGAGGGTCCCCCTTTCCACCCTATTTGCCCTTTTTACCCCCTCTCTTCTCTTTCACCATTTCTATTTAATTTTAGCTCACTCCAATATTTCCCTCTGAGAAAAGCAGCAAAATAGTCATGTGGTCAAACCTACAGTAAAGGTTAAACTTAATCTCTGAACTGAATTTTAAAGAATATTTCATACATTTCTGTAAAAATGGTTGGGATTTTCAAAGAGAGCTGTCTCTCAAATGAGCAAAAAATCCCCAAAAACGAGGGGGGCGGTATTCTGGAATGGTTACTGCTTTCTGATGAACTTCTACCCTGAAGAAAGAGCAGTTTTCTCAGAAACAAGACAACTTTTCAGGACAGTGTCATTCTTCAAGATGACTACATGGATACTCATATACAGAAATGTGGTATAATGAATAATTTTGTCTTAATTTTTTCCAAGGGGAGGTTTTGAAACTCGCAGAATTTCCTTTGGGATTTTGGGGTTGAATCTGCTCCCTCTGAGGCTCCTTTGGTGCTGCTGTGTTCCTTTATCCCCTGGCAGCCCCAATTTGGGAGAAGCTCAGCCAAGGGCACGGGACTGCGGGACAGCAGCAATGTCCCCTGGCAACACTGTTTTCTGGAGAAACAAACAATACAACGCCGAACTTCCAAGAAATTTTCAAAATAAAAGATCATTCTCTCTGGCAAGCAGAGAACAACAGCTTGCAAGTTTGAAATATGTGTATTGACATTTGATTTCTTGCTGCTCAAACATACTTTGGGGTTTCATTTAGCCTGAGCTCAACTGCTGGTTGTTTATACAGGCTACTGGCTGTTTACATTAGGTCAATACACAGGACAGGCTGTTTATAGCGGACCAGCAACAAATTCCACAGCACAGTCTGTCTCCAGCACTGCTGCTCCTTGTATGTGCAGAGCTGGAAGGAAATAAAAATATCAGCTCTGGAAATCAACAAGTAACAAACACTCCTATGTATGGAGTATTCCTTCTTGCTTCAGAAGTGACCAGCACCATCACTTTTAACTGGTTTGTTTTTTTGTTTTTTTTTTTTCAAAATTATACAGCACAATAAGATCAGCACAACAAGAATAGCAAATGATGGGGAAGTGTCAAGAGGAAAGTGAAAGGTCCCAGTTGATGTTTGTCTCCATCTGCAGGGTCACAGAAGATGCATTTTTAAGCACTTAGTGCACTTAGCTCACAGTGTAGCTGGTTCCAGCTCCACAAACGCAAAAGCTCCCATGTTTAATTGGAAGATTTCTCTTCTGAATGACTTCATGGGCTGCTCTGACAGAGCTATGTACAGAGCTCGGTTCTCCTGTCCTGGATGAGCAACGCTGTTTGTACCCTTCATGTAATTGATAAACATTGGCAATGCCACTAAATGGCTTCTTGGCTACAGATCAGTGGGGTCCTGTCAGGCTGTGGGACAAGGTAGGTTTCTTGTCCCACCGCTTTCAGCAGCTCTCCACTGATTCAAGCTGACAGAGGTCATCATTAGGGGATTCACACAAAATGAAGGATGATGAGCTTGGTGATCTTAAAGATCTTTTCCAACCTAAATTATTCAGTGCTTCTCTTCCTTGAGCCCCAGCTCCCCACAGACCACCACGAAATTCCTCCTCTGTTTCTGCGCTTTCCCAGGAAGGGTGCTGCCAGTTGGAGAGAAGACAAGGGGGAAAGCCCATCCTTAACTTGCTTGTCTTGCTGGTCCCAGTAAACCTGTCAAGAGAGTTGCTGACTGTCCAGATGCTGCTGGGGACCTTAATTCTGTGCTGAGTGTGTGTGGATCTCAAAAGATCAGAAATCTCTCTTTATTTCTGGGAAATGCGAACTTGATGTGCATTTTTTTTGCACGCTTCAGCAGTTTTGTTCTCATTTGACATTTAACTACAAATGCAATTTGACTTGCTTTTGATTTTGGGGCCTGTGGCTGCCTGTGTGCATTCCCAGCTGTGGCCCTCAGGAAGAACACAATGAGAAAGGGCATAAGGTTGAGTGATACCCACCCAAAAGGGAATGGTTTCATCTCCTGCTAGTCAGCTCTGGGCCCTTAACAGCTGGTGAAGAGCATTTTCCCGTGGGTGTTTCTTCCAACTAGATCCAGAGATGAGCAAAAAGCACATGACAAGGGGCTCATCCCACGTTATCTGTGGGCTATTGGATACAGAGGAAACCTAGATGTGTAGGTGGATTAGGTATCTGGCTGCTCAGTGGCTAAGAAGGATGAAGACTTTCATCCTACCTCTTGCAGTCCTTTGCAAGTGCACATGTGCCTACGTGTGCCAGCCTCACCAGGGCTACCCAGGAGGGTAGCAGCTACTGAGTTTTGTGAGGATGCATGCAGGCTTTCCATGAGTTATAATGTTAATGCCAGATTTTATTAATAAGTAAATAAATAGCTCCAAGAGAGTGCAACTGGTTTAGCACCACTTACTATTTCCATCAGGAACTGGAAGCCTGTTGCCTCCCCTAGAGCTGAGAGAGGATTTAATGCACTGGCTCCTCTCAGGGTTGGCTTATGCTTAATTCTGAACAAGAAATCGTTGCCATGCTGGTTTTTCTTCTTCTCCTGCAGTAATATCATCAGGATGAATTTAATACAATATCAAGGTTGTGATGAGGTTTTATGTTTCAAGTGTGTATTTCTCCAATGCCCCATCACTGTAGTACTGGGTTAAAAGGCACCTTATTTGTCAGATAAAATAAATAGCTTTTATCAACTTTTCTTGTGGTCATTGCTAGTAGTCTGAAAACTCACCATCTTGTGTCTCTGAAATCCTCCAGTTAAATGATAAAAGGAAGCTGCTCATGAAATAGGCAATGTTGCACATATTCCTGACAGTTGCACAAGGAACTGAAGCTTGCAAAGAAACAGAAGCTCTTAAATTTTGGCAGCATTCAGTGAACTGCCTCCCATTAATAAATAACTGACATAATTTCCAACTTTTTACTCCTTTACAGATGCTTTTTGCTTGGCAGCTGGCCTCATCCCAACCAAGTCAGGAGTAAAAATTCATGATGATTTCAGCTGGCCAAATGGTCAGGAGGCTGAGAATGGATATCTGGATGCTGCAGCACTCCGGGGAGAGCAGGGAGCAGCAGCCTCTTCAAGAAGCCTCTGTGAGTAGAAAGATTCAGTCTGATCTTCTTTAAAAGTTTTTCTCTGCTTTTTAGACTTGGGCATAGATGTGCTCCATGAGAATCTGCTTCCAGCGCTGCTTCACAGACTCCCTTTGCTCATATCTCATGCTAAGGAAAACGAGCTCCATGTTATGTGGCAGCTGTATGGGTGAGGTTTGGAGGGCTGAAGAGTGTGCATCCAGGCAAATCAATTCTTGCCACAAGGGGTAAGGCAACTGTACCTTTCTTTCCCTCACCTCTAACCAAACCCCCTCAGCCCAGGAACAGGCAGGCTCACACACTGGGAGGTGAGGCTGCTGTGCAGCTGCCACTGCTGCATTTGCACTGGGGCTGCATCCATTTCTCAGCCCCTGCTGCCATCAGTGGGGAAGAGGTGTCCTAGTTGTTGCTTACAGACCTTATAGCTGTGTAGAGCACAGAATAAAATTCCCATGCCAGTATTTAAGCTTTTTTATCCCTGGTAATGTTAGCTCCAGTGGTGGAAGGCAGGCAGGAGCAGCACACAGGCTTGTGGAGGGTCCCTGCTTTTCCCTGAAATTCAGAGCTCATCTCAGCAGTGTGGCACTTGCTGGTGATGACCTCAGGGGATCTCTGTGCTGTGCTGGAATGGGCCTGAGCTTTCTTGCTGCCCAGTTGATCAGGGAAGTGTGGGGTGACCCAGGATTTGAAGCACCCTAGGCTGAAGCAGAGCTTTGTCTTTAGCAAAGGCACTGCTGCTGGATAGGGCTCTGTGCCTGCTTGTGTAATCCAACTGCTGCACTGGTTTTCCAGCAACAACTCTAAATGCCATTCATCAATAAATCCACTGGGCTGCTCGGCTTGTATTACATGCCACTGATTAACTACCATTAAATTAGCAGTTAGTGTAATCAGATATAAACATTCCTTTGTGGCTAAGCTGTTAAACTTTTTTTCCTTTTTACAATTGCGTGTAACACATGTCGGCACGAGACAGGCTCAGTAATTTCACATTACTGCAGCTAAATTATGTTTGTGGGCTCCAGAAACGCTTCTGGTGCTACCAGGCTCGTAAACACCTACCTGGCAGGGAAAAGCTACAACTTCTGCCCCAGAGCATTCGGGGTTTAACAGGATTCGACGTAGTACAGTGAGTGGATTTATTACATAAATATGTGCCTGGGCTACGGGCAAGCGATTGATAGGAGTCCAGAATTTGATTTCCTGACACTGACTGTTGACTTTCACCCTGGGTCACATTATTAATTGGTGTAAGTCAGCACCTAACACGTTACAGGGAGACATGAAAGAAAGGTAGGTGGTAGCAGTTTAAAAGGAGAGGGGTGTGACTCCGTGTGGCTTTCAGCTCTGGGAATTCCAGGCTGTCATAGTAAAAGTGTATTTTTGTTTTTCAAAAAGAGACATCTCATAGGTATTGATTTGTATTTTATGTGTGGCTCTGTTCCTTCTCCATTGCTAGGTTTTTCTGTGACTCTTAAAAACAAAAATTAAATACACAGGTACAGTTATTCTTACACACCAGTGCAATACAGAACATGATGAAATTATTAGTGGAAGCTGCTATCTTAGTGCCATTGTTACATCATAAAAAATACCCATCAGCATCCATGTCCCTGTCAGAGCCTTCTGTGCCCTCACAATGCAAGAAAATAGCTAGAACTTGAAGCCCACACAGAACACTGATAATCTTGAGACAAAAAATATCTGTGAAACATAATTTTTTCAAATGTTTGGGTGGTGGTGTTGTTTTGGGGTTTTTTCCTATATTAATCTGATGATGTTTTTATTGTTTAGCTATCACTGTATTGGCTTCTAGAAAAATGCTTATATACTTTAAATTATATGTGTGCATGATCATAGGTGAAAATTTATACCAACAATCTAAATAACTCAGGATCTGAAAATTTAGCTACTGGATTAGCTGTTTTAAAAATTCAGTCTTGTCTCTTTAAAAATCATAACATCCAAAGCATTTAATTCAAGTTCTTGAGAATGATTTTCTTTCTTTAATTTTAGTTGTACTGTTTGGAAGTACTGTATGGATTGTTACACTTGGATAATATGTTGTGTTTTGCTCTCATGGAAACCTGCAATTTCTCCAAATATGTTCAGACAGCTTTCCTGAGTCTTGGAATGGGAAAGCAAGAGAATTCAGCTTAACTGCCTGTGTTGTCTTATACTATGTTTGACTATTTGACAAACCTTATGATACAAATTACTTGGGTTTCTAAAACCTAATAGTGGGTTACCCTCCAAATGTATTCTCCCTCACTTTATGAGAAATGGAAATTTGTATGGCTACTCTTAATATTTTCTTCAGGGGTAAAAACCTGTAGAAACTGGATTAGTGTGTTGACTCCCTCAATTAACTTTAATCTAATATCCTGCCTATTTAAATTAGTGTAAACATTGGTGTATAGGGCTAAGGGAAAGACTTGAACTGAAAAAGATTTATTTAAGGATTAGTGTAGTAGCTAAATTAGAATTAAATCCAGGAAGTAAACATCCCAGCAATGCACGTTGTGGGAAACAAGAGACCACAGCAAAGATCAGTGGTTTGAAACAATAATGTGCCACCATGGGAAGAGAAAGGAAGAAGAGGAGAAACAAGTAAATCAAGCATTGCTGTACAAATAAGACTCTAAGCCTATTACTGCCACACAGGTTGTGGGGAAACTCCCAATTAAATGCAATGGAAAGAAACTTTTATCCTTTTCAGCTTTCTCCTTGATTTGCTCGGTTGAATTACACTGTGGGCTGAAATACCCACAACAATTGGAGTAAAAGGATAAATTTGTAGAAGAATCCCTGAAGGTACAGAAATTATCACATTTGCTGGCATCAGATTTGCTACAACATCTACTGAGGGTTTATTAGACCCTTTGGATAAGAAACCAAGCAGAAAAAAGCACTTCACTCTCTGTTAGGCTGCACTGGGAACCAGAATTGCCTGGGACATAAAAGCATGAATGCTTTCCCAGACCTGGCAGAGATTTTATCTCTGTTCTGTCCAGCACTGCCATGGCAATGCTCCAGCACACAGCCAGCCAGGACTGGCTCAGCAATACCACACTTTGCTGAAGCGAGGTGGGGTCAGACTCCTCTCCCAGGTAACGACTGATAGAACAAGTGGAAATGGCCTCAACTTGTGCCAGGGAGGTTTAAGCTGGATATTAGGGAAATTTTCTTCATCAAATGGGTTTTCAATGACTGGAACAGTCTGCCCAGGGAAGTGGTGGAGTCACCATCTCTGCAGGGATGTAAAAGACATGTAGATGTTGCACTTAGGGACATGGTTTAGTAGTGGACTTAGCAGTGCTGGATTAATGGTTGGACTCGATCCTAGAGGTCTTTTCCAACCTTAACAATTCCATGGTTCCATGAAGCATTTCGGACTCCAGGAGTCCTTTGTGTGCCAAAGGCTGAAAGGAGATGACTCTGTTGTCAGACTATTGAAAGCTGCCTTACAAATTTAAAATAAAAGCACTAAGCCTGCTCTTGATATTTATTTAGTTGTATTTACTTGGATAGAAACACGCTACCTGCCAAATTATCACTCTTGGACCTGAATTATTTTTGCAGTTTGACTTGCACGTGTCAGTTTGATCAAATGTCACTGAACTGGTGACCAAAACCTGACAAGAAATCAGCCTGGGGTAATATGGCTGGAGGATGCTCTGGCTGACTGACTTATAAATTAGACAAGGGCTTGTTTTTGCTAAATACAGTTTAAACTGGTTTTCTTCCTATATACTCAACAGCCTTAGGAAATGTTAGGTATCCCCTTTTCCATTGGCCCTTATTGTCAGAAAAATCAGCCCACTGCTACAGTGCTGCCAAGGAGCACAGGAGCCCTGTGTTAAATGGTGCTCTGCCCATCAGCAGCCAAGGCCACAGCACTCCAGCACAGGGAGAAGGAAGGCTTGGATCTGCAGGCACCCGGCACGTGTGGGGCAGCCTCTTCCAGCAGAACATACAGATTGCTTCCCAGCCACGTATAGAACTCATTTTTAAACATTGTTTTGGCAGTTTCTTTGCGGTCTATACCCCCAAAAGACTGAAATGATCCAGCCAGCTTATTCCAAAGGAAAATGTCTGAATTTCAACTCTTATGAGCAGTTGTCTTGTAAAGGCAGGCAGCTTAGTATTTCATCTTCCTGACTAAAGCAGCTTTTAACAAGCTTGTTCTTGGCAGAAGGTTTTGGACTTAACCATGACAGAAATACATCACATGCCTTAAGAACATGCTTTGTGTGAACTGCCACCCTGCTTGGCAGGGGATGTAAAGAAACACTGGTTCAGGGGTGACCTGAACGCTCGTAGTGTGTCTTCTGAGAGGTCAGCAGGGAGGAGTAAAGAAGTGCTGCATCACTCTTCATGGGACGTCTGCTTGCTGGGAAGGGGATAGTTTACAGGGCTGTTACTTCACAGGACACAAAAAAATGTCACTCCACAAATTAATGATCCTTGGTCTAATCCCCTTCTCTGCCTGAGCGGAGGAACACCCTGAACACCCTGCCAAGCAAATGTTCCATAGTCCCTTCTGGGTGGATGTGGATGGCAAACACAAATGCAACAACTCCGTGTTCCTCACTCACCTTAAAAGGCACAGCTGCATCAGCTGTATTGAACATGAAGCAACGAGATCTCTGGGTAGATGCTCAGTCTAAGAGTATGCTAACAAACTTCCCCAGTCATGTAATTCAAGTGCTGTGGTGGGGCCAGAGGGTTCAGCACCCACCTTAGGCTGACCCTAATTGCCATCCACTCCAGGGTTTTGTTGCTCTTTTTCCCAGTGCATGGTACCTCACTTTGGTAGTAGTGCCACTGGGTCAACAATTGATGCCTTCTTCAAGCTAAGCAGGTTCATACTTTTCTGACAGTGTAGGAGGACTTGGGTCTTTTATGAGAATTCTTTTATCAGATGCTGGCAAAGATAGGCCATTAGATAAGCATGAAGTGGACCCAGTCTGTGCAGAAAGGGCAAAAATCTGTCCATAGATCAACTTTCAATAAGTAATGGAACTAATTTAAGTCTGCTTGATTGTGTTACCTTGGAGTTCTAAAAAATTGCAAGAGGCACTTTAGTTTCAGATGGGGTATAAAGAGAGAATACAGATGCCATTTCAAGGCTATGCCTGTCTCTGAAAAATCAGATCTGAAGAACTCTTAGATGGAGTATTAACCCTGAGATGTTCACTGGGCCAGTGTGGACCCATTTGCTGGTGTCCTGACAGCCTCCCCAAGAACATACACATTGGGAGTTTGTCTTACCCAGACCAACAAGAGTTTGGTGCCTCTACTGATGTCTGCCATCTCACCAACTTTACAGTAGCCTGGCAAGGGGGAGCTTTTGACTTGCAGAAACTTTAGGCTAAGCTGGAGCAACCAACCCTGGTTGGTATTTGGTGTTGGTTCTCTGTGTGGCCCCACCAATGCTTGTGCTGGTGGGGAGAGCCGCAGTGAGCTGGCTGGGGCAGGAGAAGGAATCACTGCCTCACTGGCTGGGCTCACCTGTTCTCATTCACAGAGCTCATGAACATGCTGCCTTGATGCAACTCTATTGAGTTTTTTCCATTGACAAAAGATTTTTGGAGCAGGTCTTTGTACGGGATCAGCAGGGAAAGTGCCGATTTACTTGCGATGTTTTACTGCCCATTGCATGAATCGTGCATATAAAAAAGAGATCACATCCGAGTAGTGGTTTCCTCCTCCTGTTTAAATGAATTCAACTGCTCAGCTTCCATTTCCCCATCAGAGCTCCACATCAGCCAGCCCTGTTTGTGGAAAAGCCAGCAAGCATGTTTCAGCCAGTGTGGGGTATTAAAGCAGGAAGCCAGCACAGGGTTGGTTCTCCTTGTTCCTCTTGCTATAGAGTTTCACAGCCTGGGATATTAGTAAATATTTATGTTTAATTACTTTCACTTAAGAAAAACAACCACAGCCAAGAAAACTACAGAGCAATTTAATGGATTTTAACTTGCCACACTAAACTGCCTTCTTAAACATAATGAATTATATGAAGTCATCCGGTTTCAGCCTCTCTTAAGGAGGTAATTTAATTCAAATAGGGTTGCGTATTTCTAGCTTCAGTGTCTGAAAACATTTACAGTGCCAGTAACTGTTCCATTGCCCTGAGTTATTCTCCAGACTGAGAGACAATAACAAGCTAAGCTTAGAAAAGCGTGCTGTGGTTTGGTGTAAGTGATAGATGAAATTGCTACGTTCATTGCCTCAGGGCAGAAGTGCTGGGAGAGTGCGTTGGACTCTCTTTTAAGTGAGACAGTAAAACAAAAACAGGAAAGTAAATATGACATTAGCTGCTCAACAGCATTTTAAAAAAATCAAAAGATTTTGATTGAGAAAACATCTTACAAAAGGGCCTCTTCCCTCTGGTTCCTAGGTACAAGGTTGTCTTTCTCACATATGGGGATTAGATTCAGGTATATGTCTTTTGGTCCACTGTTGCAATATAACATAAAGTTGCTTCTGTTCCCTGGCAGCACTGCAGAGCTCATATTCAGGGAGAAAAGAAGGGCAATGTTGGGTTACCTATACAACTCATTTTTTCCCCTGACAGGTAACTAATAGAAGGAACTAAAGAAATATCTGTACTATTCCACCTATAGATCCCCAGCTGCTGAATGATGCATAGAGTTAGAAACGCCCACCAGGGCATTTTTCCCCTCAGAAGACAAATGGTTACCATTGGATTGAGTTTGGCAGTTAAGAGTCAGAAGGTCTTGCCACAAAAGCTATAAAACTTTGTGAGGCTTTCAGTGTCCTTTAAATGGTTGTCCTTTAAAGTAATTGCATACTCTAAAGCTCCTTATGGGGCTTAAGGGCTTTATTTGCCAGGACAACTGCACACCTTGTGAAAAAAACTGTAATCCAAATCCCAAGCTTGGTTCTGCCAGCTCTCCAGATGTTGATAGCTGAACTTGCAAAAGCTGCTAGATGTTGATTGCTAGGTATGTAGCCTGCATGTATGCCTGTCAACATAGTAGACAGAAGATGCTCAGGGAGAGCCCCTGTGTTCCTGATACATCTCCAGAGCTGGATACACAACTCACATTTATGCAACTTCACTCCTCTGTTAAAAGCACGTGTAATGACTGCAACACTGAGCAAAGATTACTGTACTAGGAAGCGCTGCGAGTGCTACAGTCCCCACACAAAAACATTGCCATCATCCTTTGGCTGCCCACCATGACCAGCTGTGGAGATAGTACTTTTTGCCAGATTTTGAATAGGACTGTGAGCACACACAACATTTAGAGGAACCAGCCTTGGCTACAGAGCTTGTGGGGCCCCGGTGAAATCACAGTCCAAGATTATTTAGCACATTTATGTTATTTATGTTTTCTAGTCATCTCCTGTTTCAGACACCATTTCTCATCTATTAAAGCCTTATCTGAGAACACACTCATTCTTCTTGATTCATATTCCAGCCTTGGAGCAATTCCGTGACTTTCAAGCCAACTGATTGAAGAGTGAGCCACTGATTGGTATTTTTATGGGTAAACATGGCAGCTTTTGGATTGCTTAAAATCTTTGAAGATCACAGAAAGGCAAAGGGTTTTTTTCCAATACTTGTGGGATGGGGACTGTATCCTTCCTGGAATCATGCAGCATCTGGCTGAATGAAACTGTAAGTGTGCAGGCATTGCAAGCTATGTGACTGTTAATTTGTTCTGATTGCAAGCTCTTCATGTCCATTCACATTCACATTCTGACTGCTGATTAATTATGTGCTTAAAGTTTTACTCGCATAATACAAAAGTCACCCCTGGGAGAACATTGCTGAACATGCCTGATGAATGTACAAGCTCTTCTTTAAAAGAAGCCATGTATGAAGTTGCTCAGGTGTTCTTACAGAAGACTTCTGATAGGATTATATATGAACATACAGCAATGGAAAAAAAATATTCATTAGAAGGGATTACATTTAAACATTTCAAGATGACTGATATATTTTCCCTTTTATCTCTGACTTGAGTGAGCTGTTGAATGGAGCTCAGAGATTATTTCTTGTCAGAACCCATCAAAAAACCCTGAGATCACTAAGGCATTTGAGCACGTTGAGCATGAAATTTTCATTGCCCTCTATGGTACACTTTAACTACGTCCAAAAACCAGTATTCACTGCTAAGGGTACTTTGTCATCTTATAGGAGAACTAATTTCATTTAAGCTCATGGTCAGTAATCAGTCTGGAAATGAAACCACTAATTTTAATGCAGTAAGTGCATGTACGCATTAAATTTTATTGCTTTGTCTGAATTTAAAAGGGCAAAAGTAGGGCAACTTCAGGTCAGTGTAAAGTTGCAGGTGCCTGTAATTTACTGCTCACCTCTTAAGAAAGGAGAGCTCAGTGTTTCAAACTTTTAGTCCTGCATATTGGTGAAATAAACTTCCATGCTGCATATTTCAGGAAGATTTGTATCCAGCTTTTGGATTATATCATTTACGTGTGAGGACCCTCTCACCTAAGGACACAATGTGGGTAAAGTGCTCAACAGACTCGACTGTGTGCTGCCATTATAACCAGGAAAAACACAGATTTCATGAATCCTGAAACTTGCTACCCAAGCTTGATATAAGTAAAGATCTATTGAGCCAACTATAAATGCATTAAAGAAAGCATAATAATAAGAATGCAACCAAAGCCAAGAATATTTCCGTTTTTTCAAAGGCTTCCAAACATTTTATACGCCACAAGATCATGTGCAGACTCAAGGCATCACATTTCAAGTTAAAGTCAGACATTCATCTGTAACTTTGAATATATGGGTTGGAATCAAACACAATATTTTCACATTACTTGAGTTTAGGCTTTCTTTGTGTTTTTATGTTCTTGTTCAAAAGAAAGGAAATCCCTGATACCAAGACAAGTAATCTGTGTTCTGAGCCAATAAATCCTCAGGGAATTTGAAACAGGTAGATTGTAAGAGGCCCTTTTTGGAGTCTGAAAAGCAATGGGTGACATTAGACCGATCTTAATGAGAGTTGCAGGTGCTCAGCTTTTAGGAAGAGGTCATTTCCTGTGTGTTGGCACAATGACAAAGATGGAAGATTGAATGGTTCTTCTGATTCACAACTCAGTAATACAGACCTCTTAACTGGAAACGGCTGAAAAGGTACCCTTGGAATGCTCTTGGTGCCCTAACACATCCTAAACACTTCAGGCACATCTCAACATCATTAAAATAATAGATGCAAATAAGAACCTGCTAGCTGGTAATTGACAACAGCTCCTTTCCCAGTCCTTATTGTTTGGTTTCAGGTTCCATACAGATATCTTGTGGCTTTGTTGTCATCCTGACTACAGTAAAAAAAAAAAAAAAGAAACAAACCAAAAAAACCCCTACCACCAGTGCCAGTGCATATCTTTGTATTGAATTTTAACAAGAACAATTGATCAGGTGGAGACTGGAGAGTCTGAGATATTTCTCTTAGCCTGCTGGGAAAGCACAATTTTGATAACATGTCCAGCCATGGGCTGAGCCTAAAACACCATCTAAAATCACCTAAACTTTCTTGTTTGTCTCTTGACCTCTGTTTGCAGTCATGGCCAAGTGATTCAATACAAATTCCCTTGAATAAACATGCAAGTCAAACCAGCTATTTACATTTGAAGTGCATCATCATTAAGGTTTCAAGCTGTCAATAGGACCAGCACAGGAAAATGTTATTATTAGACCCAAAAGTCTTCAAGGGAATGTGTGAGAAGAAAGGCTGATATCAGGGGACCAGTAATCTGTTCCTAGCTGGCTTTTAATTCCACTTAGCAAACATGAATGATTTTGAGTGTTGAATGAAGAAGCAAGCTACAGAACCTGTACCAGGCATTTGAACTACAGCTGGCTCGAACACAATTTGCCTGAAGGCAACATTTTTAAGTTCAAAGGTAAACATTTGGCTTTTTATAGAGAAAATTAGTTGTACAGCATATTTGATTTAGTATACGGCTACCCAGTCCAACTTTTAATTGAAATATATTTTAAAAAATAACCCTTCTTTCATTGACAGTGTGCAGTTTCCTGGAGAGCTGCATACTTGCTAGTAAACATTGGTCCTCAGGGCCAGGTCTAGAAGACAGGGGTCAGAACTTCTATAACTTAATATTTTCCAAGGCACCCTAAAGGCTTCCTATTACCTTCCCATGTAAATTGTTTACAGCCAGCTCCAAAGAGGAGCTCTCCTGCAGGACTTTGACCATGCCTGTAAACTGATAAAAAACCTCCCCCTGGAAAATTCCCCTGATGAACCTCATCATATTATTTTATTGTCTTCAATCCTAAGCATATGCACAGGGATCCTTTCTGGCAAAAACACAGGCAATAAGTAATGCTGAGTAAGGAGAGGTCTATACATTGAACTTATTAAGCAGTGATGGTGGCATTCTGTAGCTCTTCTTGCTGTTGGACTAAATGGAGCTTTCTAAGGCTGCTCCAATGTCAGCACACACTTTCCTGCAAAGCTGTCACATAGCATTTGCATGCAATTTTGGACATTTTGGTATGGCCTGCTTAGGTTTTATTTCTCATAATTGTGGGGCTTTTTTTTGTTTAAGTAAACTTTTTTAAAGTGAGGAAAGCCTATGCTGTACAATGAGGTATTGAGAACCATGTGTTCCATGGTACAGAAAGATATGTTATGATTCTTATCTTCATGAGACTGTGAAAAAATAGTTCTTTGTCCTCAAACTCATTAAAAAGTTATTTAATAAAGAACTTGAAACCATTATCAATATTTACAAAAGAAATGCTTGAGAGCTGAGTTATGTGTTTTGAAATTCACAGAAGGCTCAGTGCATTGAAGCAACAATATACGTGATAGGAAGTATAGCTGACATTTTCCAAATATAAAAACCAGATGATGGAAGGTTTAATTTCTGTGAATTGGAGCAGTAGCTGAGAGCCTAATAATCTCTCAGGAATATTTTCAACCCACTGGGGTGCTTAAAGAATATAAGATTCTCAGCATTTCTGTCAAAGCAGTTGAGATCAGTGTGATTTTGCTAGATTCAGAGGTGGCTCCAGAATTAATGTAGATTTGAAGACTAAAAATTTTTTTNCGGGAGGGTGTGTTGCTTTATTTTTCCCCTGAATAACAGCTGAAGAATCCTCAGAAATCCCTTTAACCCTTGGCCCGGGGTGCCCAAGCCCTGTTGGCAGGTCAGTCCCCACCAGTCAAGGCAGCAGGGTGCTCCTGCTCCCGTGGCCATGTGCTGAGCTGTGCAGGTATGAGCATCCTGACTCTGCAGCCCATTCAGGGCTTGGCTGGTCTGGCAGAAACCCACTGGGCATCTCCCTCTCAGCTGTGAGTCTGTGAGTCAGTGCATGAACTGTCCTAAAGTCCACACCAGCAAAATGGGCTTTAAATCCACCTTCTGTGTTGCTAAACCTGCCCCAGCTGCTGGAAATGCATGTGCTGTCAGTCTGTCTCTTCCATTCATACTTGAATCAGGGACTGACTCAGCGCTTTTATGCAGCGACTGATAAAAAGCATTGCAGTACAGAATAATTTCTGTAACCATTTTTAATCTTCAGCCCATTATGAGAATTCATGGTGGAGGGAAACCCATCATGTAGTCTCCTGCCAGAGTATTTCAGTAAGAGATGAGGGACAAGGGATAACTCTGGTCCCTCTGGGATTCAGATATGCAGGTCTCCTGGGTTGCAGGACAGTCCTAACTCCCAGGACTGGAATCAGGACCAAAGCTACTAAGCACCAAGTTAGGCAGTAATAACTACAGTCTTGGGCATCAGGTCTGCACAGGTGATCCCTTTTACCCATATACTCACTATTACTGAAGGCATACTTATGTCTGAGAATACCCTATCTGGGCTTCAAACACACACACAAATATTCAATTAGTAAAGGCAGTTTTGTGAGATATTCATCCACATGATGTATGAAAATCCCAAACTCTTTGTGAGATTGTTTAACATGATGTAATTGGTTTTTATCAATGATGCAGTGCTTATGTGAGTGTACTTCACTGCTCATGCTAACAGGGCTGTATGTTCCCTAAACTATGCCAACAGTTGATTTAAAAATATTCAGGCAAAAGACAAAAAAAACCCCACATAGTTTATTTTACATTTTTAAATACACACCAGGGACTTTAAATTGATACTTTAGCAGGCTTGAAAATGGCCTAATTGGACTGAAGAGATGGCAGAAGGGTCACTGAGTAGATGCAGTGACCAATATCATATTCAAAGGTAGGAGCCTGACCACTGAGTGCTTTAGTTTCCCCAGAAGTTTCCAACTTGGTGAATGTATGCTCTCAGGCTGAGCTTTAAGCAGTAGTTGGATGAAATCTAATCCATACATCTGGAAACAGCCTGTGTATCACAGCGAATACGTGCAAAGGGGGCTGCTCTTGTATTTGTGTCCCATGTGTTTGCTTTTATTTGATTTTGTATTTGGGTGGGAAAGGGAAAGAGGAAATTCTCTGACATTTTCACATGCCTTTTTTTTTTTAAGTGACTCTGAGAAACAATTCAAACATCTTGTCTATTCAAAGGAAAGGCTGTAAAGGGACCTGACATCTTTCCTTTTCTCTCATAGAAAGTACCACACTCCCATCTCTAAGAACCACTACTGCAATTATCCTGCCTGCCAGCATCCTTGGAGGTAGATATCAAAGGCACAGGAATAAATTACAGATCCAGGTCTTCCTGTTTGCTATGTCTTTGTGAACTGGTAGATAGCAAGTAGTTGTCTTCTGAGTACAAAATACTCTGCTTCTGCTCCTTTCCATTGTTCTGTGCTGCTGGAACAACTAAGATTCAGATAACCACCTTCTGGATCTCTCCAGTCTGACCCTCTATTTCTGTGCTGATTGTAATCCAAAATTGTTTAAGCCCCCTAAAAAACTACTACTGCTGCAAAGGATTTTATGACCTAGCAAAATATCTGCATCTGTATCTTCTACAATCTAGAAGCTCACAGCTCCTAAACCTCTTCAATGCTATGTAAACAGATGAATTAAAATAAAAACATTGGTGGTGATTAATTATGCCTGGATTAACAGAATGCCAGCCTTTGCTTATTGTTCTGGGAGTAAGGAGGAGAGGAACCAGCACTGCCCTGCTAGGAGTGGCTCAGTCCCTGCACGCAGTAATTGCAGTGTGCAAAAGGGTGCAGGAGGAGGAGGAGGAGGAGGCTGAGAAATTACCATTTTATCTGCTGGCAGGAGGAAGAATCAGAATGGATGATTGGAGGGGCTGCATGAAGGAAAAAGCCTGGGGGTGTGCTGGGATAAGCAGGCTCAGAGATGAAGATGGGAAGGACAAGAAGACTTCAAGCAGAGCCTGAAGGGGTAAGTGGTAAAGACACAGTAGAGGGAACTGTACCTCCCCAGACACCAGGGCAGAGAGGCAGGCACAGGGCAGCCACTTCCAAGGAATGTTAGGGCTCTGTTTCAGTGGTTTGAAGTCACATACTTGAGTCCTAGTCTTTCTTGCTTCAGTCCTGCAGCTGCCCAGGGCCATGGGTTTCCCTAGACTCCGGCCTATCCCGATTCCCAGAACAAGCTCCCAAAGGTTATCTTTGCAAGGAGAAAAGGGATGGTGCTTATTGTGAAATGTACCAACTTCAGGCCATAAATCCCAAGACATTTAGCGACCTTCATGTTTGCATGACTGTACACTATGCTCGTGTAGTATCATAGTTACTGCAAATATTACCATGACGTTGCCTGAACATTTTGCCTCCCATAAAAACTGTGTGAGCCATGGCCACAGAGAATTGTAGCTGAGGCTTAGGAGCACGGACAGCACCCACTCCTGGCCTGTAAAATTGCTCCTTTCCAGCCTGATCCTCAGCAGAAACCCTGGTTCCACATGCTGAGTGATTAGACCAGCACTGCTGAAGCTGTTTCTTCGTTTCTCAGCAGGTCCTCATTTGATGTCAATTCATACAGCTCCACAAATGAAGCCCATTCACACCGGGAGCCCACCCTCTGCATTAAAGTATTAGGTTATTGTTTATTAGGCTGACCAGATGTTATGTGCATGTGTGTGTGGTTTTCCATTTCAGACCATGAAAAAAAGAGAAGTAAACGTAAGAATCCTAAGAGTGCCTACAAGCCACAGAGAGCTTGGATTGAAATACAAATGTGGGGATGAGGCAAGGCAGTGTGATTCACTAGAGGGGAGAGAGCCTTGGGTTGTCTCCTGGGTGCTGCAGGATCAGAGGTAAGTCACTTCCCACGTGCATGTGGACTTCCCACTTCCCACCTGGAGTGTGATGCCTTCCCATTCCCCTTGGGTATAGAGCCCCACCTAATCCTTTGGGGACCAGTGCTGGGCATTTCTAATGTAATATAAATCATCAGATGAAAGGGGGGATTTAAAAACAATTTCTTTTGTTGCTGGTACTTCAAAATACTTTACAAGCCATATCAAGAGGATTTAAAAAAATCTTTCTTTATGAGTTGCTTTCTTTTCCAGAATAGTATCCTTGGAAATGACCCACTGGGTAAAAACAAAACAATACTAAATCCCTGTGAAAACCAGCCGTTTGAATTTCCATGGATGCCAGTACCTTCAAAAGCCTGCAGTGTGCTTGGGTGGCACTGTGGAGACAGAACGGTTGGGACCGAGGGCTGGCAGCACTGAGATTACAGAAGGTGCCATGCAAAGTGCTGGTGAGCACATTTGTCTGTGCAGCCAGGCTCAAACACAGACCCTGCAATGTGAGTCCAGGCCTGTGCCAGCTCATGCTGCTCCAGTTCACACCAGCACCGTTCAGTTAAGATGCAGCCACACCGCAGAAGTGAAATCAGTGAGAAGAAGAAGCCACAGAGTAAACAACTCACCTAAACAATCCACCCAGTTGTTCAGGAAGCTGCCGGTGCCTTTACCCCTTACTTTATGCACTAGATAATGTGACCACCGTGCTCATATAGATATTTGCAGCCCAGCTGTGCTGGCAGGTTTTGTTTTTCCAGGTGCCAGGCACCACTCAGGAGCTTCCATCCTCAGACTAAGTTTGTTACCGTGTCATGCTCATCAGACCAGACACATAATTTTTGAAATGCCTGTGAGGTAGGTGACCTCCAGAGTTTTTGGCACATCCTCAGAGGATGATCAGCCAGGGGAACTCACACTGGCTTTTTTAAACAATTACAGGAGGAGCTCATGGAGGTACTACTCAGAGACTGGTAGAGGGGCCATGTGGGAGCTTAGTCCTTCCTCCTGGCATAACAAAATAGGGGAGCTGAGCAGCAATTTAGAGGAGTGAAAAAGTACTTGAGATGCTTGGAAAGATCTGCCTGTCCTCTGACTACCTACCCCCACCTTTGCAGAGATACACCTGTGTGCCAGAAGGAGTGGGAGTGATGCTGTGCATTTTGAAGGCACTTCCCAAGCTGCCCTCATGCTTCTACATATGGTCCTGCCATTTTATTAAATTCTTCTGGAGTTGTTCCTGACCTAAGTTAAGTACTTTTCTATTGACATCAACTTTTGCCACTTCACTATTCACCCCCAGGTTATTAATAAAGCATTAAACAATATTGGTCTGAGTCTCGCTCTCTAGGGCACCTCATTATTAATCTCTTTCCCTACTAGAATTGGCCATTTATTCCACACCCATTTATAACCAGATTTTAATCCATGACAGGACTTTACCTCTCACTTTGTGGTTACCAAGTTTCCTTAACAGTTTCTAGTACGGGTGTTTATCAAAAGGCTTTTGAATGTCCAAATAAATTATTTTCTCTGGTTGTTCTTTACTCACTATTTTATTAACTCTTAAAAGTGTAAAAGGTCTGACTGGCAAGATTTATTCTTATAGCAGCTATGTTTCTTTTTCTCTTTTGCCTGAGACTTGATATTTCCCTGCAGATTGTAAAATATTTAAAAGAGTGACCCTCTGAATCTAGTGGCTTGAAGCAGCACCAGATGTGTTGTCAATGTTTAATTAAAAAAAAAAAGTAGCGACTGTAATATACTGCTGACTTTTTCAACTACTTCCTTGTAATGAAGTTAAACTAATAATGTAAAATTTCCATGAGCTCCTCTGTCTGTGTAAATATTTACAGGGTCTTTATCGCTGCAGTACCAGATTTCCACATACATTAACGGAGTTATCCTTATAACACCTCTCTGATACAGGGAAGCTTTAATCCCAACTGCCTGAAGAATCAGGACACACTGACATCTGGCACATAAAACCCGAACTGCTGTGCTTTAAGAATAACAGGTTAGGAGATAAAACACTTTCTCCCACTTACAGATGCCATATTCACGAAAAATGCAAGAATTATCACAATTCACAGATGTAATGAAAAAGGCTCAGTGCCCCAGCGTCTCTTCCCAAGCTCTCTAAACTCCAAAGTTCATTTTTCCCTTTGGAAAAAGGCAGAGCACTGCAGGTGAACTCCGAGCTTTTCCTTTCTCACAGGCTATCTGAGCTCGTAGTTTTTTGCTGGCTCTGCTAGTGACCATTTATTTTGGACTCATACCACGCATCCAGTGTTTCATTATGCATTTTTGCTCCAGCCAGAGCTAATACAATTGGCTGCATCTCAGCTTGCTTCAAATATACAAGGGAGTGGGTTTCCTCAGAGAAAAGAAAGAAAGAACATCAGAAAAAGAGATCCTGTTTAAAATAAAAAGCACAATAGAGATTGTAAAAACACTTCAAAAAGGCTACAAAATGTACATGTGCAAGGGTCCACTGCTGGCCTCACATCCCTGAGGAAAGAGCAGCTTTCCACCCTGCCCTGAAAGCTGACAAGGCCTTGGCAAAGCAGGGAATGACGGAGAGGTTGGCCATGGAAGACCTCTCAGTGGAAAGGCATGCAGTCTGCAGACTGTTTTCAGGAGACTTCTGCCTTCATGTCTGAGGATGGACTTTCCAAGAAAGCTCTCCTTCCACATAAGCGGCCAGGACAGGTGGCCAGGAATTCAAAAGGTTATTGAGCAATCTAAAAAAAAAAAAAAACCCAAACAAAAAATCTTTAAGTATCAAAGGGGAATCGTGTGAACAGGACAGTTCTGGAAGAACAAAATTCCTCAGAAGAAACTCTGAATTATTCCAGCTGCAAGTTTTCATTTGTGGTTTTATAAGTGAAGCTACCTGTGCTTGAAAATGTGGGACTTCTTTTTTGGCGCCTGGAGTCAAAATCCCTTGAGACCAACAGCGGGACTCGCTTGAAGGTGCCTGCTTTTGAGATTAAAACAGTGATAAGGGAGCTCAGCATAGCAAATTTCATTGACCCCATAGACTAGTGATGC
This sequence comes from Chaetops frenatus, assembly GCA_013400775.1. Classification (NCBI taxonomy): domain Eukaryota; kingdom Metazoa; phylum Chordata; class Aves; order Passeriformes; family Picathartidae; genus Chaetops; species Chaetops frenatus. The sequence continues at coordinate 505,721 of VZTR01015058.1, read as the reverse complement.
CCAAGCAGTCGGGCTGGGAGCAGAAGGGCACAGGAGCATGGCTATTTGAGGTGGCTCCGGGTTGGGTTTGGAGGCTGACTCCCAACTGTCTTTCCCATCACCCATTCCTGAATTCCACAAGCTTTGCCTCCAGGATGGCTGTGGCTCCTGCAGCAACAAAATTATTTCCCCAAGGAGCAGCCAATGTATTGCCACGATCTTAATCTTATTTAGTGCGGTAGCATGGTTTTAATTTTTCCGTGTTTGATCTCTCAGCTTTAGGAATATTGATAGAAATAGGGGCTGCGAGGATTAAATAAAGAGCAGCTTGTTGCATATGAAAAAATACCCCTCAGTCCTCACTTTCTCCGCGGTGATTCAGCTTTTCCAACAGCGCTGCCGAGATAAAAGGCTCGCATGTGAGCAGAAGTGTTAGCAAGGGCTGCAATGCTTTCAGCGCAGCCTCTTGCAAAAGGGCCTGGGCTGCGGGAGCAGATCCCGCCTGCTCCCAAACCTCCTCCCGCGGCGGGGAGGCGCTGGGGATGCAGCACAGGCTGCTGCCCCCTTCTCACGCCAGCTGATCGCCGCCGCTCGCCGTTGGCTTCAGGGAAGCTCTGCTGGTGCACCCCGTGTCCTTCACCTCGGCCGGCGGATGGAGGAGGCCGATGGCCCCTCCCCGCCCAGCCGGGCCGGGCCGAGCCGAGCCGGGCTGTGCCCCCGCGGGCCGCCCGCCTCGGCATCACCCCGGCACCGCCGCCCTAATCAGTGGCAGGCCCCGGGCGCGGGGTAATTAGAAACATCGAAGGGGCTTTCTATCTTCTGAAATCTGTCTCTCAACATCAAAGTGCTCCGCGCAAGTCGTCCTCCAGAGGCCGGCTCCCATATCTAAATGAGTGATGTATTTCATGGTATCTGTCGGGAAGGATATAATGAAGAAAACCGGCTTCGAGACGGAGCATGATGTGAAAAACAGGTGGCCCGCTGTTGCGGAGCATCTGTTTTGCAGTCCGGTTGTGTTCCTGTAAACTGTGCAAACACGGTGGGTGCGCAGGCTCCGGGGCGCCCGGGGATGCTCACGGGAGAGCCCCCGTGTCGCTGCGGTCCCTCTTCCTCCCGTCCTGCAAGAAATGCGGGCACTGCCCCCGCCCCGGGGAGATGTGCACCTCCTCCAAACACCCCGGGCTGCGGGTACCATGCAAAACAACATCTCTCTTCTCTCCGCGCTGGCCCTGCCGGGGCCTTCAGCCGCCCCCACGGGGCTGCAGCATCCCCAGGGCCACACTCCGCTCTCGTGGCCGGTACGGCCTCTCGGAGAAGCCGGCTCCCACCTCCATGAGCCCGCTGGCCTCGGGTCACCCCCAGTCTGGCCTGTAAACAAGATTCCGCTTCAGGGCCGCCCCCTTGCACAAGCGCCCCGGACTGAGCGCGGCTATATTCTGACTCTTATCTGTGCAATAATAAAAAGTGTTGGCTCGTATCAACCAAGCCGTAAATCCAGCCGAGCGTGCCCGTTTTAAAAGGCACGGGCAAATCGCCGTGACTTCCCTGGAAGACGCGCAGGACAGCTGGCAGCGGGAAGAGCGCACCGCTGGCCCCTCCGCGCTGGCTTGGCCGCAGCACTGGGTATGGGATGACGGGCTGGGTGATAATGCGCCGTGTCCCTCCAAAAGCCCCCTGCCCTGCCAGGGGATGGAGGAGGAAGGGCTCGGCGGCGGGGGAGGTCCAGTGCGTTCAGATCTCCCGCACCTACCGCGGGAAGGCAAACCGAGCCTCCCGTAGCCCCACGAGACCCATCGCGGTCATCCCACTCAAAACTGGGAGGGCTGCAGGTGTCTCAACATCTCTGGAAATGCATTTCCTACCGTTATGAACGCCTTTACTTTGAGGGGAAATAAAAACGGCAAGCTAACAGTCCTCTACACCCGTGAAAATCCCACTTATCGCAGCGGGACCTGGGCTGCCTCTGGAGGGTAAAACGCTGCTCCCGATAGATAAAACAGAAACGATGAAGGAAAGGGAAAAAAAACCCCAAAAAAACAAACCCCAAAAAGAAACAAAAGAGAACCCGAACCCCCAACCAACCAAAAAACCCCACCCCAGCCATAAAAGCTTCCCCACGAGCCGTGGTCCCCGCACCCGCGGATAGGGCAGGTGGCACCGCCCCGGCGGGCGGAGCGAGTACCGCGGGGCGGCGCGCAGCGGGGTGCGGGAGCGGCGCGCCCGCGGAGGCTGGGCTGGGCGCCCAGGAGCCTGCTGTGCCTTCGGGGGCAGACAGCCCCCCCCCCCCAGTTGTTATTTTTATTTTAATTGGTGATTACGCGCCCTCCCGTCACTTTCCTGTGGTGGTTGGTGCCAGGCTCGGGAGTCCCGCGGGGATGGGGCGCCTGGTCCGGCAGCAGTCCCAGCCTCTGCCCGCCCCGTGTGCGGGGCCGCGGGTGGGCCGTGCTCCCGGTGCCTGCGGAGGGCTCTCGGGAAGCAGCGACAGAAAGGCTCCGAAGCTGCTGGGAGAGACAGTCGGTCTCCACATCCCCTGCCGAGGCTGCCTCCTCCCGGTCTCGCCGCTGCCTCCGGTCCCCGGGCGCTTCCCCGCGGGTTTGGGCGCCGGCAGCGGGCGGGCGGGATCTGGGCGCTGAGTTTCCCCGAGCTCCGTTTTTGGTCAGTGCTGGAGGAAACGCTGACGATCACTGATCGCTGGTTCCCGGGAACCGCGGCTGCTGGGGGTTTTTTGTTTATTTATTTTTTTTTTAATTTTTTTTTCCTTTGGTGTTTTTTTGGTGTTGTTTTTTTCCCCCTACGGTCTGTCCGATGTGTATTACCGAAATGCTTCGTCCCTTTCCCTTATTGGAAATGATTTCCCACTTCTATTGTGGTGAACTTTGCCTCGCCTGACTCTTTACGGCTTTTCTCTTGCTGATGGTCTCTCCTTTGTGGAAGTTTCGCGGGCTGATTGTATTTGTTAATTAGTTGCTAACAGCATCGTAATGTGGGCTTGATGGATAACCATGTCATTAGCGCTCACCCCTGCAATTCACATTTCCAGCAGGGCAGGAGCTACCCCCTGCCGAGCCCGTGATTTGTGGCTTTTCTTTCCCGTGGGTGACACGCACTCCCATCCCCTCTGCTCTCCTCCGCGCCCGCGCTGTGCCGCGGCTGGAGGGGGCGCGACCGCTGCAATTTTCGCTCCGAATGACTAACCCACAGCTCCCGCCTGCAGCCACCTCCTTTCGCTTTATTTTGGTGGGGAAAAGACACCAAAGCCCTCTCCTTTGTGTGGCCATGGGGTTACGTGGGTGCTCGTACAACACCCCCCCCGCCCCCCAAACCCCGCGGCTGCAGGGGAGGGAGGGGACAAGGACATCCCGCGGAAACCGCTGCCTGCGCGGCCACGCGTGGGAAGAAGCAGAGCCACTCAGCTCCCTCCCCGCCCGGCGGCAGCGCCCAGGGCCCGCCCTGCCCGGTAGCGCCCGTCGGGGGGGTCCGTCCGCCCGCCCGTCCCGCCCCTCTCCGCGCCTTCCTCGCCGGGGGGCTCGGCCGAGCCTGGGAGATGTAGTCCCGGCTCCCGGGCTCCCCGGCGGCCGGCGGGGCTTCTGCGGGGGACTACGTTTCCCAGGCCCCCCTGCTGCTCGGCCGGGCAGCGGGAAGGGCCGGGCTGTCAATCAGAGCGCGTCGGCGGGGGCAGCGGGACGGGGATCCCCCCGCCCGCCCCGTGTCCCGCTAATAATAAGTGCTTCAGAGCCTTAAAAGCAGGGAGGCAAGTGTCATGCGGGCGCGTCGTAAGGGGCTGAGCTCCGGCTGAGCGCCCGGGGCCGTTCTGCCGCCGGCATAGCCGGGAGGGGGAAAAAAAGAGGGGAGAAAAAAAGAAGGGAAAAAAAAAGCTCGCAGCTGGTTCCTGGGGAAGGGGCGAGAGGAGAGAAGCCCGAAAGGCTGGACAAGCCGTCAGCGAAGTGGCGATGAGGCGCAGGAAGACGGCGGTGGCGGCCGGCTGCTGCCTCGCCTTCCTCCTGGGCACCCTGCTCAACCTCCTCTTCATCCCCGGCTCCGAGCACCCGCCGCCGCCCCGCGAGGAGCTGCCCCCCTCCCCGCCCGGCGCCCCCCTCTACCCTCCGGAGGAGGAGATCGGCGGCGGCCAGGCCGCCCTGGCGCGGCAGATCCGCGAGCGCTACGAGGAG
>VZTR01015058.1:400413-501512 GCA_013400775.1 Chaetops frenatus | reverse complement strand
GCCGCCGGGGCCGCGGGACCGAGCGGCGGCGGGGCCGTGGGCCGGCGCCTCGGCCGAACTCTCGCTGGAGCCGCCGCTGCTGGGCTGCCGCGACATCCGCGATGTCAGCGGCGTGCAGTACCTGGGCTCGGGGTACACCAAGGCGGTCTACAAGGCGGTCCTCAACCGCACGCTGGCCGTGGCCCTGAAGGCGGTGGACTTCGGCGGGCACGACATTGCTCACTGCGTGCGGCAATTCTCCGCCCTGGGGGACTGCTACCGCCTGGCCGCCTACAAGATCGTCAAGGAGATGATCCTGCTGCAGCGGCTGCGCCACGCCAACGTCCTGCAGGTACGCGGGTGCGGCCGCGGAGCCCCGCCGGGGCGGGTGGGTCGCGCTGCTTTCCCCCGGCTCTCTCAGTCCCGCCGTGGGCAACCTGTCGGATCTACCGCCGGCAGTCCCGGCGTGCGCGGCGAGCGGGCCGGGACCGCGCTGCGGAGCTCCCGAGAGTTCGCGCACACACAGCCCCCCACCCCCGTCCTCTGTTCCGTGGGGAGCCGCACCCCCTTCGGCAGACGCGGTGGGTGGGGGTCGTGGTCGCCGAGGCAGATGTCCCTGTCCCTGGCTCGGCGGCTCCGTACCTCCTCTCCCCATCGCTTGTCCGCGGGAAGGCGCGTCGATGGCCGCTTTCCGCCGGCAGCGGCGGTGCTCACCCCCCGGCGACAAGTGAATCGTCCCAGCGGGGCGCGCCGGGCCCGGGGCGGTGCGGGATGCGACGCGTTCCCCCTCCTGCCCGGCATCCCCCCGCGTCGGCCGGCCCGGGGGCTCGCGCTCTGATCCCGCTTCCTCGCGAACAAAACGAATATTGAGGTGAGGGAGACGCTGAGGAAGGACTCGGAAATCCAAAAGCACTCCCCGAATGCGGGAAATAAAGGCCGGGGTGAATGCAAACGCCGCTGGCTCCGGTACCGCTGGAGAGAAGGCGGCGGCGGGGTCACCCTGGCAGCCTCTGCTGGGATTCCTGGCGGGCTGAGCTGGATCCCGGCACACGGGTCAGCCCAGGAGGCTCACCCAGGACAGGCCGGGTGGGAGTCCTGCTGGCCGGTGCGCCGGCACGGCCGCACTTGCCAGAAGGGGCTGCATTGTAGGGCTGTTACACAGCAGCATGAATCTCAGCGGGTCCATTTGGATGTAAATGCTGGTATGGAAATTCCTATTGCGTTTCGCATAGCATGAGCGTTGCAGTAGAATAAAAAATGAACGTTAGACCAGACGGTTTCACAGTAGGTGCTTTTTGAACTGAACCGGGCAAAGGAGTTTTGTGTTTCTTCTTCAGCAGCTGCAGCAGGAGTACCAGCTCCCCCACGAGAACTTCAGATCCCAGCCATCAAAGCTCTCGAGTTTCATATACTGTTCAAAGAAAGGCTAGTCATGATTTATCCACGACAAGAAAATAGATATGAACCAACCTTCCTTCCTTCCTCCCTCTTTCCTCCCTCTTTCCTCTCTGGGGCAAGGTCTAACTATAAGGCATAGGGAGAACATCTTGCAAACCACAAAAACCTGTGCTCCTAGGAAGGATATTAGTTGCTCCTCTTAACGCTGTGATGAATTCTTTTTGGAAAAGCTATGCTTGGGTGCAGCCATCGTTACTGGTTGCTCTGAGAGGATTTTGTTTCCCCCCCCCAATATTCTTTTTGTTTTGGTTTGTTTTTCTTTTTCCTCAGTGTAAGTGGGTTGGCGAGCGTGTGTTTTGTCATGTTGAGTCGTTTTGGTGGGCACTAGTGTTTCTTTCCCATGTTACTTGTGTGTAGTTTTCTTCTCTGGAAGGATTAATTTGGCACTAATTTGGAGCCGTCCCTCTCGTAAAAAGGAAGCGGGGTGCGGGGTGTCTGGCCCCGCAGGTGCGGCGGGCGGGTCCTCTGGCAGCGCTGCCGAGGTTGCCCGGCGCCCCGCTTCCTCCCCACGGCAAACCTTGGAGGAGCCACAGGAATTCACTTCTCCGGTTCGGGATGATGTGGAGGAACCATAGGACTTCTCCGGTCGGGGATGTCAGGTGGACTCTGAAGGGGGAAGCGCAGGCGAGATGCGCGGTGTCTCACGGCGGGGAGGGGGGGCCGGGGCGGGAGCAGCTGGAGGATGAGCAGGCACTTCCACCAGCGCCAGGAGAAACACGCCCAGCCTCCGTGCTGGGAAACTGCTCTCATGGGCAAAAATCCCGTCTGTTAGTTAGGGCTTCGAAATTTACATGCCACCCCATTTAAAAAGAGATTACGTTTAAATCAGAAACATGTTTGCAGATTCGTTCCGATTTTGTCACTGTGTTTTCTTTTGCCTGCCCTCCTGCTGCATCAGCCCCAGCGGTGCTGCCGGGACGGGAGGAGACCCCCGCGCCCCGGGCCGTCCCCCGCTTTATTGTGTAACACACCGCGTTGTGGGGGCACATGGGGCAAGGGTGCTGCGGCCTGAGTGAGGGCCGAAAGTGTGATAAGGCATTACCTTGAAAGGCGACGGTAAATATCGACCTGACAGGCGCTATCTGGCCACTGTCGGGACAGCGCTGAGGGCCCAGGAGCAAGTCTCCGGTGTCATGCAGGAGTCGCAGAACCGATGCGGAAAATGGGCACCGGGGAACAATATCAAATATATTGATTATATCTCCATTAAAAACTCAGATAGGACAGGATCAGCTGACTTCATGACTTGGAACTTGTTTTTAGGAGGAGCCGGCCCAGGGCTTAGAATGCACTGCCCAGAGTTTGCTGCCGAGGCAGAGGAATCAGTTCAAAAGGCAGCGTCTCCTCCCTCCTCTGGCTTTTGACAGGCGCTTCAGCTCCCATTGGAGCAGGAGGACCGCGCTGGCTACAGACGCCAAAGGCACGGCACCGCATCTCCTGGGCCAGCGAGGGCCGGCAGCTTTCCTGCCTTGGCTCCTTTCCCCCCTCCCCGGCGGCTCCGGGCATACCCAAATACGAGCCGGCTGCTATAAATAGCAGGAAGGACGTGCCACCCTCCTGTCACCCTGCCGTGCCGGGGAGGGCAGGGCTGGCGGGCAGCCCCGGCTGGGCCAGGCGGGGGAACCGGGGGGGATTGGGCAGGGCGGGGGCACCCACCGGGTCGCCCCTCGGGGGCCGCCCGGGGCTGGGGGCGAACCGGGGCCGCTTGAGGCGAGCGGGAGCTCTTCCTCCGCCTCCCCACGCCGCGGGCGTGGGAGGGAGCGACCCCAGGGACGCATCCACGCAGGCGGCCGGCAGCCGGCCTGCCTCAGCTGGAACCCTCTCGGCCACTCCCCGGCATCCCCGGCCCCGGCCAGGGACTGGTGGCGGTGAGCGCGTTCGTGAGTTTCTTTTGCTGAAAATAAAGTTTCGTGTCGGTTCAGTCCTAGGAAAGGGGGTTTTCCTGTAAATCTCTGGCAGCTGACAGCCTGAAGTGTAGTTTGTAAGATAACAGGCTTGTTCTTTACTGTCTCAGCAGTTCTCATTCTGGCCTGTCTCTTGTCAAAATCAGCNTTTTTTTTTTTTTTTTTTTTTTAGCCATCCTTTTAAAAAGACCTGATTGTTGTACAGCATATGATAGAGGGGAAAAGAGCTCTTTCCAGAAAGTACCAGTGCCTTCAAACAACATGCTGACATATCCACCGTGCCCTTGGCCTGCGGATGGAGCCAGATGTGTCAGCTCTGGCAGATGCGGTGAATCAAGTCCAGCAAAAGAAACACGGAAAACCAGCAAGAGGGAGAGTGGTTTCCCATTAGGCAATACTGAGGCGAAGGCAGCTTGCCTTCCTGTTTTTATTTCCATGCTCTGCCCGTCACTTGCACGAAGGGCCAGCGCTGGGCCATCGCCCCCCCTTGCCCCCGCCGTCTGGGGCTGCCCGAGGCTCCCTGGGGCGGCAGCCGCTGGGAAGGGCAGGTGCAGGCTGCACTGGAAATGTATTTGCTTTGGAGTGGCGAAGAGAGCGGTAGTTCATTAAAGTTGATTTTATAATGAAGGGCACCGGGGAAGAGGGGGAACTGGGTCACTGATTTATTGTAACAGAGGATTTAGCGGCCCGCTAATTGCTTTGCAGTCGCTCTGTGTCAAATGCGGTGCCCGATCTCCTCCTTTCACTCCGTGCTGGGATTTCTTTTCTTGCAGAGTTCAAATGGTGCTTTTCTGAATCCTGGCTTTCTGTGCATTTTAGTGGGGAAGATGATTTAGTGTGCTTTAATTCCTCCCTGCCCATATTTGAGGAAGAAAAGAAAATCAAACCATTTGCAGTTAATTTCAAACAACGAGAACAATTGTAGTGACACAAAGGCAATGCTTGATTTACTGTAATAATGTAATTATAGCCCTGGAGTATCAGAATTAAGGGTGGTGCCATTCCTTCTTCTTTTGCATGGCTGAATAGAAGGGAGGGAAGGTCTGAAACTGCAGAGTTTGGAAAAGTGCAAGCTTATTTCTCTGACAGCTATTTATCAGCACTTCCAGTGTGAGTTCACAATGATTCATTTAAGAAGGAGCTATCGCTCGCGTTTTAAAAAACACGCACAAAAGCTCAGGGAAAAGGGTTGTCTTTGTCTGAGGCTGATGGAAGACACTAGCTGCTAACAGCACCAGTGGCTTGCTGGCTGCCCAGACGAGGCCGGTTCTTCTGGCTTATTTAGCTTTAGTGGAGTTAAAGTGTGTAGAAGAAATACTGACATGGCACCCGCACTAGAAAAGTCACCATCCAATTATTAAAGCAGTTTCTGCATGAATTGGTTCAGTTAGCTCTTTTGTATTTGTTACTGGTTTTTTTTAGATGGTCATGATTACAGTGAGAATATTTGTCTCTTGCAAAATTAATTGATTAAAATTGACTGCAAGTAATACATCACTTACTGCTGACAAGTAGACCTAAGATGTGCTAGCCGATCACAATATTTTTAAATACCTATTTTTAAACGGGATTTTCTTTTTTTTTACATATGATAATTAAGAGATTTTCTTACCCTGATGGTTTCCCTATACATATGCATAGCCAACAGGATAGGGAAGTTTTAACTTTAATGTGAGAATTAAAATAATAAAGCTTTGTCTATGGTTTGCTTATTCGAGGTGGAAGTAGACAATCTTTCCAAGTCTGAAGAAAGTCAATATACAATTAATTTCTAGTGCAAACTTATTTGCATAGGGATTGTATGGACTCTTGAAGGTCTGGTCCTTCACCATCCTTTTTGCAGGAATCCACTGTTGTTTTCACAGAAGGCAGGGGGGAAGGGGAGATTGTGCTATAGTGGAAACAGCTACTCAGGGACCTCTTCACTGTTGCCAGCGGGTGGGCATCGAATCCCTTTTGTGGTGGCAGTGGTGCAGGATTCCCAGCAACAAGTCTTATCTGTGTCTGGCTGGAGTTTGGCCATCAGAACTCTAGGAACTAGTGTCCTGAGAAAAATGCTGCAATTGCTGATAGCAAGCTGGTGGGTGTCTATGTGGAGAGTTTGTCATTCTTAATTTTTGGATGGGGTAGCAAAGGTTCCCAGCTCTTGGGGATCAAACCTTTCAAAATCGAGTGCTTAATGAGAATAAGCCTCTGAGGCTGGGGCTGGGGCTGGATGGTCTCTGACCGAGCACCCCGCACACAGGATTGCTGCTTTTAGGAAGGTCATGTTAGACTGGGGGTGTTTTCTAATGTTTTGCTAAATTGCCTCAGTTGAGCTGCTCTTGGGACAGGTTTGTTAAAGATGAACGAGGCCACCACGTGGTGCAAGACCAGGCTGATAGTGGTGTTGGGGTCAGAGGAACCTCAGCTCCCAGACAGATGAGCCTGCCATATCTTGTCAGTGGCAGGGGAGGTTGGCACCTCTTCCTGGCAACCTCCTTCCTCTGGAAATTGCTGCCACCACCGCTGCCTGGTCAGCAGTGATGGAGCAGCTTCTTTGTCCCAGTCAATCCATTGCTTGACATTACTGAAGGAGATGAGGCATTTAAGCCTCCTGGGCACCCCCCGAGATGTTGGGGATGGACATTCACGTGATGAGAGAAAAAAGCAGGCAGTGCCACCTACTGATGGCTCGGCAGAGACGGCCAGCTGCTGCTAACAGATGTCCCCACAGCCCCAAGGAGCTCGGGCTGGAGTGGAGAAGGGCAGGGAGAGCAGACAGATGCGGTTTGGCGAGGAAAGAAGAATTACACAAAGTGCTTCTTTATTGTTAGACTGCTTCCCTAAAGGCCCAGATGTTATCCTGCACTTTTAAGAGTGAAGAAAGGATCTGTTAACAAGAACTCCAAAGCTGCTGGAAGCATAGAGCTGATACAATTGCAAACCCATTCTTAACTGTTCCTGTCCCTGGAAGGCAAGCACATCTTGATGCTGAAGCCACCAAACAGTGTTTTTTTTCCCATTGAATTCCCTGGGATGGCAAAGTGTGTTCAACTTGCAAAGCTGCTGGCAGGAAAGGCTTTCCATAAGGCACATGTCATCACATAAGTTCGAAGGGCTACATTGTCCCTCCTTTTGAAAGTAGCATTCATAAAACTAATCCCAGCCATTTGTTGAATGATTTCTATGGTCGCTTCTCAGTTTTATGTGCCACATAAATCATTCCAGAAGAGTGGTTTGAATTTCTGCCTCCTTTACGGGAGTTGATGACTTGCAACCTCACCCACTTTCTTTGAGGAGAACCCAGCATTGCTTCTTCTGCTGAGTGGCTTGGAGAGATCAGTGGTCACCACAGGATGCTGTGGGTATGATCAAGTTCTCCCTTGCTGCTTACTTTTCTTCATAGGAGCAACAATGAATGAACAAGGTCATTCTGGGCTGTCAGTATCCTGGCCTGGAATTGGTTATGACCAGGACAGGCTTGCAAGGGAAAGCACATGGTTCTTCTAACTTATCCTTTTGTTCCCCCTGCCCCCCAGTGTGGGATAGCTTGGTAAATCTCTTCACCCTGATATCCAGTGATAAGACACGTGGGAATTGTTCAAAGCTGCACTAGGGAAGGCTGAGACCTGACGTTAAGAAAGGTGGTCAAACACTGGGACAGCTTCCTTGAGAGGTGGTCCAGAGGAGGGCAACGAGGCTGGAGAGGGGCTTGGAGCACAAGCCCTATGAGGAACGACTGAGGGAGCTGGGGGTGTTTAGCCTGGAGAAAAGGAGACTCAGAGGTGACCTTATCACTGTCTACAACTCCCTGAAAGGTGGCTGTGGTCAGGTGGGGGTTGGTCTCTTTCACCAGGCAGCAACTGACAGAACCAGAGGACACAGTCTCAAGCTGTGTCAAGGGAAATACAGGTTGGATATTAGGAAGAAGTTTTTACAGAAAGGGTGATAAAATACTGGGATGGTCTGCCTGGGAAGGTGGTGGAGTCACCATCTCTGGATGTGTTTAAAAAAGACTGGATGTGGCACTTGGTGCCATGATCTAGTTGAGGTGTTAGGGCATGGGTTGCACTTGATGATCTTGAAGGTCACTTCCAATCTAGACATTCTGTGAAATTCTGTGAATGCCCCAAGCCCAGCAGTGTTAAGGAAGCATTTGAACAATGCCCTCAATAACATCCTTTAACTTTTGGTCAGCCCTGAAATGGTCAGGAAGTTGGACTAGATGATCATTTCCTGTCCCTTTCAACTGACCAGCTGAAATATCCTATCCAATCCCATTGGATGACTGTGGGCCTTTTGCACATACTCTGGCTTCTAGTTGCAGCTGTGTTTGGGAAGGGTAGGCAGGGATGTGGTGGTTGGCCAGGGAGGAGGAGAGGACCCCTGGAAGGGTACACCAGGGCTGGCATAGCTCTACTCCTTGTGTTTGTGCTCTCTGCATGGACACAGTATTGGTGGATTCAGGCATCAGCTCGGGCTGTGCTTGGAGGTGTTGCAGGCCTGGTTTGCGAAGTGTCTGTGTCAGATATGTAAGCTGGGCTTTATAAAAGATGATTTTTTATGGATTTTTGTGTCAACACAGTCATCTGATGGTTTGGGTAGATGCCCCGTGACATCTAACTTCTGTTGCTATTTTTCATTTGAGTGACGGCTGTGAAAAACTTGACAAGAACTAGCTCTCACAGGCACTCTGCTAATACTAATATTGACTCTAGACTAATTTTAAAGAACTTGTTGTTTTTCATCACACTCAGCTGAAGTGCTCAGTTTAGGCAATAGACACCAAACATGGGTATTTTGTATTGTTTTAGGCCAAATTTGGAACAACTTAGTTTGGATAGACTTGCCTTTTTCTTGGACTATGTAGCTGCAGATAGACTCCAAGCTTGTTTTAAAGCTTGCCATGATGAAGGTCAAAATGATATGACTCATACTTAAGAAAGAAGAATTATACAGATGGATTTATTGTAATGAATCCAAGACAAGCTTTTCTGAACATGTAATGTGATGCACAGAGGTTATTTGACAGTTTTGTACTGCAAAATCATGGCATGACAAAGGGTTAAACTTGTGGTGCAGTGGAACTGAATGCCGTGGCTGTGGATGGAGGTCAGGGGAGCTTCTGATCTGGCTATTTACAAGATAATGAACTATGCCTCCAGTGATATCAGCCTGTTTCCATTGAAATCATGGTTGTATGAGTGATCCATTTGTCTTTACTGGAAGGCTTTACAAGAGTAGGCTGCTCGAGTGACTAAATATTTGCAGGGTTGGGCCTTGAGCTTGTGCAGTGCTATGCAAATTCAAAGTGCTGTAAATGTTTTTAGTAGAAGAATTTTCCACTTCAGAGTATAAGGAAAGCAGGGAGAGTAAAAGGGAGATAATGTTACTAAATCATAAGATTATAGCCAACATAATATGTGTCAGAGCAGCAGGTATGTATGGATATGTATACACACATATACCTCTAAAATATATGGAGATATCTGCAGACCTTTATGGATTTAGCAACAGATATGGGTAAATACACATAGTGTCTGTTTCTGAGTACTACATTCCAATTTTTCTATTAATGAGAATGTTTAGTAATGTGTTTAGTAACAGTGCCAGGAATGAGATTCTTGTACCTTTCAGTTCTTCTGGAGTTTAGTGCTAAGCATAATACTACATTAATAAATAAAGCCTAGGCAGAACTGTGAATTTAGAGTTTAATATTTGAATTACCCAATACTTGCTCTTGGTTCCAAAATCCAGCAGCAGACAAAATCCTGCCTCCCAGCTGTCAGCACACAGTTTGGGTCCCCCTCTCAAAAGGTTCTGCAGGATGCTGGGGATGCTCTGTGTGAGTTTTTTTCCATTGAAACTCAGCACTTTGCAGGGCTTGATTGCTAGATTTCAATGAGAGAAAATCAATTTGCTTCTGGTGCGCCATCCCGGTGTAAATTCCATAGCAGGAAGGTTGGCATTAGATGGATCATTAGTACATTTAGGCATTGAGTTCCTTGCATTTTCCAGGTTCCCTGGAAACACAGCTTTGCGTGTGCTTTTGGGCTGATTGGCAACATGTGAAAATATTTTAATATATATTTTAAAAATATATAAAACATTATAATATAGATGCAAATATTGTGTATATACATTAGGTATCAGAATAGGCTTATACATATATGTCATATATACACAAATAAATGTGTATATATGTGCTTGTGTGTATATGTATATATATTTATATATGTGTGTGTACCATCAGCAACGAAGGGAAATTTTTAAAACACAAGTGATTAATAAAGTGTCAGAAATGTCTCAGATCATGTAGTGGTAAATTGTAGCTGTATTGTAATTGTGCTGGGGATTTCTGTTCTTGCAGGGATGGACTGAATGCTTCAAGGATGAAAGGTAAATCCAAGGACTACTTGCCTGAAAATATTACATTAAATTAGCAATAAAGTAGCAAGAGCTTCTAAAATACACTGTTCTGGTTTTGAAACATTGCAGCTCAAGCAAATGGCTCATCAAAAGGCCAGTAGGAGCCTTTTATTTCCCTTGGGCACAAAACACTGCAAAATACAATCTTGACACAACCAGTTTTGATTAAGCAGCTCTGTGTCCATGTATTTCTGAAAAGAAGGGCTGTGTCAAGTGTTGAGTACTGTCACCCTTTGTACATGTGAGATTGTACTTCATTGCACTTTTCTATTGTGGGCAGCAGTTGGGTCCTACTGTAGTCAAAATTAATAGAGAATAGCGGTCCAAATGAAAAGAGAAGAGAGTTAGGTTTCTGAAATTTACTTCTGGTGTGATGCAGTTGAGCCTGTCACTTATATTAGAGCTGCTTATAGTGTGCTTGAAGTTCATGTTCCTGGACTCACAGAAATCTCGTGTTCATTAAAGAAAAAAGGGGGAAATTGCCAGGTTTTTTGGTTGTAGGGAAAGAAGAGTATTCCCAATGTGTAGTAATTTTTAGGGAAATGGTATGATCTGTGTGGGGGTGTTTTGCCCTCCAGCAATCCTGCCACAGCCCGGCAGCAGGGCCTAGCTGAGCCAGCAGAGCCCCAGCTGGGGAAAGTGGCTGGGGACCTGTTTGAAAAAGGGGGTCCTACTGTTTGTGGCTGAGCAACCTTCATAAAGGAAATGTAACACTTTTGGCGATGGTTCTGGCTTGACATTTATCTTTCTGAAAGTCCAGACAGGGTGTCTACACCAATGCAGGAGGGCTCATCGTTCGCACAGACTTACTCTGCTGATGACAGCTTAATAAGCTTCTTTATTTTGTGTTTTTATTCAGTAAGCTTGTTAGCTTTTGTGTAGAGACTGACCTCTGCTTTTGCCCTCCCCTGCTGCCCCAGCTCCTCTGAAAGGGGCACCTCTGTCCCCATAATTTGTAGTAAAAGGGAATTGTAAAGGGAGGTGAACTGGCTGGCTGTAGGGACACAGGCCCCTACAATGCAATATAAGTTTCACAGGGGCTGACCCTTTATGCCCAGCATGTCTAAAAACTGTTGGGAGTCAGTGGGAGTTTTCGGTGCAGAAAGACTAATGCAGGACTGAGCCTTTACGACCAGGAAAATCCAAATGGCGAGGGAATAATTTGGTAAACAGGGCTACTGGGAATAATTTGGTAAACAGGGCTACTCGAAATAAATGAATTACGGCACATGATGTGAGAACAGGTCAATATTTCATATCTGGCATACATTTTTCTAAACAGACAGGCATCCCAGTATCATGACTGTTTGCTATTAGATTCTACACAAAAATATATTGGGGTGGCATTCAAATGCAGTGACTCCAGATAGCAAAAAGATGTGGGATTGTATTTCTTTCCATTCATTTAATTGGAACCATACTGAAGAAGCGTATGAAAACCATCACTCTTCAGTGTGTCTGAAGTGTAGCTTTGTGACGCTGAGAATGATGTCCAACTTAATAGAATTTCAGATAGAGGAGATATTTTGGCTCATCTTTTGCTTCCAGCTATATTCAGTTTCCCCGTGTGGTTATTTTTTTTGTTATTGTATGCACCAGCTATCTGTTTCTTACTTCACTGTCTGGGAATACAAACCATTCTGTCTCATTTCTGACCTTAAAATGGATTGGACAAAAACAAAAGGAAGTTAAAAAAAAGAAAAGTTTATGGTAGTACCCTTGTACTTGTTTCTTGTGTTGTGTAAGTCAGCTTTTTAAACGAAAGGCCTCAGTATTGCTGCCTGGGAATATTTTGCATCTATATATATTCTGTATTTTGTAACATCTGTGTGCTGGATGGTGGTTTATCAGGAGGAGATGAATGTAACCATTTCAGATGCTTAACTGGCTGTTGGGACTTGCCCAGTTTGTAATCATGGTAATTGCACATACAAATATGGCCATGTAATTACATGTACATTTTTGCATTTAGTTTCAGGAGTTCATTTAGGAAAGTATAAATGTGGCCCAATAAATCCTTTATATCTCAGACTTCTGTGCTTCTATAAGTCTATATGATTTTGTAGTAACACTCTATCAGGAGAGGTTTCACTTAAGTAAATCAATAAAGAGCTCAGGTTAGATTATAGATACAGTCAGAGACTTGGGCAGTGAAGACTTTTGTACAAGGTACAACCTGGACACTAAAATAAAAGAATTATGAGCAAAGTTCCAGCTCTCTGAGAGCAAACCCGACTTGTTATTATTACTATTGACATTCATGGGTCGAAATACAATAGACACAAAGACGTACTGTAATTAATTTCTACTCCCGTGATCATATGCACATAGATAGTGAGATTAATTTTCGAATATTTTTTGAGTAAATGTATATGTATCTATTAGTTTACATAATCAAAAGGAATGGATAATTGTTGTTTGTCTTCTGTGTTTCTACTCCTGGAGTTGTGTTCACGAACCTTGACAATGTCTGATGGAGACTGATACCTTTTTTGTATTCAGTGTTACTGTAAATCAACAGTTACTGCAAATCAACAGTTACTGCAATACTGTCATTTCCTAGTCTGGTTTGCTTGCTAATTTCCCTTATGGTTTTTTTTCCCAGTGGATTCTAATACTGTGCTAAAGACAAGAGCTGAATTCTGCAGATGATACAGAAATAGATGCTAAATTTTGACACTCAGAAATGAGGGTTTGCAAAGCTGCTGAGCTTCGTCCCGTCTCCTTAATGTGCCCACACACATGAGGGGTAGGAAGTAGCTGGTAAGGACTGCAGTATCCAACCTTCCCTGAGAAAATAATATATATTGTGGTAAATATTTTCATTTAATTTAACTTTTGGTTAGCATAGACAGCTTAAACAGTTCTGCTGATGTGATCCTCTAAGATTTAACTCCTGGCCTTAAACTGCACAAAAGTGGTGTCATGGATGATAAGGAACAAACCCAAGTCTGGTCTGAATGGCTCTAGCTGGAGAAATTATTGTTGCAGTAAAGACAAAGGTCCTTTTTCCTACTTCAAATGTTCATATCGGCATCTATCACAAATCCTCTTTTTGGCATGTTTTAAAATAAAATCTTCTAGCTCTTTTTTTTGTTTAGGTTAATGTCCGTGTTTAAGCAGCTGTTTTGAAATACAGTGCCATTTTTACACCAAAAAGAAAAATTGTTTACTTCTTTTACATTTTTTGGCACCCTTTTTTGCTTTAAATGTAGACAGCTACAGTCAAAACTAGCAGCATGGCTCATAACAAATCCCGCATTTGCTGACTTCAGCCTGGCCTTTGCTTTTCTGCCTGGGGAGGTCACAAGCTCCAAAAATGTGCTGGATGCTGGAATCTGCTGCAGGGGCTGTGGGCAGCCTCAGCTGCTGCCTCCAGCCATGGCACTCTGTATTCCTCATGATTTGGGATTGGTGCCTGTTCTGGCTGCCTGAGCCTGACTTCCTCTGCAGGGCCATATCCCAGTGCCCTCAGCACTGAGGAATCCCCTGTCACTTTCCCTGAGCTTTTTAAAACTCAAAGAGGTTTGGAAAATGAAATTGCTCAGGGCAAGGCAGTAAAGGAATAGCAACAGGGCAATTTTTTAATGCTGCATTTTCACACCAACCCTTTTACTGTATCTTTTATTTGACTGGGGGCAGAGATTATGTTTAATTTTATTTCATGTGCATGCTGTTCTGACTGGAAAGTTGCAATGAGATCCTTATCTGGCTCATTTAATATCCTCTCTGCCAGGGCTTGGCAGGGAGTTCATAAAAGCCTGTCCCCCAGCCTGTCAGACATTGTCCCACTCCATATAAAGCAAGACAATCTCTCCTCCATAGTCTTTAAATATTCTTCTTGTGTAATTATTTGTGCAAGTGGGAATCATTCAAATATCCTTGGAAAGCAAATAAAAGAAGAAGCTGGAGTATAGCTGAAATTGCCATTTAAATGTTTTTAAATTGTAGAAGCTACTGGCAAATAGTATTTTGGAGTATTTGCCCTGCTTTAATGATACTGTACACAGAAATTAATCAGGTATAGTGAGAGGCAATTTCTGGCTGGGGAAAGATAAATGTTGGCTTTTCAATTGCTTTTCAAGGTGCTGTGTCATTGAAATATACATTGCCACTCAAGGCACAAACAGAAATATATACAAAATGTAATTAAAACAATATTTTTTAAGCATAAAATCAGTATTATTTAGTCAGGTATCGCATATGCTAAATTACCTTTCCTCAGATAGTTTTCTGTTTCTGCATTCATAGATATTTTAAATTATTATTATTAGGGTTTTTTGTCTTATACAGTTGTCATGGGTTGACCCTGTCTGAATGCAAGGTACCCACCAAAGCTGCTCTCTCACTCCTGTCCTCAGCTGGAAAGGGGAGAGAAAACACAAAAAAAGACTTGTTGATTGAGTTAAGGAGAGGGAGAAATCACTCAGCAATTGCTGTAATGGGCAAAACACTTGACTTGGGGAAAAATTAAATTATTTTATCAAATCATAGTCGAGTAATGAAAGATAAAACCAAATCTTAAAAAAGCTTTCCCCTGACTCCTCCCTTCTTTCTGGGCTCCACTTCCCTCCCAATTTCCCTGCCTCCTTTCCTGAGCAGTGCAGGGGGATGGGGATGAGGGTTGTGGTCAGTTCATCGTATGTTGTTTCTGTGGCTCATTGCTCCTCAGGGGAGGACTCCTGAGAGTCTTCCCCTGTTTTGTGGGGTCCCTCCCACGAGACACAGCCCTCCATGAACTACTGTAATGCTCAATCCTTCCCATGGGCTACAGTTCTCCATGAGCTGCTCCAGAGTGGGTTGCTTCCACTGGACTTAATCCTTCAGGACCAGGCTGTTTGAGCATGGGTTCCCTGCAGGGTCACAAATACTGCCAGAAAACCTGCTCAGAGCCTCCTTTGGGAATCCATGTGCCAAGGTGCATCACACTGATGTTGCCTGGTTGTGACTGTTTTCAGCTCTACGGCTATTGCTACCAAGACAGCAACGACATCCCAGACACACTGACAACCATCACTGAACTGGGCTCGCCTTTAGAGATGATTCAGCTTTTGCAGACTTCCTGGGAAGACAGATTTCGGGTGAGTAACAACTGTTTTATAAGGACTTTTAGGAGAGTGAGAAATAAATAATATTATGAAGTAGGGGTTGTGTACTCTTCAGCGCAACTCACATTTATTAAATGTTTGTTTTGCATATGATTACAACTTGGTTTAGAAGCAGTATGTAGCACTCCTTTTCTGTAGTGTTTAAGGTATTGTGTTATTTTGTCTGTCGGTGTTATCTAATTGTAACCAGTTACATAGCTTTTACATGATATCTCGAAACATTTCTTACTTGTTAAAGCTTGAGGCCCAAGAGTTTTGGCATTGTGCTCCGCAACTGGGATTTAAACAATAGAAGGATGTTACATTTCTCTCCTGATCCTTATCATAGGTTTGTTTTATAAGTGTTTTCTACTGCTTCCTGCTCTGTTCATTTTTTCCTGGGGAAAGAGTGAAATAAATTTACACAAATCTCAAACCCACTTTGTCCACTGCACTGGCAATTGACCAGGAGCACGAAGGTCACACTTAATTTGTCCAAAATGAAGCCAGACTGGAGCAATGCTTTGATCAAGACAGCGCTGTCTCGCTTGGTGTATACGGGGATGTGGTGTTGTCTGGGGTTAACTCCCTAGGACGTTGAGAGGCAGCAGGAGTCTCCATGTGAAACACTTTGCATTGCTCGGCTACATCTGTGCCAGAAAGTTAACAGTGTGCCTGAGAGAGCTCCGAGTGGAAAGAGCAAGGTGCAGCCCACGGCTGTGCATTGCATTCCTGCACTCTCTGAAGGCTGAGAGCTGGATGCCTGTTGGAAACAGTCCCTGGGCCACTCTGCCTTCTGCATCCTGCCTCGGTGCTGGTTGGACCTGGCCAAAGACTGTGCTAGCCACTGTGCATGTGGGATTAAGTTTCTGTGCCCAGGAAGGTTCCCTGGCAGAGTATTTTACTCATACAGCTGGAGCAAGTGTGTTCCCTGCACTGAGCTTCAGCTCCCTTTTCCTGAAAGAAGCATGGTCTTGATAAGCAGCAGAGGTACTCAGCAAGGTTCCCAAAACACAGGACCACCTGCCTTTAGCTCATCTTGTCTAGGGAATGCCAATAATGGACAGCAATTATGTACAAAATAAGTGACCAAAAGGTATGTGAGATTATGGGTAATAAACAGAGAAGTTTCCTTTCAGTGTGGATATTTCTGAGTGAGCAGTTGGAAATGGAGATAAAGGAGAATTAGATGAAGATGCTGGGCTGATTCACAGAGGTAGAATAACAGGTGAAACATTCCTGTGACCACTGTAATGAAGTCTTCAATAATGTCATGCTCATTCGTTTGTCTAGAGTGCAACTAACACAGGAAGGAAGGAAGTAAAATTATGTCTTCTTGATATGTGAGACTTATTTGTGGTCCAGTCCTGAAACTGACTGCATAAATCCATGAGGTTTTTCCTACAAATGATAATTAATTTCCTTGTGTGGAGGGACTCAGCAGTAAGCTGAGTAAGGCAGAGGTGTGTGACACAGGGCAAAGCCCTCACCTGTGTGCTTAAATTGTTGTAAGGGGGCATTTGCAGTCCCAGCCTGCAGCAAGTCTGCATGGCAGAGCCTGTTTGGATTGGGCACAGAGGTTTCTGGTGCAGGAGCAGAGGTTCTTTGGCATTTGAGAAAAGGCAATAATTTTGGATGACAAACTGTGGGTTTGTTCAAGCTAACTTCTGGGTTTGTTGGCAATTGAAGATACCTATATTATAGATTAGGTTGTGCTGGATGTGCTTTTTCTCTACAGTGTATTGCAGGATAACACAGACATGAGTTCTCCAGGGGGAGGAAAGGGTGGTCAAGTTTAGCATCCCATAACCAAGCTTGTATACACCTACAAACATCTCCATGTGAGCTATAGTATCCTGTAAGTAAGAGAAAAATGTTCTTGTCTGGTCAGCCAGGAGAAGGATTATGTAGAAGCATGAGATGGTTCTAATGTCCCACAAGTGAAGGGTCTGTGAGGGATAACTTAAGATATGCTCAGCTTTCTTATCAAGGATGCCTTGAGGTGCAGCCTTGAGTGTATTAAGCCCCAGGACTGAATTTGGAATTGACTACTTCAATGCACATCTCCTTAACATTGTATTTTAATAGAAAACAAAGATTATATATAAAGTAAAAAGCCTGCTAAACTGAATAAGACCTTTTATTTATTTAATACATAGAACAAAAATTCTGATGTTTAGCTGTGTTCATATTACTGCTACATTTGGATTAATAGGTTACATAGTGGACTCTAAAGGAATGCATGAATTGAAAACAGGACTTTGGTAAGGGGGCTGAATTAAATGTTCATCGGGGTTGCTGTCTAGTAAGAATTGCTCAAGTTTCTAACCTGCAGTGGAAAAGTAAAACATCAGCACAGAGCTCCCACCTCAGCCTCAAAGTGGTGCATGAGGGTCCACCACGGCAGACCCATCAAGGCAGACAGACGTGCACTTAACCCTGAGGCAGGGTGAAGAGTTACATTGGAACTGTGGAGCTCCTCTTCCTGGGAATTTGCTTCCTTCTCCGCTGGAGAAAGGAAAAAATCAGAGGAAACAGTAGAAAAAAATTATAAAAACAGTCAAAAAGCAGGATCAGTACAGAGGCAATACAGACACTGTCTGCAGTTGGAGCTCCAGGCGCGAGTGCAGGGCAGTCCAGCCAAAATTTCCAGACCTGGAGTTTGTAAAAGAGCAGGATCAGACTGTGTGGTCAACGCCCATGCATAATGTGTTATTAGAAGTTAATGCTTTTATTTGTATTAAAAGTAAGAATGGCAACAATGAGCCCTGTTTCAAGAATAGTGTGGGAAAGCACTTGTAAAGAAGCTTATTTTTGTTTCAAGTCTCTCAGGGTTTTACAATCAGCTATGTTAATCCTGTGAAAAATACCTTGGTTGCAACATTCAGTTTTGAGGGTAAGTTATAATGCTCATATTAAGTCATACATTTATGAACATATCTTCAGCTAAAGTGGATTTGTTGTATACTTTGCACTGAGAAAACAATGCGGGGTACCCATGTTTTTGTGTTTCAGATATGTCTCAGCTTAGTTCGACTTCTGCATTATTTGGCTCACTCTCCTCTTGGCTCTGTGACATTACTGGATTTTCGCCCTCGGCAGTTTGTGATTGTAGATGGGGAGCTGAAGGTGACAGATCTGGATGATGCCAGCATTGAGGAGAGTGCTTGCACCAGTAACAGCGACTGCTTCATGGAATTCCCTGCAAGAAACTTCACCCTGCCCTGCTCGGTTGAGGGACGGTGTCAGAGCATGAACGAAAAGAGGAATCTCTACAATGCCTACAGGTCTGTGATCAGATAAAGGCACGTAGAATTAAGAGTGGGCGTAGAGCTCCAGCATCCTTTATAGTTATTCACATCAATGAGCACATGCTGTCTCAGAACCAATACCCAGGAGAAGCGAAGCCATGAATAATTGTTTCATTTGTGAAAATACACGGCATTTATAATGTTTGAAATGTTTTGCATACTCTGAATGTGATTCACCACTCAGTCTAATTCTGTGTTGGTTGAAGCCCGCTGAATTCTTCACTCAAGTAGAGATTTTCGTAGGACTGAAGCAGAAGCACTTGCAGAGCTGGGGGCCCACAAGCTCTGTGGTGCAATGATTCCAGCAGCTCTTTAATGTGAGTTAAGAGACACGTGAGAGAGACATCACATGTTTTGCACCACCAGCTGAGCAAAGGGCTGGCTTCAGAGGCAGACTTACAGCTCAGTTCCCATCCTACCCTCTGGCTCAGTGTTCCCTGCCTTGTTGGAGCCTGCCATGGTAGGGTGGTAAGAGCCCCAGTGCATCCCTGGAGTTGCCAGGACCACCCTCAGTTGCTGACAATCTGGGGCTTAAGCCCAAATCTTTTAAAGCAGGGGGTGGTCTTTCCACCCTTGCCTCCCAGCCCGGGGTCTGTGTGAGCTGGGGGACTGGCTGCCAGTGCCATGCCTGCAGTGGAGCACACATGGAGGATGGGCCATGCTGGACAAGTTAGCCACACTGAAGGAAATGTTCAGCTACTGCAGCCATCTTCCAAATCTGATTCTAAAGGTGTGTCCAGATTTACAGCAGGGTCCTTCTGGGCCATGGCTCTGTGTTTGTGGCCTTGGCTCTCCCCCATCAGCCATCACTCCCTTGGAGGGCTGTGTGGGATGCTGGGAAGAGCCACGTCACTGCTTTCCAGGGAGCTGGATTCTCAGTGCCGTGTCCGATGGGCACTGCTGGGACAGACGGCTGCCTTGGCCGATCCAGATAGGAGGATGGAGATCTCAGAGCAGTGCCATAATGGTTTGCTCATTTCTTAGGCTTCCCTTTCAAGTACCATGGCATTCCCTGCCTTCCAGACCACAGCGAGGAGAGGCTGCTCCAAAGAGAGCTTTGGTCGCAGGGCGCTCACCAGCATGTGTGTCGCATTAGCTGACCACACTGAATTGGGCTGTGCCACATGACAGCCATCTGCAGTTGTGCGGCACAGTGTTTAGTGTGTCCTGCAAGATTTTCCGTTTCCATGTTCTTGCTTAGCTTGCTAGCTTTTGGTTAAGACTGTTTTACTGTTTCTGGGTAAGAAGCCTTTAATAGGCGCTCATCCGTCTCAGTCGTAAGTGGGGACACGTCTGTGGTGTGGTGGGCTTGTGGCAGGTTGCTGGTCACACTGAAGGAAGTGGTCTTTTTCTAATACTACAGTTTTTAGTACTGCCTTTGAACTGCTCTCAAGTGTGTATTTCATGCACAGTGCCCCAGTGTTCTCAGCCCCTGCTTTGCCTTAATCCCATGGAGACAGTGGGGTTTTGTTGAATGGTGGATTCATGGTGTGGGAGGCTGTGACCACCCATGCTAAGGTGTTACAACAAACCCTGTGCACTTGTCTCGGAAGGTGAAATCCTCACTTCATTAGGGATAGGCTACTAAATTAGTTATTTTCATAGGTGCACTCTGTTGCTGTAGGCTTAGGGGTTGCCCTCTGATGCTGTTAGATAGAAGTCAAAAGCAGCAATATATCAAACAAGCATAAACCCCTTGTAATTTTAAAACACAGCACACCCTAACCTTGAAAGCATACTTAAGTCTATCTAGCTGGTTTCTTTATGAGGTAAATAATTAAAGGAGAGAAAACATTTGGGGAAAACCTCTACAAGAACTGGCTCATCTTGACTTTCAGATGGTTACCTCTTGTCACAAACATGTCTCACTGTTTTTCCTCCAAATGTTAGGGGAAACAGTTTTCAGAGTGCTGGACAGTTTTGAAAGTAAATATAATTAATATTTTGAACTATTAACCAATAGCTGAGATGAATTCTCCATCACTGAGAATTCTTAAATTAGGATCAGATAGTTCTCAAAAAGAAACAATTTGTAGGAACAAATGTAAAAGGATCTGACAGTCTGTGTTATGCAGATCACAGGGGATGCCACTGGCCCTGGAACTGATGAATAACAAATGTTCCTGCAATTAAGTTGTGAAGACTCCAGTGTCTGTACATGTCAGGATTTCACATGTGGGTGTTTGCAGTCGAACAGTCGCATGTTTCTGTAGCCCTGTAGCTACAGAAAAACTTTAACCTCTGTGACTTGCTTACAGCCAGCATTGAGCAAACTTAGTGACAGCTACTGAATTTTTGCAAAGAATTAATCACGATCAGTTGCACTCAGCTTTAGGGATAATCTCTAAGCAAAAACAGTGAGGTAAAATTTACCAGACAAATTAGTTGTTACAAATATTGTGCTGCTCTTCAGATTTTTGTATGTATTTACATTGGCTGTTTCATACTCATCGTCAGGAAAACCTACCAGTGGATTATCCCACTTGGAAAAACCATAAACCTTATTTTTGTTAGGGGTGAAAAAGGGAGTTACATTCTCAAAGAAATATTCATTGTGTAAGTAGAGTGTCAGCTCAGTAATACCTGCATCTATGATCAATTTTTCGTATCAGTGGCTGAATTTTCTAATTTGCACTTACATAAAGCATCTGCTGGTCTCCTTCCTGAGCATGAGTCCCTGGGGGTTTCCATTTGACAATGTGGCCTCTATAAATGAACAATTGTTTACTTTACCTTGCAAGTTAGATGTGAAGCAGAGCAATTTTCCAATTGTGTTCCTGTTCTTTTCATTAGCTAATATTCATGTCCAATAGTTCTGTTTATATTGTCAGCTCCTGATTTTAGGTTTCTGTGACACTGAGTTTGTTGCTATGGGTGGTAGTAGTATTGGCCGAGTGATAGAACTCTAAAGGAAGGATATGGAAATTAAATGTACTTCAAGTGGTGGTAATGGCGTGTTGTCTTTCTTTTGCAATAAAAATATTCAAATGGAGTTGTGGAATGTCCTTCTCTGGAGATATTTAAAAGCCATGAGGACACAATCCTAAGTAACTTGTTCTTGGGGACCCTGCTTGAGCAGGGAGGCTGGACTAGCTGACCTCCAGCGGTGCTTTCCAACCTCACCCATTCTGTGGTTCTACATCCATGAGTGAATGCCTACATGAATGCATGTTGAGTATGGGTAAATGATAGGAACAGAGAGGACATTCTGTATTTCAGCAGCATTAAAACAATAGAAGGTGGCTTTCTCCTGGAAATTAATTTGAAAGTCTAAGAAAACTGTAGTAAAGAAAATAGTAAATTCATTTATTAGAAATGAACAGAAATTTAATTTATGCACTTTCAAAGTTTGGAAAAAAAAAACCAAACCCAAGACTTAGGGGGTTGATGGCATCCTTTTAGTTTGTTAAAGTGCAGACAGCTTTGCAAATAGTCGCAATCTGTGGGGCTTCACAGCAAATTGCTGTATTAATGGAATATTTACATGTAGGTACAAGGCAGCCTTGTATGTAGCAGTGTGGTCTAGGTATGCCAGACAGCCGTGTGAATAGTCTCAGCTATGTATTTATTTGAGTATATAATACTATTATATTTCCTGGATAGGTCAGTGGCAGATAAGCAATAGGAATTTTATTCCTTCTGATGTTCAGGAGTTACTAGACGTTTGTAAACTCTTGTTAAAAAAAAAAAAAAAAAAAAAAGAAAAAATTCAATATCGGTTACTTTTCTATTGCAGGTTTTTTTTTACCTATCTTCTTCCACACAGTGCTCCATCCTCACTGAGACCATTACTGGATAAGATAGTCAATGCCACAGGTAATCACAATAAACACCATAATACCAAGTAGTTGCTTTTTTTAGTGTAACCATCGTGTTTGGGAGGGGAGGATGCTGCTTTTGTACTCACTGCAATAGAACTAGATTGTTTTACTATCCAGGATAAAATTGCTCCCATACCAAGAAGACAAGGATGGGCCCATACACCAGAGAAATCACATTTTTAGGTTTTATCTAGGCCTCACAGAAGTATTTGTTTCATCCTGACACTTCAGCACTGGAGTGAACTGTGTCAGAATGCAATCCTTGTAGGGTCTGGAACAACTTTTGTCCCTGGAAAGCAAAATTTTTATGATAAAACCCAGGATACTTTCTCATTATCAATGATACCAATGGTATTTTATACCTTGGAAGCTAGAGGCACAAATGACATTTCCAGAGATCTTTACCTATTGGCTTTGAGACAAGAATAGGTGCCTGTAAAACTGATTTGGGGGTTTTCCAGTGCCTTGCCCCAGTTGTGTGCATCTGAGGGGGAAATCATTGGTGCTGGACTATTTAGCTAGTGAGCAAGCAAAGCTTTGGAGTTGCCTGTATTGGCTGACGTTGATCCCTTGTGGGAACCTCTCCTCAGTGTTTTCTGCCCTACAGGCCTGGGGCCACCAGCTGGATGAGCCAGCCTCTGGAATGCCTGGGTCATGTCAGGTGGGAAACCTGACTTGTAGGAACTCAAGGATTTCCTGTCCACGTCACCACCCTGCCATGGAGCAGAGCACCACAGGGCTCCCATACGTAGGGCTTCATTCAAGTGAAACCTCCTTTTGTCCTGTGCAGGATGCTCCTCCTCTAAGTCATTCTTTTCCTCTACTTTTAAAGGAGAACTTCACTGGGGAATAGATGAGACAGCTGCTCAGCTGGAGAGAGTTTTGGATCTGTATAAGAGTGGGGAGTACCTGCAGAACACAACCCGGACGCCGAAAGCTGGTAAAGTTATCTGTCTTGAAACTTAAAATCCAAGACTTTGGCTTTGTTTTGAGGTTTGCAAGGGCAAATGTGCAGAAAACAAGGCTCAGTGTCCTTGAAATCATGCATGTGATAGTATTTTATCTGCTTTTTTCTTCCTGGGAGCCTTCTGTAACCCTACTCGCTAGGTGGTGTAGCTGAACATCCATAAGTGTGAGCAGGCTGTAGTGGGAAAAAGGAAATCCAAAGGGAGTTTTCTGTGTCAGATTTATAGAAAATGTGTTTCATCACATCCACACACTGCTGTGGTAGTATCAGAACCTGCCTGAACATATATTGGGAGAACCCAATCATGAGGCTGTAACCCTCCATGGATTTCCTGGGACTTTCTTGTAATGTAAGCACTCGTACATTGGAAGGATAAAATTTTTACTTCCTTTGCAAGGGAAAAATAGTGTGTCCCTCAGCTTCTGCTAGCAATAGAAAAAAAAAAAAAAAAAAATGGAAGAACAGGATGAAAACAAGGCTGAATAATAGTATCTTTCTCATAATATGTCTGTCTGCTGTTCAAGCTGTGGTATGAAGTAGTACATGTTCTTCCTAGAAGGGTAGCTGTGGAATTGTACATGTCAAAGAATATTATGCATGCTGGAAATGACTCTAAAGCCCAACAATTGTAAAAGCTGTTTTGCAAATTATTTTTGTGTACGTACAATGTTCATGTCAAACTGTCAACCAAATTGACTGCAAGTTGATAGGAAAATTATGGCTTTGCTGCAAAAGCTCTGTAAAGAGGGAAAGATGAGTTCTAAATCAAGATGAATGTTGGCGCAGGGGGTTTGAAAAGTTCAGTGAAGCATTTCCTCAGTGAAAGAGACACAGGAGCCAGATTCATTCTGGTTGTAGCTCTGTTAACCTCAAAGGGCCATGATACCAGGGATGAATTTGACCCACTTATCAGAATTATGCAATATTTATTTTGCTGTAAAATTGGCAGGAAAATTGTTGCAGGTGTTCATTTAACTTTCTAATTTTCAGCTTTTCATCACAATCTGTGCTGAGTGATACCTGTCAACACAGCAAAATTATTTTCAGCAGTACAATCAATAGTACAAACATGTCCTTTGTTGAAGAAGTGCCAGGAGAGCTGAAGTTGTTCTGTGATGCTGGTTGATTCCAGATCTCACTGCTGTATCAGGATGAGGTGAAGTTTCGAATTTTAGAGGTCTGTCATGTTTATAAAGACTCTCAAGGAGAGAAGGTTTGAACAGGAGTAGTCAGTGTAACAGTGCAGGTTTCCACTGATATGGAGCAGAGTTCTGTGTATATTTAACTAGTGTAATAATTAAACATTTTTGTGTTTGTTTAATTCTGTAGTGTCCCAGATAATAGAACACAGAATGCACTACCCATGTTCATGGTTAGTGATGCCCTGCTCTGCAAGGAGCCCTTTTTATTTGCAGGCCACTGCTAATGGACTTGGGCACTTCACGGTGTGACCAAAGACATTGAAAATCCATAGATGCTTTGTGTAATATATTGGATAATGCACATTAAATACTGTGAGTGTAATATTGAATTCCTTGATAGGAAAATGTTCTCAACCCAGGACAAGCCTGAGGGATTGGGTATCTGACTGGAAATTACACTTAGATGTGTTCTCAGACTTACCTGCCATGCCTTTAAGATGTGCAGGCCTATTTCTTGTTTGTTCTAAGGCCACTTTAACCAAACAGAAAAGGTGTTGTAATTTATTTCTATTTTAAGATTCCCTTTCTTTGCCAGAAAAGTATGAAGAAGTTTTATCATGAGGGTTAAAATATGCCTACATGCCCATTTGAATCCATAATATTTCCTCTACTGATATCTGACTGATACTTGCTATTAATACCGTGCTGGAGTTAATTTTTAATATTTTCAATCCAGAGATTATGGAATTAGAAATTAGTAGTTAGAACTTATTTGGAGATAATGGAATGGGGAATTCTTCTCTGGTACAGTGAATTGCAGGAGAGGGTGACAGGTGTCCTGGAAGGGGGTGGTGTCCAGGGAATCAGCCTCTTTTGCTGGCAGGATGTTCCCAGCTGAGATGGCATCCTTATCACCAAATCCAAGGCTGAACAGATGAGCAGGTGGAATATTTTGTATAGATCTTGGTAGAGGAGTAGACAGATGAAAAGGAACAACTCTGATGTTTTCCCAAGCTGTTAGTTGAAGTCCTGCTTTGGCCCTGTTTAGACAAAAAAAAAAATCTTTTTAAGATTGTGTGACTATATAAAATGTTTTCTGTGTTGCTCTGCAGCATAGAGAAAGGTCAAGAGGGGTGGTTTTCAACCCAGTGCTAAGTTAAGATAAAATCAGAGATGATTTGATTCTCAGGCCAGTTCAGTTATTCAGCTTTGCATTCACACCCCAATGGGTGCCAAGATGAAGGAGGCACAAGTTTGTATCCATTTTACTCCAGATGATAGAAATCTCACAAGGTGACTCACTCCTGAGATTTTTGCTCTCACAAATAGTAGAAATGACAAGAATTTGTGATGCCAGTCTCCTGGCATACAGAGGTTTGTGACAAAATAAGGCCTTTCTGGTGCATGATCTATTTTGAAATCCTAAAAGAATGGGAAGAGAATTCAGATCGAAGAATTGCAAGATTTTGTTTTGGTTTGGTTTTGAAAAGAAGCTACAGAAGGTTCAGGTAATGGTGCTTCAGAATTTGTCTTAGGTCTTAAATACCTGGAATTATGTATTATCTTGGATAGAGCATTGTAAATTCATTTTAGGAGAGACGAGATCATGATCTTGGGCAAGTCATGTAAGGCCATAACTAAAACATTAACAGTGAGGAAACAGAGTGTTATCTATGTGAACTTATGTTTTTGAAAGGAAGACCTCCTCCTATGAACACCACAGAGTGAGAAAGGTGATATTGATAAGCAGTAGGGAAGCACCATGAAGAAAGTTCTTGTCAGCCCTAGTGTTCCCATAAATAAAGTTTAACAAGATGACATAGTCATATTACAGAAGGTCTTGGATATTAAGCTTTCACTGTGCTTCAGTTGTAAAGATTTTATAGTGCTGTAAATTATATTATGCTCTGGACTTTGGTTTAGTATCCTAGAGTAGAGGCGTGGGAGACATTCGATAGCTGTGTATGTGTTCTGCAATCATAAATCACACTGCTGCTCATGTTGATATGGGAACATTGCAGCGTTTAAAACAACACCAGGAACAAATGCTTTTATATTCTATTGGCTGTTGGCCTCTGTTGCTGGAATCCAGAAGAATGTGAATTAAAACAGGAACCATGTATTTCTTCTGACATATGTTATCTAAAAATGATTAAATCATTCCATTAATTATCCAGATTAAGGAGACTATAAAAAAACTACTGATGTTCATCAGTAAAGTCATGCCCCAGTATCAACATTTTTATCACTTCAATCAAGTGACAGTGATTTGTACCAACTGAGTATCTGGCCCTTGAGCTAAGCCCCAGCCCTTCAGTTAACTCAGAATTTACTCAGAAATGCGTGAAATCAGCTAACGCTCGTAAATCGGATAGCTTTGTTATTCATTAAAGCTAATAGATGACCCATTATTAGGTCTGGGGGTGTGCAGGCCCACAGAAAGCTGTAATTAGCTGCTGTTGTTAGCTGAAAGCACATTCTCACAGCTAAAAAAAAGCTGGAAGGCTGGACATAAAGCAAAGACACGTTGTGTTTTCCTTTGTCTCAAGACAATTTGGCAGGATTATGCTGTATGTAAATATTTACAGTACAACAGTGTTTTGAAAAAAGTATGCTGCAGGGTCACTATAGCAACCTGCTTAGGAAATTGTAAATCCACCCAAGAATTATTGAAATCAGGAACAAACTGCAGTCCAGATTCCTGCTCTATTTTAATATATTATAATAATCTTACTAATCTTATATTTTTATATCTGGTGTCCCTTTCCCAGAGCTGTCAAGGCTGAGGGGGAAAGGTGCGCAGGGCAGAAAGTCTCCCTTTGGACCCTGCCTTGCTGGGAGGGCTCTCACATCAGGAGCCAGGCAATCCCAGCACACAGGAGTACAGGAAGGGGTTCCTTTGCACCCGTGTGGCACTGGCAGTTCAGTGTGCAGTGACCACAACCAGTTGGTTGTTGCTCACTTGTGTCTCCACCACCGTGCAAACCATTTGCCCTGTTCCCTGAGCAATGTGTTCTGCTGTTGCTGAACTTATCCCTGTCCAACTTGGCAAAATACTTTCTGCTGAGGTCCTCAGTTCCCTGCCAGAACACTAAAGAAGTTGCCGAGTGTCTTTTATAAATCCTGTGGGCATCTGTCTTCAAGCTTAAATGACCTGCACGTGTGACCCTCGTGGCTTGTCCACCATCAGCATCATTGCTTTTGTGACGGAGTGGACCACATGCAATGTATAAGCGTCTGTAGGACCATTTACCACTGCCTGTGGTAAATTGGTGCGTGCCACAGAGGTGGCTGTGGGTATGGAGCAGCTCCCTGGGATGTGGGGCACGAGGCAGGAAAAATGCTCCAGCTGTGTCATGTTAAGAGGAATAAAATGTAAGGGAACATGTCGTTCCTCTCCTTATTTATTTGTGTTTCGGTGACAGCCTGCATACCGATTTAAATATGGCTCTACCCGCGAGCACAATGGAGGCGCATACAAAGTGCCAGGGCCCGCCTCGCTCCCTACCCGCGGGCAGGAAGCTGCCAGAGGACAGAAACACTCCCCAAAGGAGTGGGAAACACTCCCCAAAGGAGCAGGGCTATCTCCTGGTCTGACGGCAAAGCCCTGTCCTGCCAGGCCAGCCCGTGTTCCAAGCAGTTGGGATGGCTCAGGACTGATGGAAAGCAGAGACCTGCGGGATGGGCCTGTCCCCTGGTTCCCTCAGACGTACCGAAAAGCCGCTCTCCACAGCAAACCCTGCAGGGTGCTCTCTCTGCAGGGCCTGTCGTCAGAAACGTGTTTAAATGTGAGGTATTGGAACACGAGGAAAAGTTCAGTGGAAAACGAAGCGCACCAAAAACATCGGTGTATTATTGTCTGTTTTGGATCCAGTTCTGTTCTCCAAAAGCTCCCTGGGAATCGGAGGGGACTGTTTGTAGAGCAAAACACTGCTCGATACCACTTTTTGCTGATATTGGCAAGATCAGGCTCTTTCTGCTAACTTGTAAGCAAAGCAATTAAAAGCAATTCCAGATTCGACTGGCAGTGTTCCTCTTGAGACTGAAAGAAAAAAGGAGAGAGAAAAAGAAGCAATGTGATTTTTCTCTCAAAGATTAACGTGGCTGCATCTCTGTCATTGACCCACAGTGTATTGGCAGGTGATAAGAGAACTGGGCAAATCTCCAACAAGTAGCTGTAGTTGGTAGTAAAAATGCAGTCTGGCTGCTGTGGCTGAAATAAACGGTCATTAGGACTGATTAAAGTCAGATTTAGGGTGATTCAGACAGGCTAAAAGGGGGAAACCACAGGCGGTTTCACATAGTTTATTATATACTTGTGGAGCTCTTTATATGATTCAGTCTAGTACAGTGAAAATGAGTATGTTTATAGATCATAGTCGGCCTTGGGACAATGCAGGTGGTTTTAGAGGGGAAAAGAATTAGAATAAGAATTTAAAGCATTGGCTTTCTTTCATAGCTGTTGCACTGGTCAGTGATGCTGCAGGTTGCTTTTAAATATGTCTCTCTTGTCACAACAAGTAAGTGATCTTGGTTTGAGGATCACTGGGCTGTTATGGGGATGTGGCTAACATACTAAGGAGCTTCTAAGATTTTGGCCTGATCAAAACAACATGTTTTGATTGACCAGAAAAAAACTTGTAAAAATATTTTGAAACTATAAAAACTATCACAAAACAAAACTTTTGAGGATTGCCCAGATTCAGCATAGCAAGATATCTTGAAGTTCCAAAATGTTTACAAGAAAAAATGCTTTGTATTAGCATTTATCTGTGTAATTGTGAGCTCCTGTTTTACTTCCCATGTGTTAAACTGAAGTAAATGCATTGTAAGTGACATCAAGATCAAGCTTACTGCATTGCATTTATTTGCTTCAATCCTCACAAAATTAGTAGCTGGAGGAAAGGATTCTTTTTCTGCTGATACCAGTAGGAATGCCTTGCATTTCTCTGATCTATTCCATGCCATTACCTTGATAGACTTTATGTACTCTCTGTCAAGCTATGTGTATGTACGCAAAAGTGTAAATTTATGGCTGCATTTATAGTATTAGGCAAGCATTTATTGGTTTTAAACACCATTAGTCTGGAAATCGACCAGAACTTTGACCTTTTTATGATGTGATTTACTGCTGTGAGCCTTCAAATTCCAAGGGCTTCATTTAAGCAAGTTTCAGGTCTTGGCAGGACAAAAACTTGAGCTGGAGCTGTCTTTAAGCCATTGGGGTACTGCTTAATTGAGTAGCTGCCGTGTGGTGTCCAAGATGATAACTTAAAGGTGTAGGGGAAGCCCAGCTCTCCTGAGAGGTGGAGATGATGGCATTGCTGGGACACATCTCAGTGAAGGAGGATCCTTCAGAAGAGTCCTTCTACTTCCTGTGAGAGGAATGCATTTCTTCAGAGCTCATACAAATTGAAGGCTAAAGGATAAGCTCCCTAAATTGACACTACGCAAGCAAGAAATTCCAGGGATACTTGCCTTTACCATGCCAAGGGGCAAGGCAGCTGCCTTGCTCTGCTGGAGATGGAGTGGTTTTGAAGGGAAATGCAATTTGCTTAGACCACTGCTTGGTTAGTGTTGCAGTGAGTTTCTGATTGGTTCTGACTGTACAGTTTAAAAGGAGGTCCCATGTTGGCTCCCCAGGGCAAGCAGGAGTGCCTGGCTGGTTTGGGAGCAGGAACCAGGGTGCAGGGCCATCACATGTCCCACTCTGCACTCCTTGTGGCTGCCTTCCCATGGGGATGCTCTGAAGGGAAGGCACTCCCAGGCAGCCATCGCCGCTGCTTGCCATGCAAGGGGGGAGAGGGGCTGCCTTCCTGCCTCTCCCCCTCACTGCATCCCACTCCCCTCCCTGCAGGCAGCCTAGGCTCAGATCCCCAGGCTGCAGGTATCCAGTGGCCCGTGCCAGTTGGAGGCCCTGCCAGAAGCTGCCCTTGTGAAGCCCTTGTGTGCTTTCCCTTAGATTCCAGTGGCTGTTTCCACCTGTGTGGTGCTCGGTGGTCTCACAGCCAAAGGAAAATGCTCTTTGCATGTGTGTGTCACACTGCCATGTTCCTGTTACCTGTTCCTATGAGCCACTGGAGATGGTTGTGGCTTTCCCTTGTGTAGGAGCTGGCAGGGAGCAGCGAGGAGAGAAGGGACAGCCACAGGGCTCTGTCTGTTGCATGGTGAGACCATCCTTACAGGGCTGTTCCCATCCTTGCACATTCAAACCAGGACCTTGTCATTGCCATTGCAGTTACTGCTGGCCCAACTCCCTTGATCAATGTGTCTGAGCTGCCCAGATGATCTGCCAGGCTTGGTCACTGTGAAAAAGGCGATGGAAAGGGAGAACTTTATGTTCTACCTCTGACAGATCCTGAGGTCATGTAAATCACTGCTGCACTTTTGAAGTCTGTCTATGTCAGCTGAGAACCCAACCTCTGAGAGCTGTATCGGGAGCAGTGGTGAGGAGAAGGGAAGTGCTGCAGGCCTATTAAGAAGCATATCTGTGCTCAGAGGAGTTGAAATAGTGGATGATAATTCAAGAAAAGGGTCTTCAAGGTTAGCTTCTCCCTTGCATGAATAAAAATATATGATGTGATGTAGGGCTGCTCTCTTAGTGCCGTGGTGGTGTGCTGAGGGATGCTGCAGCTTCCTCCCAGCCCCAGCATGGAGCCTGTCAGACTCCCAAAGTGCCCACGAAAAGGGCTGGGACACACTCCCTGCTGACATGGAGCATCAGGCAGATTCTTCATTTCCTGCTGCCACAGCAGGGACCATCCTTCTGTGAATGCCCTGTGTGGCGTGGGGCTTGGCACAGTGCAGTGGGAGGTGGCAATTCTGTGGTGTGCAAAGAGGAGCTGTGGATAATCACATTTTATACTCAGTCAACATGGCATGTATGCTGATACAAATGGTTACATATGGTGCTAACTACAGGGAATTGATTTTTTTTTTCTTTTAATTTGTGCACATCATTTTACTGTCCTAGGCTGTGAGGTACAAATCAATACTCAGCAGTTGTAAGGTGGAGATAAGTGAATATTCTGTTACATTCAATTATTGTTACACTACAGTTGATACAGAAACTGGGAAAAAAGAGACTTTTACCTATCCAGCAGTTCGATTTATGCTCTGACTTCTCTTCAGAAGAAATGCATAAATGTTTTTGATGGAGAAATGACCAGTCATAATGTGAAACTACGTTTTGATTTTTTTTCATTCTTGTGCATGAATCTGCATTTTCTGAATTAAGAAAACTTTTGCTTTTGATTTAACTGGGACATGATCAACTCTGATTTTGTTTCTTGTTTGGGAATGTTTCTTGTGATACTTTTAATGAGCTAAGGCTTAAAATAGAATGCATTTACTTCATTTGTTTCCCTCTATTTCAGACTGTGTGGTGAGAATGAGCACTTGTGAATGTGCACTTCTTTTCTCAGTTGAAATACTGACAGTTTGGAGTAGCAGACACACTCGCCTTTGACTCACTGGTGTTCCTACAATGTGCTGTATGAAATATTAGCAGGCTGAATCAGCAGAGCCAGGCAGAAAGTGTCTGAACCAAAGTGACTTAAGAATAGGCTGTGAGTCAAGGCAGGCAGCTCTGGTTTCCATAATAGATACAACTAGAAGAAATATAGAAAGTATTTAGTTTTTTGAATAGGACGTGGGGAGGAGAGACAGGAGGGAACCATTAATTTGTGCGTCTGGAGGCTAAATAGAAATGTTTATAAATGATCCGTTGGATTTGCTGATGCATTCATTAGAGAGAGCCCCGTTAGTGGCTGGGAAAGTGAGAGGAGCTGTGAGCAGAGAACAAGAGGCAGCTCATAAAGGCAAGTGAGACTGAACGGCAGCCAAGGGAGAGGAGCAGTCGGCGGGGCAGCGCGGAGGCGCTGGGCGAGGACCACGCTGACATGCTCCCGCTACTTTACCCCCCCCCTTCTCTTCAGAGGCCCATCAAGCGACTCCTCTTTTGTCCTAATCTGAGCAAGCAAAAAAAGTTTGCTTAATTAAAAGCCTGTCTTTTCTTCCTTCTCTAAAGGAGCCAGAAAAAAATAGCATGCTCTTCTGAGGGAGAGGGAGGGCTGGGAACGCCTGGTCAGGTCTCACCCCGACAATCCTGCTCACTGTTGAGAAGTAGGACAGTGAGTCAGTTCATTCAAGTGGATGCTGTT
Source organism: Chaetops frenatus (assembly GCA_013400775.1). Taxonomy (NCBI): domain Eukaryota; kingdom Metazoa; phylum Chordata; class Aves; order Passeriformes; family Picathartidae; genus Chaetops; species Chaetops frenatus. The sequence goes on along the minus strand of VZTR01015058.1, from coordinate 469,270 downwards.
TATTCAATGGGACATTCTTCCTGTAAAACTCCTAATAAAACCAAAGCCTCGCCTCCACAGTGGAGCAGGGGAAGGGCTTTTGTGCACAGACTGTTTATTTACAGACGCTTTCTGGAGAAAAAGGCGAGAAGAAGAAAGGAGGAAAGGAAAAGGAAAGTAAGGTGCAGAGCTATAAACACGTTTGGGAGTGATCCAGGCCCGGTACAATCTAACCCGTCAGCTTTTCCGTCATATATCCTGCTCCTAAGCTGTTCTAATAAACCTTGCCTGTTAAAAAACAACCAGTTTACTGGAGCTTTTGCTCTGATTTGCAGAGTACAGACGAGTGCCTGAAGCCTTTATTCCTGATGAGAACTACAGATGCTGGCCATCTTACCATCACAAGGGCTGCCTCCTCTCTGTGTTTGATGTCAACGAAGCCATTGAGATCTGTGACAGCTACTCCCAGTGCAAAGCTTTTGTCCTAACTAACCAGACAACTTGGACAGGTAGGTTCTGGATGCTGTGGAGCAGAAGCAGCAACTGAGTCATCTATTCTGGCTGCTCTAAATGTTTTAATACAGCTTGAGTGGTGTGTTGTGCTGGGCTGTGGGAGCCACCAGCAGCATCTAGAAGTGAGGTCATTTCTAAAGGTTCAGCTGAGCAGCTTCTTTTATGGTGAGGCTTCTCTTTGTCAGCTGTCAGGGGAGCAGAAACTACAGACAGGCTCACAGGGGCTGGCACTGGAGGGCTAAGCACGTGGACCCAGGTTACCAAACCACAGGATCTGAAATGTTGTTTTTTTGCATTTTTGTGCTTCTAGGAGGTGTGAACAGGCACTTCCATGGAACCAAGGAAAATCTAATTTCTGTTAACCTTGCCTATGGCTAACCAGTGACTTGACCACTAGGTCATCATGTCAGACTATCTGTAGTTGAAATATTGAAGTTAATTGATATACTAAAAAAGTATTTATTCTGGCACAGAAATTCACAGGAAGTTTAGAGCAGCTCTTATCTCAGGTTACAATATTAAAAGCAAATGGGATTAAGTAGCAATGTTTGTAGTCTTATTTGTCATTCCCTTTGCCATATCATTCCTGATGCATGGGCACTTGAGTCCTTGAAACCTGCAACTCAGAAATTTGCTCAGTGGTTGAGGCATCCCGTTCGCCATGTGATGCTTTAAAAGAAAATAGTGTTATGGGAGCCCCCTAGAGAGGCAGGCGGGGAGCAAATAGCATTTGATTTTCCCAAGTTAAGAGAGGGAAGGCAGAAGTAGAACAGATACAGAGTGTACCTCTGTAGTCTTTGCTGCAAGGAAAGGCGATGATTTTGCAGCTCTGTGGGGCGGCAGGAGCTCATTGAGAGGCAGGCATGTGAATAAGGTGCCAGGACAGTAAGTGTGGGGAGATAGAAGAACTGTGCTGTGGCTCCCACAAATACCAAACAAAGAAACCTTGCCAAATTAAGCCCATACTGGCCTCGGATATGTGTGGCAGGTGCCTTATGCTCCCCAGGCTGTTGTCACTTGCTGCTGCTTCTTATCTGAGGACTAGAAACCTTGTTCCAGCTTGTTTAAAACCCAGAGCTACAAAGTGATCAGCAAGAGGTGTTTCAGAGAAAGTCATGTTTAATATACATTGCACTGATCAGTTTTGAAAAGATTCAAATGCAAGTATCATTCTGCTCCTGTACAGTCAAATGAATGTCCTTCATTTAGGCCCTGAACTCGAGCCTGTTTTTATCAGTGGGAAAGGGATTAAAAATACTCAAAATATGTTTTTAAAGTCTCAAAATACTTGTTTAAAGATCACACAGAATTTGCATTCAAGTCTTCAGACCTTTCCTTCATTTACTGTTAGCTGTGCACAGCTGTATCTTGACCAGCATTAGGTAAGAGTAAAGATACTGAAACGAGGGGTGATTTTGTGTCATTTTAGACAAAAACAGTTCAGGTTTATACCAGCTGAAGTTAAGAGAGAGTTAAGTCTTTCATGGCCTGAAAAATGCATAGGTTGAAGTAGAATTTGAAATGTCAGTATTTAAAGGTAGGCAGCCTTTTGCTCATCACTTCTAAATATTTTTCTCTTCCCCTCCTTTCCTACTCAATGCAGGTCGGCAGCTTGTCTTCTTCAAGATGGCCTCAAATCATATTGTGCCTGATCCTGACAAGATAACATATGTGAAGGTGACAGACTGACACCTAAAGTGGCTCAGTCTGACACGTGAGTGATAAGAGCTGTTTGTGTATAAATATAGGCAGCTGTTAGGTAGAAGGTGGCTGTGGCCGGAGAAATAATTGCACTATTACTCATTCTAATCTATAGAGTGCTAAAGGAAACTTTAAAGAAATAACCTGCATGACCAGGATGAATGTGCAATAAAACAGGATTTTGAAAATGTGATTTAAAAACAAAACAAAACAACCCAAAGCAAAGTACAAGAGATGATACACTGTTAGAGTATAATTTTGGTTATAAATCAGCTGGCAGCTCTGGCTTTTCTAACCAAGGTTAGCATAGCATTTCTGACCTATACATGTGTGTCCAGGGATGAAAGCTGATCATTTCTCTGGGAAGCCTGTATCCTCCACACTGATATTTATTTGGGCACGTACAATCACAACAGAGGAACTGAAGCGTATCAGTTTGTCTGCTGAATAGCAAACGTTACTGAGGACAATCAGCATTTGTGTTAAAGCTATGGAATATGCAATGCCGGCATATTTGTCAAACGGAAGGAATTGCTTATGTTTAGAATTGCAAGACTGCAACTAATTTTCATTTTCGGTTCCTATGTTATCATAAAGTTTCAGTTTTAATTTGAAAGAGCCATTTTGTAGATCTAGCAAATCACATAAGCATATGAATAGTCCCACTGAAAGGGCAGGGACTTACCCAAGTGCCGAGTGCTTTGCTGGATAGGCCTAAGCATATGCTTACAATTAAGCCTGTGCTTAAGACTTTTGTTGAATCAGTTTGAATTGTTCAGGAAGCCACATCTTTGACAGACTGGCAAAGCAGTCCAGCTGGTTGAACAGTACTAATTTAACGACTATCTTGCAGTTATTCATGCCTTTTATCATCAGGTCCTTGGTTTTCTAAGGCATCGCTTGCTAATTCTTAGAGTGAATGAAGTAAATGACCTTAATGATGTCAAATGAATGCTAGCCTTAATTCTATATAAAATGCATCTTAAAGGCAGGGTGTGTCTAGAGAATTTGCTTTCAGTGAAAGCAATGAAGTAAATGCTAAAGTGGCCAATGTCATACTGTTTTGTAGTTTGTACAGTCAGGAAAAAAATGTGCTTTTGTTTCTCAAATTGTTTATTTTTGTAAAAAAAAAAAAAAAAGAAAAGATAAATAAAAATTCTTTTATTCTTGATTTTTGTCTGTTTGTGTTTCAAATAAATGCCTAAATCCAGTGTATTGCATGTAAACTTAAACTTGAGATATTTTTTCCAGAAAGGACTGAGGTTGTTCCAGTGGCTCCCAGGGAAGGGTCTGTTGGTGCCTGGAGCACTTGGTGACTTTGTCTGTGTGCTTGCCTGCCACAAAGTGAGTCGTGATTAGCAGACAGTGGTTGAGCAGCCTTTGCTGCTCTTTGCTTTGCCTTATGCTGGTATCAGCCTTTTAGCACTTGGAAGGGGCAACGGTGAGAGCAGGACTTGATGAAATTGCTGGTTGGGCCAAAGATGTGTTTTCTCTGCCAGGGGAGGAGAGCAGGAGAGTCAGGGAAGGCGGGCAGCAGTGTGGCCGTGCAGGAGAGAAGGCCCCACAGTGACACCAGCGTCAGCAGGTCTGGCCTCACGACGGTTTCTCTGAGGTCACTGATGCCCTGATGGCTCTGGCAGTTGGCTGAAGTAATGTCCTGTAATGGCTGTAACTCACAAATTATCAAACTCCCAGCCGTAATAGCTCAGCTGATTGTGTCGCCGTGCACTTAGGAACCCATCAATCATACCGTGGTAATAAACAAACACTACGGATTCTTTTAAAATTGCTGCATAAATCACGCCAACACATACTGCACAGTTCATTGAAGTGATATGGGTTGTTGGCACTGAGGTGCTGGTATGTATTTTGAAAGTCTTTAACCTCCTGTGATTTCCTTCCCATTAAGCACTGCACAGTTCCAAAAATACTCAGCATTTAAAAACATTCTTTAAATTTAAATTCTTTAGTTGCATTCCTATGTAAAAAAAATGCCAACAAATTTAGAAGAAAAAAAAAAAGCATCCAGGGTAATACTTTAAAGTTGTAGTAGGTAACTTCAACAATTTCATTCCATCACTTCCTGCACACTGGAAAAAAATGCCTCTTAAGTTAGGAATTGTTTATCCCTAGAACTAAACAAAGTTGCCAAACCAATTTACATCAGCTTTTGCAAACAGAGATCAAGTAAGCAAGAAAGAAACATAGCTGTGAGCCAAGAAGTTGAATTTTAGATTTCAGTGGTAATCAACTTTATACAGGCAGATTTTATAAAAGTAAGGCTTGCCAGTGGAAATGCTGATTAAATCTTAGTAAGAGAGGTGTGATACTACAATAAGAGAATTTAACAGCTGTAATAAGCAGTGGTAAAATTCTGAATTTATATGGAGAAAGTGATTTTTGCAGCAGTGGGTCTGATTCAGCAAAGTGCTTGACTGGCACTTGTGGCATGGAACTCCTTGACAAGCCAGAGAGGAGGAGGAAGAGGAGGAAACAAGGCACAAAGCGAGTTGGCAGGCCTGGGCCAGTCAGCCTGGGACCTGCTTCATGTTTTCTGTGGAAAAGGCATTTCTATCTGTTTTTTTCCCCTAACTTTTCGACTGCTTTTTACATTTCCTGGCTTCCTCAAGCCACAAGGTAGAAATATGAAAGAAGACACCCACAGGGCTTTAAACGACTGCTGTCTGTGTGTGCACACGCACGTGTGTGTATGTGTATACGTATTTATGTACGTGTCACGCTGAACAGGGAGAGCTTATTTCCTCCGTGAAAAACCAATTGCCTGTGCACAAAATGAAGTGCTAAACAGGATGTTGAGTTCATCTGGAGAAGTGAGAGCTGCATGAGGCGATGGGTGCTGCAGCTCTGCAAGGGGCTGTGTGTGCTGAGTGTTTGGCCCAGTCCAGCGCTGCATTGTCCTGGCTGGTCTGAGGCTCAGAGCACCTCCAAGTGCTGACCACTGTCTCTGTGATGGTTTGGTGAGGAGGTGATTCTAGCCCCACCACTGGGAACAGGCTCCAGACAGTGAAACAACCACTGACCAGCATCACTTCTGGCCTGACCTCCTGAGGGTTGTTGCAGGGGAGACACGCCGGGATCTTTGCTTAGACCAAAATAAAAATGTGCTCTTCTATTTTCCTCTGTTTTGTCTGAGCCTACTGCTTTATCTCTGCTCGTTTTTCAGAGCTGTGTCCCTAACTTCAATGTGTCTTTTTAAGTAGAAAGCTGAGGTCTCCTGTAATCGGCTTCAAACAGGTGGTCACAACTCACATCACACATGGGAGAAATCTATGATGAAATTAGTAATATTGCCATGAGCATTCATTGCCATGAGACAGAGCCTGAATACAAGTGGGCCCTGTTTCCATCTGAGAAGCTCAGGTAAGTTTGTATAAGGAGTGAAGGGGGTTGGATGGGCAGTGAGATGCTGGTGAAGAATCCCAGATAGTCTTTCAACATGAGATAAAGGAGTTTATTGTAGTACAACTATTTGTGGTTTGCCCTGCCTCACTGCTTCACTGAGGCGTTTTGCTTAGTCCTTCTGCCAGCCACAATCAGGTTTCCCATTAGATTAGTGAGATTTGTGGGAATAGCAGAGTGGAGTGCAGGGAGGACAGTAACCTGACATGAAGGCAGCTCTTCCTGTTGCCAGTTATTGTCTGTGGTACGGCAACTACAGGGAACACTGACCCGGGACAGGACCTGACCATAGTAGGTGCACAGTATAAACCTTGTCCCTGCCTCTGAAATTCACCTTATCAACTTGTACCAAGAGGATTTTTAATTCAAAGCATATGGAAGATGGTAGTGAATATCCAGAGATCATATTATGTTGCCTGTCAGGAAGTAATAATATGAACAGTGATGATATGAACAGTGAGGTTCAGATTTAGTAGGGAGAGCCTTATATTGTATTCTCTAGGACTAAATTCTGTGAAGGCTTAACTACAACCTGCTATTGGAGGGATAAATGAGGAATGGAGTGGCAAGACGGTTCACATGTTTTTTCAAGGAAAACACATCCCTAACCTTTTGGTCAAAATGTGAAATAGTGTTGAAAGAAGTCAAACAGATTCAGGTTGAAAAGACTCATCTGAAGTTTTCATCAATTGACTGCAGAAAAAAAATGGGACTCAGAAAAGAAGATGAACTTTGGTAGAAAACAGGCAGTATATAAAGATATATGCTTTATATATATATATATATATATATATTATATAAGCACAGTCATACGCTGGTTAATGTTTTTGAGATGTGATCATTGAATCGGGGGTTTTTTTGGGTCATGAAAATATATTTTTTCCTCTTACTGTGTTTTAAGTAGGGGCGAAACATGGGCTGCCCTGCTCTAGAGTTCTCGGGGCATGCAGGGTTCCTGTCTTTCCTTCAACACAGACATGGGCCTTGGCATTTGAACTCTAATAAGTAAGCTTCTTGCAAGTAAGTTCAAGTGATTTTTTTTTTGAGTTGGAATGGATGCTTTTAAGAGGTGCATGTAAAAAATGTGAAGGAAACAAGACTTTGTGTCGCTTCCCTTTGTGGTTGTGTACAGCCAACAATTGCCTTTGTGCAATAAGTGCCGCACTCCTCTGCCAACTGATGGGAAATATAATTCAGTAGGAGCCACCCTCATTATGAAACTGCCTTTGATGTCAAGCCAGAGGGCCAACAACACATTTATTGGAAATTGTGGCTTTTAAATAAAAAATCCCTGCTAACCACAGTTTTTCAGCAAATGACTGGGAGGCTGAGAAGGAAGACTAAACTATCCAGTGGCTATTTGAAATGATAAAGTCAGAATCTGATCTTACTTATCTTGATTTTACCAGTGTAGATCAGTTAATCCTTGATTTATATTCATACAAAACAGAATCAGACTGTTAGATTTTTCAAGTATCTATGGACAGGGAGCTCAGGAAAACCAACCTCTTGGACCTAAATGTTTGAGCCATGTAAGTGAGGAAAAATACACTGATTTTCCTATATATATATATGTCTGTGTGAGCATGTGTAGATTCCTGTGAAATTTGAACAATGACAACACAAAGGCTCTTTTTTTAGATGGAAGCTTTAACATGATGCAGAAAATTAAAGACATATTATTTAATAAATAATGCCAGGAAGGGAGTATGAATTCTACACATTTACACTCAGTGTTTAATAGGTATAATGCCATTCCTATTTATCATCCTTCTGCCAACTTCAAGTATGCCCTAACAACAAGTTCCAGTTTTCAATACTACAAGTACCTAGCATGTATGAAGATAATGGTACAAATTGGTATTTAGGAATTACAGCTTTCCATAAATAGACTAGAAGGAATGCAGAGCAGCCAGTCAGACAAATGGATGACCAGGGGCACAGTGGCACTTTCAGAAGTGGGTGTATTTAATATTTTATACAAGACCTTGGGTTTGTGCAAGTTCATGACCTATGATAAACCTCATGCCAAACTTACTGGCAGGTATTGCCTCATTCTTGGGAACAAACTGTTGATCAGCCTATGTGCTACTATTTCTACATGTTCTACCATCCTGTCCTTTAACCCCCAAGAGTTACCTAAAGCCTGTTTAAACAATGCAAACTCTTCAATTAAGTGTCAGGTTTTCATCTGTACATGGCCCTGATTTGTGATTCGTTATAGAACTCTGGTCGATGACAGCTCTTAAGCAGAAAGAATATTACAGAGGCAAAATTCAAGAATATTACAGATGCACATTCATGCAGTGCATTTGTGAACAGACTCTGCACTGTCTACCTGGAGAATTGAAAATTTTAATGACTTGGATTATGGGTCAAAGTGGCAGATATGAAAAGAAATCACCATTTTGGTGCCTTACATTGCAACATATGTTTCATGGCCTATAATTATTCTGATATACAATCCATTTTTTAGAGACCAAAATTGTGTATTCATAGGTGAACAAACTCCTCTTTTCCTCTTTCTACCAACTGCTAAAGAATAGGAGTAAAAGAGAGCTCTGTGAGTGTAATAAAACTCTTGCAAATCAGCTGATTCTGCATGGCTTCTGTGTAGTACCAATCAATGGACAAGGGTCGACAGCTAAAGTTAGCACTAATTCCAAAGTGGATTTTGATGCTAACCAAAAATATCACTGGATGGCAAACACGTCTCGTTCTAAAAGTAATAGGAAAGGGAGATGAAAAGGAGATGTGAGAAAAGCAGAAATACCATTTTTATAATAATTGTGTAATTTTCTGTGGAGGAGAAACAAATACATAGTCCAAAAATTCCACCCTACATCTCAGGGAGAGATTAACTCTTACCTTTCTGAAGTCACCAGCCCATGTAATACCAGTTCACAGTTTCTTCAGTACACTTTGCAATTTATTTTTCTCCAGATTTCGGTCTTTCCATTTGTGGTCAGAGATGAGGGACTCCTTGCCTGTGAGAGAAGGAAACTACAGCAATGCTCTGACTGCTCAGCCAGCCTTGGTTCTTGCCTCATGCTGCAATTCCCTCACCATAGAACATGCCTTCCGCTTGCTTGGGATAAATTCAGTGTGTTAACTTAGTGTTCCTAATAAAAATTACTATAGACTGGTTTTTTTATGATTAGATAAAGCACCCTCCATTCCATCTAGTGATGCTGACAGGATCTTATTTAAAACCACAAACCATCCAAGTCAATATTATGTGTGTGTATACTGTGAAGTATAGTTACACTTTCAGAGCAAACCCAGAACAGGTTTTTCTTCAATTAATTTCAGCAGTTTTTGCTAATTTACTCAGGTAATTTACTATTTACTTGTATATGGCTTTTTTTCCCCTTCTAAATTGCTTGGTGATGTAAGAGGCAGCTGAATCTGCTCCAGCTGTCACCTGGGACCTTGGTGCCATATGCCATGTTGGTTGCCCTTTATTCAAACTCTACCACAGGGCAAGGTGGAGCTGCCTGTTCAGTACCTTCCAAGAGGCACAAAGCTCCCTTTAAAGCAGAGGTCCAAATGCAGAATCCTACAGAAATATGCTAATAATTAAAAAAATGCCTATTGTTTATTGCAGCAAACCATGTATGAACAGCATCAAATTTCTGTTGCCATGTCCTCTCGAAGCTGTTGAGTCTGATAAGATTTCATACAGCCACAGAAAATCTGGGGAAGGGAACACAGAGGGGATGGAGAAGGGAATGGCAAATTTGCTGTGTTTAATGTATTGGACACCATCTGTATTTTATTCAAATAGGGTTATATATTTTGTGAAAATAAAAACCAGCCTCATGAGTCAGTGTGTGCAAGGCAGTCACTTGAATATATATAATGGGAAACATGTTTTAGGTTGGAAGTTGCAAAGGGAAATCAAATGTTTGAAGTGTCAAAGTTGGAAAAATATAAAATACGCCTGACACCGTAGCTATTGAAGCCAAAATGAATAAATCATCATCTTAGGAAAGAAAACCCCACCAAGTTCTTGGCTATAACCTTCATTTTCCTACACTCAAATAAAATTACATACAACCTGATAATTTAACCAGACTTGTCAATAAGAACTGATGGCTTCAGCAGACACTATCACTTCATGCTTCAGTGTAGACTTCAGAAGCATCCAGTAATTTATCCAAGAAATAAATTTAATGTCAAACTTGTCTCTTCAAGTTGATAGATAGAAGAATCTTACACAGTGGAGCTGATGTGAAATATGCCATATTGCAGAACACTAGAATAAAATTAAATTAATGCCAGCTCAGTAGTTTATTCCCCACGTACAGCTTTTCCTGAGCACTTATATAAGAAGTATTTCAGTATCTTTCTAAGTAGTGCAAGCATGACTTCCAAGAAGGAATTTGAAAGAAACTTTGAGGTTACAATAATAGGAGCCTGAGTTTACACTCCAATTTCTGTTGCAGTCTCAGTATTGATTCTGGTCAAGTTTTAAGCCATTTTCTTTCCACATTAGGCTCAGTGTCAGAAATGTGATTTGCAAACATAGTAACAGCTATCTGTTTCTGTCTGGGGAGAATTACTGGGACATGGTGTTTTCTGGCTTTGTGTGCATAAAGGTTTTATTTATAACAAACAAAGCAGCCTGATGGACAGATGAGAGATATTTTAGCTGCAATTTGACATGCAATTATTTGGGCAAACCCAGGCCATGAATTTACTGTTTTAGATGCATTTGTGCCTGTTTAGTTATTTGTCAGAAGGAATAGTCCCTGGAAATTGCTAATCAAAATAATGATTCATTTTTATTTGCTGAAAATAACCTAGCTGGCCTTTTACTTGCTAAAAGTATGTAAGTTGGCCTAAAGCTTCTGCTGTGTAAAGCCTGAATGGAAAGCACCAGCGAGGGAGTGATCAGCACTGGATAAGGCATCCCAAATCTCCCCTTCCCTCTGGCCCTACACATGGATTACATGTAGGTGTGTGTTGGACTTATCCTGAACGGTGCCAGCTAAGCAAACTGGGCAGATGCCACAAACTCCAGTTCCTTACCCTGCACTAAGCAGCAACTGGATTTCCAAAGGTCACGTGAAGTTTGAGTGTGGTGACACTGAGAGTCTGTCACGCAGGCAACTTTCATCTGGCCTTGCTGGGGCTGACTAATCAGCCAGTAACCCCGGCTGTGCTGTCTGACAGTGTCCAGCAATTGACCTCCAGGGGAAGAGTAAGTACAGACCCGACCTTTCCTCTCACAGTCTCCTCCTCTCTGTCAAGCAGTCGATCAGGATTTCCACAAGCTTAAATTATTAAACCAGCTCCAGACATCATCTGTAAGAGTGTTATATCACTTCTCTTGGCAGCTGTGGCAGGACCAGTATCTCCTACGATGAAAAAAAAGCTGTTCAGCTTAGTCTTGGTGCATACAAAGCAGCAGAAAAATCGTTGTTCTGCCACTAAGTGCTTTTCTACTGGCATGATATCTTAATTAAATCTACAAATGGAGCACGTCTTTGGTGTTTTCAGCAATTTTTTTCCTCTGTCAATTACTTTTAAAATTTTTTTGTTTGTCAGCCAGAAATACTGTCCAAGGGAAGTTAGAAACAATGCTCAGCTTAGAATCTTGATACTAGCACGTACAGTCCACAGAAGGCCATTTAAAACATTTGTTTAGCAAAATCTTACTCTCCCCACCAAAGAAGTTAGGGTTTTTCACCATCCTGGAAGAATAATTTTAATGTCTAGCAGTGGACTGGAATTGCTTATTGCTCCCCACAACAGTGAGTTCAGTAAGTTTCTGAAAGCACCTCTGCTAATGGAACTATAAAAGGGTGCAATACTGCAATATTTTTGGCATATATTACTATTATATAGAGCTGGACTAAGCAGTGAGTTTCTGATTTTTCTGGGCATAGTTTGTAAAAACAACCGAGGCAGATTCAGTGTGATCTGATACTGTAGTGCAAGATCTCCAGTCTCAGTTTTTGAGTTCTTGTCCACAATTATCTTGTTGAATGAATGGCTTATAAGTTGAACTAATTCAGGAATTGTGGTGAGGTAACTGAACACTGAATTTGGGCTATTAACTTCAGATGACTGAAATGAGTTGTCTATGTGTATATGTTTTTTACAATAATGCTGTTAAATGCCCTGTTTGGAAGGCTGAGTTTTAAAGCATTTCCAAAAATTTCACTTTTGAGGTCACCTGTTATTTAAATGTACTTACTAGAAGCATTTATATGCTTAAAATTGTTTTCCAATCTCTAGTTGCACTTAATGTGATAAACTTGAGAAGCATCAAAGGTATTAGTTACCCTGCTTCATGTCCTGAATACCTTTTCTGTAAATGAACATAAGAGATCTGATTCTCTTTTCAATGTGGGTGAAGATTTTCTGAGCAGTTCTTTATCTCTAAATGTCTAAGTTTCACAGATATAGTTATCCAGCTCTTTGGTAAATGTAGAAGACTACTGAGAACTAAATACAAAGGAATTGGACAAGATGAGATACCTTTACTCTTGAAAGCAACCCTTGAGAACAACTTGTATCCTATCTCCAAACCAGAAAAACACTTGTGAAAAACTGCAGGAGTGCAGAAAAGAGATGAGGAGGAGAGAGCAAAGCCTGCCTACTTTCCCTAAACTCTTGTGTTCACTTGTGGCACTCATCTCAAAAATCTTACCTCTGTCATGTGATGTGCATGAGAGGCAAAGGAGGTTTAAGACATTTACATTCCAGCTTCTTTAACTTGCCTTTCTTCCTCCTTTCGGTTTCTTACTCTCTGTCAAATTAACATTATCATTTTTTTACAGCAGTTGCATGTGAATTGATGACTTAAATTGGTTTTGTCACGGAAAGATCAAGTTCCTCCTGCCAGCCCATCCTTTCTGAACAGGACTGCAAAATGTGGGCTCCTCGAGCAGCCTTTGCTCTCAGGCGAGTCCCAGCCCAATACAAACAAAGCCATTGACTTCAGCATGCCTGCTCATATGAATAAGGCCTGTAAGATACAGCCTGTACATTCCAAATTGCCTCTTTTTTGTGCCATTCACACCAGGGATTAATATCTATGGGAGGCTTTTGTGAAGGCTTCACCCTCTTGCCCTTCTATAGCCCAGCAGTAGCTATGATTTCAAGGATGCACATAGATCTTTTTTCTCTGTACTGCCGTTTGTAAAACAAAGTTGAGCTTGGGGAAACTGAGAATTTGCTTCCAGCCTGTAATTTAAAGTCCTGAATTGCCTTTATTGGAATTCTGATGGAAGGTCTGAGAGCCAGTGCTTTTCAGTTCCCACTGCCTGTCGATACTTCCCTGCCCTCTGTCAAAATTTCAAAATTAGAGAATGGCAGTGGCTGCAGAACACAAGCTGTCCATTAACTCACCTAAGAAATGATGCATTGAATATTCATTGTTCCCTCTTGCAAAATGTCATTTTTTCACGAGTACTGCTTAAAGCAGTTCAGAGAATACATTTGCATAAACCATTTGTCAGAAACAGAAGACTCTTTGTGAAGAACTATTAAGAAACCACATAATCTACTTTTCTGTTCTTATGCAAGTTCCAGGGAAAAGACAGAGCTCCTTTGTAAACAGAATCTCAATACAAGTGCTGGGTATGTTTTTTCTGCAATCAAAATTCCATAAATAATAAAATTTGAGTTCAAACCCAGAAGTACCTGAAATTGTTAAATGTAATGTTAATGATTTCCTGGCAGTATATGAGATTCAGAAAGTTTAACACTATTAATACTCATACTATTTTGACTGAGCTGAACTCCCCCTCTGCAGTCCTGCTAAATAAAGCTGTAATTAATCTGCAATACAAATTTGGATATCTCCAGTTCCTGGGGAAAAGCATTTTTGTAACACATCAGGGGAAGCTGATTCTGTAAATTCAGTTGTGGGTTTTAATAGCCTTCATAATTCATTGCTGTCTCAATGATTTTCTGCATTTATTGCCTGTCTGAGCCCTTTTGTCAAGTTAGGTGGCCTTGAAGGTTGCTTTTTTAATGGTACCACCTTTCCTCCTTAATGTTTCATTGCCCTCCTCCAGTAGCCAATCTCGTGCACACTTGAACAGGCCCTCCAGCACCTCCAGGATCACATGGATTGGGGTAAGTAAGCCAGATAAATCAAGGCAAACAAAGCCCAAGTGTGGCACACAGAGCAGCCAAAGAGATTACTGCTCATGCGATTAACATCTTTTCATGCCCCTTCTCCCACCACAAGATGGTCTTGTTTCCTTTTCAGTGGACAACGCAGTTCAAGTATTTACTTGTTGCATTTCCCCACAGTGGATTGCTCGGGCGTTTCTACCATTCCCTGGGAGCCCCTCCCGTGTCTGCCAGAAAAGCTCTGCATGTGCTCTGCTAGGCAGTCCTGGCAGAGAGCACATCTGTGCAATCGCCTTCTGTTTTTATTAATGGATAACTCCTTGCTTGAAATGAAATATGAAACCTTTGCAGATAACGTGCCCTCGGCACATGGTGACAGTCATTTGGACTAGCAGAATGCAGCAATTATTAAACCTGCAATTATTATCAACAGGAGTCATATGGATTAATTATATGTCACCTTTACTCCCAGAGTACGGGTCTGCTGCCAGTGTTCATTTACACTGGCCAGCCCTGAAGGTGCTGAGTGGCTCCTGATACCAGGCAAAGTCACAGTGCCCTGGTGTTTCCTGGGGCAGTGCTGGACCTGGCTGGAAGCCCCACAACACTGTTTTCTCTGTGCCTGGTTTTCCATCTGATTACATTCCAGAAGCCAAAGAGAAAATAAATAAATTGCTAAAGTTATAAAGAAGAAAAAAGAAAGGGAAAAATATTGGAAGTACCAAACACAGGAGGTCTAGTTTAAATCCCCCACATTTCAATGATTGTGTGATATTTTATAATAGTATAAGAGTTCTAGATCCAGCACAGCTCCCATACAGCAAATGCTCCATATGGCTGCACTGCACTGCAAGCTAAGCCCAAGCTTAAGTAGATAGAAATATTGCTCACTATTCACCCCTTACAGTATATCCCAGATTTGGGCCTCAAACCCTTGATCCATCAACTTCTTAGTTAATTGCACCAAATAATGCACATTCAACAAGAGGAAGTGAGATCTGTTTTTTCTTGGGAGCTATGCATAATGGTTCCTATTGAATTCTACAAATACCTTCCCTGGATTTCAAATTGATTTTTTGGGCTCACAGCTGTTTGGTGTTTGCTTTCCACAATGTTTGTATGATCAGAGTTGACCATCTGAAATATCTGCAGAAAATGGATTACTGGAAAACTTGAGGAAACACATTTTGACTTACACTTTAAATGATGCCTTCTGGATGTATTGGTTCACAGATTCAGTGTCAAAGCAGAGCCAAATCAACCCTAGGCCTTTTCACCACTCTCTACCCAGCACAACTCAAATGCACTTGTCAGTGACTTCAGGCAAAAATTAAAAGTGTGTCTGAGAGAGTGGAATGAGTTGTGATTGACATGTACGCAATAAGAAAAGAGGCAAATTTCATCCAAATCTTATGGGCTTGCTGCAATCCTGACTGAGGCTGCAGGTAATTTTTCCTGTGGGATTTTGCACTCCAAGATGTGGTGTGCATCCCATGCCTTCTTCTGTCTCTGTCCCTCTCTTCCTGTGCTCCCTCATGTTGCTGCTGCCCCTGATGGGTTGTGGCAGCATGTGGTGAGAACAGATTTAAAACTATCCACCAACCTCCTTTACCAAGCCAACCAAGGAACAAACCAATACAAATCAGAACAGCATTTGGTGGAAATAGGAAGTCTTTAGTTTTAGCTTACATTGTTCAACATCTTTGTTGGAAAACATGGAGGGTTGGATTGAGCATACCCTCAGCAAGTTTCCCAACATCACCAAGCTGTGTGGTGTGGTCAGCATGCTGGAGGAAAGAGATGCCATCAAGGTATCAAGAGATGCCTGGAAAGGCTTGAGAGGTGAGCCCATGAGAACTCCATGAAGTTCAGCAAGGCCCAATGCATTCCCTGAGTGGGCAACAATCCCCAACACAGCTACGGGCTGGGCAGAGAATGGACTAAGACCAAGCCCTGAGGAGAAGGTTTTTGATTTTATTGGTTGGTAAGAAGTTCAACATGGTCCAGCAATGTGCACTTGCAGGCCAGAAAGTCAACTGTGTTCAGGGCTGCACCAAATGCAGTGTGAGGCAGGGAGGGAGGGGATTCACCTCATGCTCTGAGAGTTTTCAACAGCAGATGAGTCTTAAACACACATTTTCTCCTATCAGCATATCTCTCTCCTGAGCTCTGGTACATAACAGCTCATCCAGGACTAGTCAACAAAGTTGGTTTGATAACTGATGGTGCAGGTAGCAAATAGAACATTTAGCTCTGAGATTAATAATAGAAGTATGTCCCACATATCTCTTCTGTCTGTAAATCTGAGAGCTCAAAAACAGCTGCGGGCATTAAGCAGATTTTTTATTCTTGGTTAGTAACAACATTTAGCTTAGCATCCATGGATTCAACAGTTAGCATCCTTGGTAGAATGGAGAATTGTGCCAGGTAATAATCTTTTCTTGGGCCGTGTTAATGCTCATGGCTGGGGTGGATCAGGTGGCTTTAAACTGGATTGCTCTGTGGTGGTGTGTGAGCTTTATGTTTGAAAAGTTTATGAAATAAACTGGCTGGACATCAAAGTACTCACTTTCATCAACAGCAATGTTTTGTTCTGTTTTTAAATGTTCCTTAACTGTGGTTTTCTGGCTGCCTATGCAAAGTCCCAGCAAGAATACAATTTTTCTGCTAGGTTCTTGAATTGATAGCTATCACATGGGATTTTCAGGCTGTAACTTTTTGAAGATATTATTGCAGCCAGACAAAAACTGTCACCTATATTTAGCAAAAATCAATCTCTAAACTCTTCTGAAAATCTCAGCCTTCCCAATGAAGTTGAAATTTGGATTTCTGAACCATCCAGCTGAAATTATTTTACAGAGTAACCGTGCATGACAATGTATAAAGGGCGAATCTATGTACAGTTTGTGCACTATTGTTCTGGCTGCAGAAGCATGGCATTGGTGCAAAGAATTTGGGCAGCCAGCTAAAAAACTTATTCCTGTATATTTTTCTAAAAATAAATGATTGTTCTTTAGAGACATAGAATGAAACAGTATGGAAACAATTCTTATATTGAAAGTACGTCCCTCTATGCCCCTTTTCAGGGACTTTCTTCTGATTTTTACATTCTTTATATTCCATATTTATATTGACTTAAAATTGTACTTGCATATCCCTCCTCTCATAAACATGTTAATTGGACATAAATTTGTACAGAGTTACCAAAAAACATACACTCCAAATGAATGGTCTCTTTTGTGGCTTGTTGCAGAGAGGGGTGATTAATATGGTCCCCAAATGTAAGAAGTTCTGGCAAATAGGACTAAAAAATCCAAACTGGGTGCATTGAAGTTTTTTACAGAATTAAGTCCTTCCCAGAACCATAGGTTTTTGCAAGCTCTTGCACCCATTCTCTCTTTCTAGTCTGACTTGTGTCCAAAATAAGGTGCTAGCAGTCAGCAAGTTCTGCGTATCTTGCAGAAGCACTAACTTGTTGGCTGAGTGATGACTCCAGACTCAGCATTCCCTCAGCTCTCACTTGTGACAGGGATTGCCAAAGCTAGTGGGGAACCAGATAAGGGCGGAGGAACAAGCACCAAGTACTCCTTTGGATTCCTTTTGAATTTTTGAACAGTGACACATCATATGGCCTTGTGTTGCTTAGATAGCCTAAGGCTGTGCCTTTGCTGAGGAAGAATGCAGAGTCATTATTTCTCACTCTGTTTTCAAGCATGAAATGAAAAACCTCCATATAGTGCCAGCATTGTAGAATCATAATTACCAAGATCACCTCTTTTCAGGATCTGACTGAATTCTAGGTTAGCAGAGTGGCTGTAGCCTGGGGATCTCCTGGATTTTAAAGGAAAAGGAAGGATGAGAGCAGCAGGACTGTGGTTCTGATTTTTAGAGAAGATTAAGACATTGCCCTGGCACAAAGGGAGAGAGCATGATCTCCTGGAGACATACCTGCCCAGGCACTTAGGGGAGCAATTCCTTGTGTGTTGCTTGAGCCTCCCCATTTCTGTTGGCTCTGCTGTGTTTATGCTGGTGCCACAGTGAAGTGTGTAAAGCTGCATCCAAACTAGCCTGGCCAGCTGGGGCTGAGAATGAAGGCTTGGGAAAAAGCAACCGACTTTAAACAAATTCCTCCATGACAGATGCAGGGTGGATGGAAGCATCCCAGGAAAGTGGTAGATACCTTTATTTGGCAAGAATTCATTCTAATACTCCCAAGACACTCATGATACTTAAAACCCAAACAGAAGAGTAGCTTCCACATGTAATACCATCACCTTGATTTTAGGACATCGTTTCTGCCCGCTGAATTTACTACTTTTCCAGTCATTGATCTATCTGGGAATCCTTTTCAAATTCATGTGAGTTTTATTAAATGTTGGGTAATATGTGACCCCATCAAGAGAATGCAGTGTCCACTTGGGAGACTTTTGTTCTATTCAAACCTTTGTTGACAATGCAGTGAGCTCTGCTCTGGGCTGCCAGGGGGGCGGGCAGCCGGGGCCGAGCGCGCTTTGATTGATTTGCACAATAGGAACGAAAATATTCCCGAAACTCTTGAGATCACTCAACCCTTCCTGCCAGACTTCCATGAAATATAACATGCAATCAATTTAGCTTACAGCCAAATTCTCCCCTTTCGGCCCCCTCTTTCCTTTGGTGTGTCAGCGAAGATAAATGAAAGAAGCAATAAGGAGTACAAACAGCAGTAGCCACGAAAGCAGCAATTGCTTGTGTAGCGGGGACTCATGGTGCCAGGCCAGAGCAGAACCCACAACAACTTGACCAAACACAGGAATGAATGAAAGGTCCTTTTGAAAGGGCAAAAGAAAGACCGCGTTGACCTCTTTGCAGAAAGAGGAAACTTCAAAGGCTTTACAACAGTTAAAAGACCCAGTTACACGCAGCAAAAATGACTCGCATTGGATGCTAACACGGCGAAACTAAACAACCTCACAGTAAGAGATAGAGCAGAAGGTGGGGTGGAGGGGGTGTATTTCCCTTAGTCCCTGGAAAAATGTGGAAAAGGCTAATTCTGTTCTTTTGGTTTTAGGTGTAAGGTTCTTTTGAAAGCCATACTTGGGAGGAAAACAGAAATTTAGACAGAACTACCAACAGGCTTTGGAAAAATCAGGCACGTGTTTTCTTTTCATTTTTCTCATCAAGAAGCGTTCTCATCATGCTTCTTTTGAAAACATTCAGCAGTTCCTTAGGTATGACAGAAAATGTGTCTGAAGAAGTTAGAACTAATGAAATTGGGTATTTAACAGAGAAGGCTTCTGAATGATCCGAGCGTTACATATGATTTAGAACTGTATTGAAAGGGGCTAAAAAGTGCAAATTGCCTGAGATAGCTGCATTCTGCCATTTTTCTTCACCCGAGATTCAGGATTTTTAGGTGCTCAATGCAACTTGGAAGGTATTTGATCACACGTGCAGTTTTAAGTGAGAGAGAGGGCTGCTGGCTGCAGGGGCATTGTTTGTGCTGGGGTTAAGCAAGTGCATAAAACCTTTTGCTAGACAGCAAGGTCTGTCTCTGAATTCCAAGGATTTGAGAGCAAGTAAGTCACAGCACTTCAATGAACAAAGACTTTCCTCTTTAATCTGCTCCAGTTGGGAAAGATAAGACCTCAAATGGAATCTACTTCAAGACTAGATTACACATTAAGATAAGCATAATATGATAAGGACCAACTGACACAGCTTCTGTAAGGGCAAATTGTGCTGCTATATCTTTCAAGAATTCCATGCAAAAAATGCATGAAGTAAGAGATGAAATGTATCTTTCGAACATAATTTACATGGAATTTCAAGAGACTTCTGACAGGACCCTTTGTGAGAGGTTTTGAAATAAAATAAATAGCAAGCCATGCTGCCAACCTATAAGATGCTTGGAATTCGTAGCAAATAGCCAATTTTAAATTAAAAGAGTAATGAGAAAACATATCAGATTTCTGTTTGTTATTTGAATTACTTTGAAAAAAGAGTTTTAATGCAATTTGTTGACAAATTATTCTGGATCAGTAACAACTAGAAAGGACCATTAGAGACTTCTAAAAATACTTGTATTTGCCCAAAACATTCATTCTTCCATCCATCTATCAGTATTCTGGCAGCTGAAAACTGATATGTGTTAGAAAATATAATAAACTTCTCATTATTGTAATGGACTTTGATCTAACATGGTTCCCTGAGGAAGCAGATATGAATCACAGAGAGTATTACAGCTTAATGAATATGCCTTTCCAAAATAAACTAACAAAGAGACAGATTAGAGAAATACTTTACAAAAATAATATCTCACTGTAATAATGATTTAGTAGAAAACTACAAGTGATACATTCCCTATTGCACCACACTTCAGTTTTGGATGCTTCAATTTAAAAGAAGATGTTATGCAGAGAAATCCTCTGGAGAAGAATGACAAATCTAGTCAAAGTTATGTGAAGATTTGATTGAATGGTTACTCCAGCTATGGGCATTTGACATAAAAAGATGAGGTTAGCAAAATAACAAGCAAAATACACTTTCATAAATTAAGCTTTGGAGTGCCCACATTCAGAATTGTGGGTTACCAGATGCAGGGCCAGTCTTCTTCAGCATGAAAGGTTGAACCCCATTTTCTTGAGAGCCATTGGCTTTGTTCTTTCCAGTTACATTCTGCAGACTTTTTACAAAGCAATCCATATATCCCTTTATCCACAGCCCATGAGCTGAAAACCACTGGCTTAGAGACTAAAATGTGATTTCAAATACGAAATAATGAATGTCAATGAGAAGAGTAGCCATCAATTTCTTTCTTCTTTGCCCCACTGTATAAACATTTCAAGGCATCTGAATGAACTCAGATTCAATACATTCAGGAGATCTCAGTCGAACAGTTAAAGGAAATACTACTTAATTTAATTTTAATAGTAGCCAGTTTGTAACTCATTGACACATGTCCTCTGTGGGTCTTGTGTAGAAGAAGGTTTTGATTCAGTTTTTCAAATCTACATAGGAACTTTTCCCTTTTAGGATAATTTCTCAGTTTGGTAAGGATTCAAGTGGTGGTTGGGTATTTTTGTCTTTGTTTTTGGTTTTTCTTCATTTTAGTTTTGGTTTGTTTTAGTGCCAAATCAAAAGGAATCTTCTCTAAATCTATATACATGTAATAACCATGTCCTTAAAAATTTTACCAGGGATAGTAATTCCTTAATATTATTTAGCAGAACTTTGTCCTTTGGTCAGCAATATAAACGGTCTGAAGAATATATACTCTAGTCTTTACTGATATATAAGACGATATATTTGGAATAAAATATCTGTCTGTAAGTCACCATTTTTTCCAGAATGCCATTGATATCAAAGTCCAGAATGACCAAGATATTAATGCAGTATTGTCTGTAGGGGAGGTTCCATTTTTCTCTGAATATATCAAACCAATAAAACAAGATGAATGTCTAAGGTAAGGTTTTGTGAATGCATTAAACTACCATATTCATATTAAATATGGCATGAAAATAAGAAGCTACTGCCTTCTTTTCTGCTTTGGTGAGCTGTTATCTTGATACTTCCAAGTGGATAGGAATAAACGGTACATGCTTCAGCCTGCTGACTCACAGTCACTGACTGTTCTTATGTGGATAACTGCAGTAGCATGAAGATTGATTGCCCTGGTGCATAGGCAGCAGCTGCCATTTACAAATGCCAGCCAGTGCTCCTCATGGGGATTTGTGATAGAATAGAGAAATAAACCAGAATTACTTCCACTAGCTAAATGCATGCCTTTTTTTCTTGTTCTGGAGTCCACTATGTGTCCCCACAATAATCTTTTTTTAAAGCACCAGCTGATTTTAAGTAAATTTGACAGAGGCAGCTGATATTTAAAAGGCAATGGAAATGCTTACAAATAGTGTCAAAATTGGTGATCAAGTAGAAGAGAGAAAATGAGGTTTTTCAAGTGTCCTGTCTAAAGGAGAGGCTGTCACAAATATTTATTATACATCAAGGGATGTTTGCAAACAAGAAATTCAAATTCTCAAAAACACAAGGTTTTTGTAATTGTCAGATGCAAGCAATGCTTTCTGTAGCTAGCCTGGCATATGTGTGTCAACTCCTGTCATGTATCATCTTGTGATCACAGAGTTGTGCTATTTCTGTGACAGCTTGGCACTGAAGAGGCAAGCCATAAACAAATTTCTCTCTTTTCATACAGTTGCAGTTCACTTGATTCAAAATTAGCAGCGAAATAATAACTTGGTGTTTTATTTAACAAGGTGAGGTCATGCTGGAACCATCACCCGAGTAGTTCTGTTTAGTTTGGAAGCAGCTGCAGGGTTTTTAACAGTGTGGGTATCTGTGTGCCTATTGATATATGTGTGTATATGTATGTGCACACATTTTATATGGTGTATATCCTTTAATCAAGACTCTCAGGTTGGGAACTTTCTTCAGCATGTTTTGTTTTAAACAGCACATATTTCTGCCAGCTTTACCCACAGCGAATACCATCTATTGGTGACTTACTCCATGGGTTGTATATCAGGTTGCCCATAGATTAAAGAGCTAATCAGAAGGAGGAAACAGTGTTGCCAAGTTTTTCAATTTTATCATGAAGTCTTGAGATACTTGTATTTTTCTGTGTCCTAGCTGCTGGGTTAGTGGAAGTTTGTGAGAATCTAATTTTCCATTAAAACTAGGGACTCTTGATGGCAACTTAGACTTGCTAGACTTCTAGGCTGTGAATCTAAGTTGAAAATATGAAGCAAATAACCTCAGAGGGTCAAGATATGAGAAGTCAAATATAAACATTTTTCTTTCTTGAGACATTCTTGTAATGTCTCATGATTTTCCTGTCAGTGATAAATGAATAGGAATGTCAGAATTTCTTCCTCAACTTCAAAATGCTGTGGGGTGGTTTCAGCAAAGATGAAATATAGACATTTGGTTTTCTTCATGAAGAGATGGATCAGCATAAACAATATGTGGGGTTGAAACAACAACAAAAAGTACTTTCATGGATTGAGCAGAAATATGGCCCTTCATCTATGACACTTGTCAGAACTATTAATCTCCTGCCTGGAATCAGATTGCTGAACCAGTATCTTAGCAAGTACAAGCACATGTCTCTGCTCATTCAAGAGAAGCTTTGGCATATGGTTTTCCTGATGGTGGTTTTACACAACTTTGTGTTTCAGTGAAAGAGAGAAAAAGATTGAAAATTTAGAAGGTTCTACGAAACAAGGACATACCTTGTGTGCAGCCCAGGGAGGTTCTTCCTGTTCTTTGGGTTTTGGGGAAGGTCTAATCAAATTGTACAACAAATAGAATTGCATAATACAAACTCTACCCTATCAAGCAGAGAAAACTAAGTAAAAAAACATAGCACCAGATTCCTTATTTAAATGGTTAACATACCCTCACAATCCTATGGGAAGTGGTAGTGGCTTGCTAAACAATTCACTGTTTTCTTTTTCTGTTCTTGTTTGTGTGTACTCCTGTTCCTCCTGAAATTAAGAGGACACATTAAAATTTAAGAAGCAGTGTAATAATTGCAACAATCTAAGAACCTTCAGGACAGTGCCACCAGAAGTAATGGCCTAAGAGGAACAACATGTATTTTAAGAAACACAATTAATCAAAATCTCAGACAGAAAATCAAGTTTAATGTACTCAGCCTTAACTTTCCAGAAGTAACAGTTTTCCTCTGCTGTGAAGGCTATTCTGGATGAAGACACCTAAAAAGACATTGGAGCCAAACTGTTAAACAGAAAGTAATCAGCTAGTGAAAAATTCCCCAGAAACTCTCCGTCATTTCCCTCTCACTTGTTATTCTGCCTTTGGCTGGTCCCCAAAATAAGCTATGTTTCCTGAGATATAGCTCTCCATGGCTCCTGATGCTGTCTCTCTCTCTCTCCCCCATGGATTCTCTCCCCAGCAGGAGTATCACAAGGATATCCTCTTTTGCATTTTTTATAGCATTCGCATCTCTAGCTGTAAAAAATTAAATGAAAAGACTATTTGACCTGCCTTTTGTGGTCAGTGCCACTCTAGCAAGCAATACATCACTGGAGTAATGTCAACTTCATGACCCATTACTCAAATGAGGCGCCAACTAGGAAGAGTGAGCTGAGAGATCCAAGAGTTTTAAATAAATTTATTGTCATGATACAGCTAAAAATAAAAAAAACCCTCTTATAGTATGTGGAGTGGGAGGCAGAGGAAAGAAAGAGTAGGAAAACTCTCAGGTCAATCAAAAGCTTTAAATAATGTGACTCTGGCAAGCAGGGTTTCTTTGCACATGAGATAGCTAATTCTGCTATTTTGATTTTCCTCCTGGAAAGAACAAAATGGTTTATATCCTTAGTGCAAACTTTAGATTTCTGGGCAGATTTGCAGCATCAGATTGGATTTGGATGGATGAGGATATACCAGTCACTCAACTTTTGTGGGATAAATTGTTAGGAAAAGGTTCTTCACCCGGACAGTGTTTAGACACTGAAACAGGCTATTCAGGGATGTGGTCACAGCACCAAGCCTGACAGAGCTCAGGAAATATTTGGACACTGTTCTTCGGCACATGGTGTGACTCCTGGGGTGTCCTCTGCAGGGCCAGGGGTTGGACGCAATGATTCTTGTGGGTCTCTTCCAACACAGAATATTCTGTGATTCTGTGGTTATCCTGAAGCAAGAAGGACCAGTTTGTGACTCAGCTGCTAACCTGCTGTGGTTTCTCAGGACAGATAGTTTAAGCTGGCTCTCATTTCAGGGCAAACACTTAGGGCAGCATTAGCTTCAGAAGTTTAATTTGACTGTCCTGTAGCTAGAACAGTGTGGCCATTCTTCCTGCTTCCATACACTTTTCAGCCTCAGGTCTTTCTCACATCTTTCCTGCAGCCTCACTCTCCCTTGTGGTCATTGTTCCTCTTTCATTCTTATTTCCATTTGGTTTTTCCATAAGGATTTCCCTTTTTTCCCTTTAATAAAATTGGATATCCTAATGACTTATCTCTTCTGGGCCACTCCTCCAGGTATTCATATCTTTGAAAAAAACTGTGAAAGGAAAGAAATTAATTCATGGTGGACACGGACTCTGCTATCTCTGCTGGCACACTTTAACCCTATTGCCCCCCTCAGTCTGATACATCTTCATAAACTTCATACTCCTGCAGAATGGGTATTTTTAAGGATTTCTGTTGCCAGTTGTGAGGGAAATGGGTATTGACAGAGCCCCAAGACTGATATATGCTTCAGAATGCTACTAGAAGATAGACAGGGAGGAGGGCTAATAATATCTGTAAGCCAGAGCACAGCATTTCAGGCTTTAAGGTAGTACCTGAAGCAGCTGGTTCTGATGAAGAAAGGCTGAATAATAATATTTGATGCAGTCAGAGGTAGATCTGTTTGTGCCATTGACAATCCTCTTAAGGGGGGGACTGATGAAAAAAGTCATCAGGAGACTCAAAAGTAAGGCATTAAAAGGATGAGCAAAGAACAAGATTTTGACCCGTTCTCTGGGCATGTGACATGCAACATTATGGAGTGTTCTAGTATGGAAGAAATTGAAAAAAAAATGTTCAGAGCCTCTCTGTGTTAAAATATTCTCTTTTACATATGTAGAGTTTCACAGCTTCTGCAGTGCCAAAGGTTTTTTTATAAACTTCGTATTTGATCTCATGAAATTATTACTATGTATTATCTTACATTAATACAGGATAATATAGCTACACAAGGCATTTATGAATTAGCTGATCAGACTTTTGAGGGACCCCAGCTCTGTGGAATGGAGAAACACCCTGTCTGTGCCAAATTCTGCCATAAATTATACCTGTATGACTCTGCTGCTGCCTGCAGAAGTTTTGATAGGATTTTGAGGGTAGGAGTGAACTGAATTCAGAGTGTTGATAGAAACACTTGTTGATGTACTCCTTGTACATGTGTAAGAGTTTAAGAGTTCCCATCTCTTCCTCCTCATCAGTTCTCCTGTGGCCCTTATTTGGATCACAGTCCCGCTGCAGCCATTGCTGGGCCATTCTCCTGAGCTGCCAGGGACCCTCTGTGCTAATTTGGGATTTGCCTGTGTGGAGTTTCCTGTAAGACTGAGGCCTTTGCTGCTTGGGGAAAAAAGAGCCCAATTCATTATGTTTGACTGGCATCTAGAAAACTTTAACTATTAGAGTACTATTCTACTAGTAATAATGATAATAGTAATGATAATATTATTGGTAGTACATTTTCCTATTACATTAGAGTACTAAAATATATTACTATATTTTTTATTATTACAATAATTTACATAGTTTCACTGCAGTGAAACCAATTCATATATAAATGTATATAAAAAGGGAAACACTTTTTAAAGCCTAGTTTCATAGCTGCTGAAAATGGCTCATTTTTCCAGGCTCTGGTTTTTTGGAGGGATAATCCCCAGCACAGTAGTAAGCCAAGACACCGTAGGCTGGAAACAAAAGTGTATGACTCAAAAGAAAGGCTCTCATTCATGGCAGAGTTACTGCAGCAGCTCACACTTCTGTGCCGGGACAAAGCTATCTGCAGAAGGGTGTGATCTTGGCTGAGAAGAAACAGTTTAAGTCCAGTCCTCCCCCAGGTTTGGTTTGTGTTGTCTCAGGGGCTGACAGAAGGTCGGTCCCGATGCAATAGCTCACCCTTCCCCGAGGAGCTGTGAAAAGCTGTGCAGGGATCACTCCCCCAGCCGCAGCCAGGGAGGAACGGGCTGTTCACACACAGGCTCACTGAGGCAGACCTCCCAAAGCAGCCTCCACTGCTCCTCGCTGTTTTGGCACCAAGAATCCACTTTTTAAACAGTACCATGTAGCAGATATGAAGCGTATCTGAGCACTGCAATTTATAATACCACAGAATGAGAAAGAAACCCTTAAAAAGTGAAGGCAAGCAGTGGAATACTTAGCTTAAACCTTAGCAATATAATTGTCTTTCTGCTCTATATGTCGTGTGATTTATAGGATGGCTTCATGAGAGACCAAATGAAGCTCCGGGGTGAATTTCATTCAAAAAGATCAAAAGTAAGATTAATGAACTAGAATTCTTTAGCATTTGTAGGATTCCACTGGACAGAGAGGTCCCTTTTGATGCTAGGAGTCCAACCTATGTATTTTAATTCATTGTTTTTTACATAAATTGTACAATGTAATTTGCATATTTATACACAATTATTAATATTATACTGCCCCTCAAACATGCTAAATGCTTTAGGTACAGTTCCACTTACACATAGTTCTCAGTGTCAAAGAGTTTAGTAGCTGGAAAGTTAAGCTTGGAAATGTCTGCACTCAGGTATGACTTTCCTCACTTTATGTGCAGAAGTGTTTGCAGGGTTGGGCCCCGTGTAAACAGCTGGAGTATGGATATTGCAGTCCTGAAAATCATGACTTTCAGGCTTATTTCAAGGCCCTTTTTGTTACCATTTTGTAATCAAAAAATCAATAGATTTAATACTCTTCAAATCTAACTTTGCATGGAGATTACTCAGGGATGTAAATCTCAGGGGGAGAACTCTGGGAATATCTAAATATTTCCTCTCCAAAAACCATATCAAAATGCAGTGGTATGAAGGAAGCCTGAAACCCCTTGTGAAAGAAATTGTTTTGGCAGGAGTGTGCTGGAATATGGCCACATGTTCCTGTGGGGAGCCTTCTCTATGGAGGTTGTGGCAGAACTGAGTATGGATTTACAAGAAATTCCCGTTAGTGCTTTGATCGATATGTCTGGAGCAAAATGGGGGTTTCTCCAGTCCTAAGGTAATTTTGGGGGCAACCATCTTCAATTTATCTTCCTCAGAGTGTGATGTAGGTCCACAAAATGCAGCACCAACAACCATGTGCCATTTTTCACCAAACCCCCTCTTTGTTCCCCAGTCAGAGAGCCAATACATGCTATGTGCTGTCCCCAGAGGCCACCCATCCTTTCACTGCCCAACACGGGGTCAGTCCTCTCCAAGAGTGCCACTGTACCAAAGCTGGTGCTCCTGTACACCATAATTGCTCTCCAGAAATGCTTTTTGGGCAGGCCTAATGGGATTTTGAGGGGGAGGGCACAGCTGGTCCCCCTGGGCAGCAGTGTTAGCAGTCCTGTGATGGCAGCTGGTGAATGCAGGGGCACCCCTGTCCCACCCTGCCCGCCCTCACTGGGCCTTTCTAAACGTTCCTTTTTCCCCAACACTAACCCAAATAAACACAAGTATCCATAATGATGATGAATGCCCACCAAAAGCTAAAATAATGTGCAAGTTTCTAATTTGTTTTTAAATATAGCGATTTTATTTGTGAGGTTTTTTGTGTGAGCCTCTCAAACACCATTAAACTCATACTCAAATATTTACAATGTGTTTATACTTACCGTGTTCACCTCTGAACAAATTGTTTGACCTTATTTGCAAATGTGTTACAAGAGCCCCCAATGACAGATGATCTTTCATAGGAAATCACAACATGTAAGTGAAATTGAAGTTATGCTCCTGCCCTGTGCAGTATATCAAAGCGCTCTGATCTCCCCAAAACATAAATTTGTGGTGCAGCCACCCTGGCAGAGCCTGGGTGGGGATGGAGGAGGGTCCTCCTTTAACCTCTGGTGCACAGACCTGCACTTCAGGGGTCAGTTTACGCCATGCGAGATGAGGGCATTTGACGTCCAAAACCTGAGGGGCTGATGCTACCCAGTCACTCAATTCACATAATTAATGTGCTTCTGGGTTCCAATAATAAACAATTCTGATGCCTACTCGCTACAGCCAAACTTCCCGGCCTAAATAACCAGCTTTTGGCTTAAAAACGGCTCTCATCCAAAATGAAATTTTCCATTGATCAACCAATCGTTCTGTAAGTTTATACTTTCATGATTCTCAGGGGAATAGCAACTGGTTTAGTTTCCTTAACTGATTATGTTAAGATTGAGAGACTTATTATAAAATTATTTATGTTTCCGTACCTATAAATTTTATGCTCATGCTTGCTCACATTATCTCCAGACACAGTAGTCACACTTAAACCATGTCATTTCAGCTAACTAAACATTATCCTACTTATAGAACTTACGGAAGCTATGGAAAACATGAAGTAAGAATTAAAGGAAAATTAGGATAATTCAAATTGACTCTTATTATAACTGAATGGCTAAAAAACAGTCATCAAAGAGCAGAAAGGAGATATTCTCACCATTGTGTGAGGAATTTGACAGAACTTAGCAAAAAGTTTCCCGTTTGCCAATAAAATGGTTTTGCTGAGACTCCACTTTTGTTGTTCAACACCTCTACCAGCTGAGCTCTTAATCAGAGGGATGCACTGCAGGGAAGTGTCTTCTTCCTCAGGTGACACTGAGGCAACTTATTGGGTGAGAAAAATGGTGAAGAAATCCTTCTAACCCAGTGACCCAACCCAGCCCTTCCACCCACAGATTTTATGTTGAGCCATTTCCTTGGATATCACTGAAGCTGCTGTAAATCAGCAATCCCAATTTACAATATCTGTGTCCAATAAAAGAATCAGGGCAATTACAGTTCTTTGAACGGGAGCCTAAGCAATGTCTGTTCCCAGTTTAGACACAGTCTAGACATCATTCCTCAGCCATCCTAAGGCCTTTCTGGAAGGACAATATTTCATAGTCATGTAATCATCGGCCCTTCGTTGACACGACCAATAAGAAAGTCAATTGGTGTCAGCTGTAGTGGTGATTTTGTGATGGGAACATCTGTCCTTTTTTATTCCTGATGAGACTTAGTCTTGGTCACTGTTAATTGGGCGAGCATGAAAGCTCCAGATCCTGTTACAAGTCCTTTGAGTAAACTAGTTACTCATAGTTTTTTCACATAGTTTATCTCCTTTGATTGGTAAAATTGTTTCCACTTGATGCTTTGGGCCCAGGTGCCTTTTGAGTAATAATAAAACTTTGCAGCAAGCCCCTGACAAATCCAAGTGTTCCTTTCTACCTATACTGGTGGTTTAGATGATGCTATATCTGCCTCAGCCCTTCATGGTCCTTTAATTTTTCATGTCTGTTAATTAATCATTTTGACACAGAGCTCTGCCAGACCAAAAAATGGTGTAAATATCCTATATATAGATCTCAACTAGCACTGGCGACGAGGGATTTCTGCTTTGTTCTTTTATCGCACATATGTTTCACTTTGATGTAAACATTGTTTCAAAAACAGTGAAAAGAGTTTTTTCATGTTATGCATAGATTATTCCATAAACATATGCATCCTGTCAGACACAGTAATAATTAGAAATAGCTGTAGTTTCATTGCTAACTCCATAATAATCCAAACTGCTTAGATTTTTTAAAAGTAAAAATCAGATGCACAGTTTGATTCTGTGTATAAACTCTTTAAATTTCAATTTATTTCCCTGTCACTAGGACTCATTTAATGTTTATAAGAAATAAATAGCAAACTCAATAAACTCCCTACAATTTTATAATTTTACAACAGTAAAATTTCACATGCAAAATTCATCTGGGCAGAGGAGCTGAAGTTGTTTTAAGGGTGAAATTCAGAAATGTTCTTACAACATAATTGATTTTTTTTTTTTTGTTCATGAATATCTTTTACTATCCAGACAAACTGATGACATATATAAGCCTCTGTTGTACCACACAGTCACAGTCAAGGAAAAATTTAACAATAAAAAAATGAAATGAAAAATATTTCAGAGGGCTGGTGCATTTAAATTAGTCTTATATCCCATGCAGGTAGCTCTGGGGATAACAAGATTGGAGACCTCTTATTTTATTTATAAAAATAAATATAAATTTATTTTAAATTAAACATTTCTCAGGCTGTGCTAGATGGTCTCTAAAGGCAACGTTTAAAGGGGTTATTTTCTCTTACACCTGTTCATGCATTCAACTTGACTCATCTTTCCAACTTAGCTATATAAGTACAGCAAGGGCACCAATCAAGAAGTAAAAAAAAGTGAGCTTTATTTAAACCTGGCTGTCACAGGCAGCAGCAGATTAATTTTCATCATATTTAATGGATGGGACTCAAAACTCCATGAACTCAACAAAAATATCCACAATGCATGCAAGATGGAAGGGGCATTTGTATATCTGGTGCTAAAGTCCAGCCTGGCTGCAGGGAAATCCTCTTGGGCACCCCCTTGTAAGGCCATGGTGCCAGATTGCACTCGTCACTCTTGGCTGCCCAGCTGGGGGAAAGGCTGTGCTGGAGTCTCCTGACTCTGGGCTGGAGTCACCCAGAGGTACCGTGGCTGCTCCCTGTGAGAGGGCCCTGCCAGTGGGCAATTGTGCCAGCTCTGCATCCTTCACCTTCAGGGCCCCGTTTCCCCCCCCCCGCCTCTTTTATAAACAAGCTTTTCAGGAAAATTCTGCTTTGCAAGGGGTGGTGCCA
This sequence comes from Chaetops frenatus, assembly GCA_013400775.1. Taxonomy (NCBI): domain Eukaryota; kingdom Metazoa; phylum Chordata; class Aves; order Passeriformes; family Picathartidae; genus Chaetops; species Chaetops frenatus. The sequence goes on along the minus strand of VZTR01015058.1, from coordinate 438,198 downwards.
AGTGACATGCTTAGTGAACTGTGTTACCCTGGATAATTAAGAAGAGCTGAAGCCCAGGTTTGTTGCAACAGCTTTACTACAGAGCTATTACTGTGCGAGTATCAACAAAATCATTACCCACTGATCATACTTCAACTTTTATTTTTGAAATACATTAAATGAACTATTGCTAATGCTAATATCTCTGAAGATTAATTAAGTGTTGGAGAGGAAATTTTTTTAAGTACAGATCAAGAAGTAACATTTTCCACCAGATGTTTCTAATGCAAGTTTAGGAAACCAAGTGTCACATCATCTAAAAATTAGATTTGGCTCAGTGGGAACTTCCAGTACAATTTTATTTTCTCTAAAATTATACCAGTTAGTAAAGAACACACTAAAAATAGCATTTCTTTGAAGGCATTGCAGCTACATTTTTAAAAAACATTTAAATAGATAGAAGATAATCTGACTTTTATGAATCTCACAGTGTGCCTTTGGCTGTGGTGTATTTGAGATAACATCACTTCTGTCACAAAGAGCCTGGCAGAGATGCTTTCTCTTTAATTCTACCTTGACAAACACAAGATCTGATCTACTTGCTCTTCTTCTCTCTGAGGCCAAGGAAATACTTTTTGTTCACTATTCTATCTTTCAAGTAGAAAAAAAAAGTATTTCTGCTGTCAGGTATGCATGGACATTTCCCCAAATCAGTATGTTGTGCTAGAAAAATTAAATATTAAAACGAATAGTGATCCCAGGATCCTTTCTGCTGCTTAACCCTCCACTGCAAGTGGTGCCAAGCCTGAAAGGGTAAACTAGAGTTTTCCCAGCTTTCTAAGCTGAGTCCACTGACCTCCTGTGTTTGAAGCAGTGGGATAAAGAGTACTCCAGCTCTCTAAACTCTTGTGCATTTATGGCCAAATGGCCATAAATGATTCAAATACAAACAGGCAAGGGTACCCCATAATTTAACTAAGTATCTTAATAGATAAGTGGATAAACCCCTGATTACACGTTGCCCATGGCCCATTGTCCATTGTTCAGAAAAAAATGCCCTTAGCAATCCTTCAGCAGTAATGATATCAGCAATAGTTATCAGAAGCAGACTGATGCCTTTGTACAAATAGCACTGATAAGAGACTTGCAGGGCAGAGAACAATTCAAACAAGTGGAACGAACAAAGGAGTGCATGGCTTATCTTTTGTGGCATTTTCCATGGCTTCAGAGTATCTGACAGTGGAGCCAATGGGAATATATATTTTCCATGATAACAGTTACATCTGTGGCTTGCACTTTCGATGTCTCCTGGAGCATGCTCAGTCTCCTGTCTGCTGGCACAGGGCAAGGCAGCTCTGGCAGCACTTCAGCTATCCTGGCCACAGAGTGCCAGGTGATTTAAGGTGCTCTCTTAGGATGGTTAAATCTCCTTTTTTTTTTTTTTTTCCCTTTGATAATAGCCACCACAGTTCCCAGTCCCAAATTAGAAGCCATAGAAGAAACCCCCAGGATCACCATTTGTCACAATTCCATTTGCTAGACCATTGTTTTACTTCGTTCTAACAGTGCTGTGCATTTCCTGTAAGGAAATACTAGGCTTTATTTTAATCTTAATTTTTACATGAGAGCCCCCACATTATGTGCATCAGTATCCCTCTGCCTGCCCTTCCATCACCAGTTTGTAAACACGGATTTGGGATTAGAGCCTATATTGCTGATACCTTAAATAATCTTGCCCCATTTTCTTTGTTTGTAACAGAAACATTGAGATCACTGGGAATGATTCTTACTTCAGCTACACTACCTGAAAACAGTGGAGCTTTTATCTTTTCTTGTTTATCAAAACCTAGTCTTGCACTTTCTCTGCCTTCTCTCCCTTTACTCTTTTTTTACTCTTTGTTGCTGCAGGCTCTTTGCTGTGCCCACCAACACCATGTTTGAACCTGTGATGGCTTGCTTTTTCTACCTTCAAAATAGTTGAATCAAATTTACTGTTAATGCTCTCTGAATGTAAGTTTGCACCAACTCTAGAAGGAACTTTCTGGGTTTTACATTGCGGTATAGCAGTTTCAGAAGTGCAAAGAAAGCAGAGCAAAAAGCCAAAAAATATTCTATAAGAGAACCTGGACTGAAAAAATAATGATTCTTTGCTCTTAGCTGTAATGCTTTATAACAAAACAATGAAGACAATATTGCAGGACAAGGAACAGCCTTCCAGTGTTCATTGGGTGGCCTCTTGTGAAAGGAAGTTAAAATATTGGGAGTACTCTGGGAATATCTAAAGTTTTCCTCCCCAAAATCCATATCAAAATGCAGTGGTATGGAGAGAATCTGAAACCCCTTGTGAAAGAAATTGCTTTGGCAATGGTGTGCTGGAATATGGCCACACATGTTCCTGTGGGGAGCCTTCTCTATGGAGCTTGTGGCAGGACTGAGGATGTTAAGCTGAGTCAAATGGCTTAAGGAATGCTCTGAGGGAGCCTGAATGTGACCTCTCTGTTGCTGATCTCTTCATCACTCAGCCTGGACTGGTACTGGGGCTTGGCTCAATCCAGGTGCAGCACCTGGCACTTGGCTTTGTTGAACACCATGAGCTTCCCATGGCCCCACTTGTCAGGATTGTCCCAGCACCTCTGGTTAACATCCTGTCTTTCAAGACTGTCAGCTGCACTCTGTGAAAATGGGGAGCTTCATTGCTGCCAGTGAGCATGTGAACTATGACTTCTATCTCCTGGCTGACTTCACACAACAGGTTGCCAGCAGAATAAGCCATCTTTTACATTTGGATCAGGAATTTAAAGTGCAGTTAATAGATATGGAGGTAAATGGAGGGTATCTCTGGTTGGTCTTCCAGGTATGGTTCTTGCTTGCTGAAAGGAATGAGCTGTGGAAACTTCATCCCTTTTGCTTTTTCAGGTGGGTCTTAACTTTCCCAAGCAGCTGTCTGCAATATGTGTGGCCCCATATCTCATGAGAGGCATTTTTGATACCCTCTGAAGTTGAGGTTTCAAAAATGTTATTGAAAAAACGTCCCTACTAAGAATATATTTTCTTCGAATAGTTATAAAAAGGGAAACCCGTGCCCTGAGTTTGAAATCCACGTTACCTTCCATGTGGTTCACACATGTGTAACATAGGCATGTTTTTATGAATCGTTTGTATATTCCTTAGCCAGGCTCCTGTGTTTAAACAAATGTGGAAACAACACAATACAGCTGTATAAGGAATTTTTTTTGTTCATAAGTAGGATCTATAGATTTTTAAAGCTACACTTTCAGCAATAAAGATATTGTCCATATTACTGGAATGTACTTCATATCTTGATAAAACCTTTCATTTTTTTTGGTCTGGAAAAAAAAAAGACCTATGAAAGTTATAATGATGCCAACTTAGCATTGCAGGGGTTAGTAATAGTCAGGGGTGAAGGTGCTATTCATTACTAAGATATCAAAACAGGCCTGTCTATTTGGCAAGAAGGTTAGTTCTGATGTTGTTCCCAAAATTATTAACATCTCATTCAGTGAACTGTTTCAGAACTTGGGACAGTTGAACACTAAAAAAAAGACTGAAAAGTGAAATACAGAATAAATGGCCTTTATCGGCAGTTCCCTCCAAACCTTTTTTCTATTCTTCTCTTTTCTTTTAGACCATGAAAGGAATAACTTTGGATGGTTGCAATAGCATATGAGAAAATGGCCTCATTTCTTGCACTGGATGATGTAAAATATTACTTCCTGAATTACTATACTCTGAATCATCCAAAAAGCAAAGACCAAAAATCTGAACACATAACTACTTGCCAAAATAAAGTGCTGAATTTGGACAGAGTGAATTTCAGGTGTCAAATGTAAGATGGCCTACAAGATAAATGGTCTACTGTCTGCTCCACTACTAATTTGATGAAAAGATGAGTCAAGTTCAAATTCAATATTGCCAATACAAAGAAAATTAACTGCCTTTTACTGGCACATCATTCAGTCTTCTTGCTGCCTCTCAGACACAATGAAAAATGGTGTCTGCTCCCACTATGACTCCGTGGAAAACAAAAATTTCTAACCCTACCAAAGGGATGCCACACACTGCCTTCCCTACAGTGCCTCTGACTGTGCTGCTGACCCTGATGTTTCTTCTCTGCCTAATTCATATCTAAAGCAAGATACTCAATATGTTCATCTCCAGGTCTGGTATCCAGGAAAAAACTTCTTATTCTCTTTTCATCTTATTTTCCCACTGGGAAGACAGTACTGGACTTATCCTCCCATGGGGTCCTTCATGAAAACTACTACAGAAGCATTTTGCACAGACATTGCTATTTTTGTTTAAGTGATGTCTTAAAAATCTGATTAGGACCAGATTTTCAAAAAAATAAAGGTATTTTTTCCACAGAGTATGAAGTCAATCCAAAATATAAATGACCATATGAGCCCACTTAATGAGTTTCTATTGCTAAAATAATTGGTAGTTATTCTAGGTGACTGAGGATTAAACATTCTTTTATTGAAAATTTTGGTTAATTAAGATGATCCTATACTCTGCAGAAAGAAAAGACTGCTCTCACAAAATTGCTTAAGAAGTGAGAAATGAAGCAAATGAAGATAAAATTAGAGTTTGCATTTACTTTCCACAAACTGAGCTTAAACAAAAGTAAGCATTTGTGTCTGCAGGATGTGTCGGATGCTTTTTCACCATGCAGCACACTCTACATTTCACCAAAATTATGACTGACATCTTTAGGGATGTGCAATTAACTGAAGGCATGAATAGGATGAATCCCATCCAATAGTGTGGGATTCAAATCTGTATTTAAATTACTCTAGAAAAAATAATATAACTGGTTCGGTAGAGGAATTCTAGCCTTGCATGTGAATAATGTATTTTTCCATTTCATACCTGCATTATGGAAAAAAAGGAATGAGAGGAAAAAGGAATGGAGAAAATTTTAAGACATCCAACAATTTTAACACGTAGAAGCCCTCTCTGTGTTACTTAACACCCTTTTTTTTACTCTACTTAAAAGATTTAGGTCAGTTAAAATGAAAGTAGAAGAAAAGCCAAAGCATGTGATTTTTAGAAATGTACTGATTAAATGTTTCAACTTTTGTAGATAATTTTTTGGGGGGGGGGTTGAGTTTTTTCCTGACCTATTGCCAAAGGTGATTGAGATTTTGCATTTCTCAGCCTGTATTTTTAGCCTGTGTTTTTATGTGTATTTATGCCATTTAATTTTGTTTATATCCAGTGTTATCAAGAGATAAAAAAATGCAATATATCAATAGAGGCTAAAAAGTGTACTGACACTGGTACAGAATGAGAATAAAGGAGAGAACTCCCCATTGTTTGCCCCAAAGAAATACATTTTCTGATTTCTTCAGGGGAATCAAGGTCAGAAAGGGTGAAGAAGAAGTTTTACATTACCTGACAGAATTATCTTCTAATATAGCTTCATTTTGATTTACTAAACCTTTTAGCAAGGGCTTATGTCGCTGGAAAAAAACTGCTAGAAGGAAAAATGCCACTTCCTTATCCACCATTTCTCCCTTTCATTTGTGCTAAGAAAAGCTAAGAGCTGGAAAAATAAAGGCCTCTGTCCATCTTCACCTATGGCAAATTCGCGGATGAGACAAACAATAAACTCAGTAAATGTGGGTCTGGCTTCAGCCATCGTGCATTGCTGAAGCAGCCACAGCAGCCGGAGCTAATCACTCACTCTGGCCTGGGGTCTATATAAACACCAGTAGAACAGTCTCATGTAGTTCTGGGGCTGGGGCTGATTCAACAGAAAATGCAGTGAGAGACATCTTGTTGGATTGCTGGCAGGATGCGCAGAGTCAATATTTGTAATAGTAATTAGTTCTGGAACTGAGAAAAGTGACTTGATACACATGTTATGGCATTGTCCTTTAGCTCTTTCCTTTTTGAAGTAAATAGTTTAATCTAATCTTGCACAAAGTCTCTTTCTCACAGTTCTAAGTTTCTTTTATAAGGGAATTTTTCTAATTTACCAGCTGTTCGGACGACAGCTTCTTCCTAACAAGTATTTTTGCTAAAGACAATCTAAACTAATAAGGGCTAATTGTCAAAATTTAGTAGTAAGATTAGAAAATCATAACTTTGTCATAGACTATTATTGAAGAATGCATTTTGTCAATCAGAAACAAACACTTAAAATTAATGCTAGCTAGATATGTTAGGAGCCAGCTCCTTCCCTTTGGAAGCTTATTCTGAGGCTCCTACTTGGAGACTACAAAACCAGATGGAGGGAGTATCATCATTTACTCTGACCTCCAGCATAACTTAGACACAGGACTTTTGTAAGCTATTTCTCATTCCAAAAAACATCTGATTTAGAAAACATTCTAGTTCTGGTTTAAAATGGCCTATGATGGGAATTCACTATAACCTTATTAAGCTGTTCTAGTGGCTAATGAGTCACTGTTCAGAATTTGTCTAGCTCCAGTGCTCAGAGAGTTAAGCTTCTTATAATTTGATCTTTTGCAACTCTGAAGAATTACAACATTTTTGTTGCCTAGCAAATCGCCCTTTTATATTCTCCTTGACACAGAAATCTGTTGTGCTTCTGAGTGTTTCAGTATAAGGTAAAATTTTCAATCCTTTGTTTCATTTTCCAAGTATTTTCTGCAGCCTTCATCATTCCTCAGTATTCAGTACAGAGTTGGGCACCCGTTCCCAAAGTAAATGTTTGGTGACTTTCCTTGTCCTGTTTATTAGTATCACATTTCTTCATCTAACCCTGAAATAAATGAACTCTTTCAGCTGTAGCACAGCGTCAGGGACACCTCCAGACCCCAAGTATTTCCAGAGCTACAACTTGCCAGATGTTGTCTGCTGTCTTGGCAGCACTCTGCATAGCTGGGTGTCCTGCACTTGGCCGTGCTGGAGCTCAGATTTATAGCCCTGCCTTTTCACACAGCAGTCCAGGTGACTCTGTATCTGTGACCTGCTTTCCCAAATACTGGCTTTCTGTGTCATCCCCAGCTTCCCCAGGAAGTAAGCAAGGCAGGGACATGACTAGTCAAGTTTATTTCAGCTCTGTAGAGCTAGAATGGATTTTCTTTTTCTCATTTCTCTTTGCAGACCTATTCAGCTGTCCAGCTTAGGGCTATTTCATAAGGCTGTATACATTTAGCACTGTTCATTTCTTATTCAAAATGTCATTAATGGTATTAACTTAAAATGTTTTTTATAAATCTTGCTGAAATTGCACTATTAATTTTATCAGCCAAATTTACTTCTTGCCTCTATCTTTAGAAGAGGATCTTAGACTCTGGCTTCTCATTTAACTAGCAGATATCAATTAAATATTTTTCCTTTGCTTCTCTGTCTATAAAGTACAATTCCAATTATTCAGACCCATTTCTGCTGTAGCTCTTTCACCTTATTTAAATATTTGCACAGGAGTGGCTCTGTCCATCTCCAAGTAATTTCTGGGAAGTTTCACAATGTCATGAAAATCTAGTGTTGTACTGAAGAACATTCACTTACCCTTTCTGTTTTTAATCTTGTAGGAGATTGCACTGATAAAAAAAAAATCAACTATCATAACTTCTATTTATCATGTTTCTTGTTTACTTGTGTAAGGAGGATTATTTTGCTTTCCTTGAATGATAATAGTTTTGACAAACCCTAAGACACCACTCTCTAAATATGACATTATTGAAATGTAGTTACAGGCCAACAGTTTGTTTTAGTAATTAGATCTGTCCCCTTATTTCATAAAAAAACACCCCCTACATTACAGATTTTCATCTCAAACCCCCATATTTTTTAGGATCAATTGCACCTTTCAAATTAAAATACTACATGTGGATTTAAGATGGAATTAATTAAGTGCTTAATCGAATCCTAAGTACATGGGTTCAAAATGATTTTCCAGATATACATGCTCTCTCTGGAAAAAAAATCCCACTGATGATTCTCAAATGCTGCCATGGGCTTCATCCCAGGCTCTCCACTGGAATAAGCAGCACAAATCTCATGCCCATTGATTTGGCCAGAAATCCATAGATCTCTGTTTTGTTTTGTGTTCCGAAGCTGTTAAAACAGGGAATCCCAGTAAAGACATTCCTGATGTGGCAATCCAGCTGACATTTAGTGTCACAAAACACTTTGGATGCTTGAGAGCATCCTGGGTAAGCTGGAGCCCCAGGGCCTGTCAGCCTGCTGTGTCTATTGTAGCCTGTGTGATGGGCATGGGGTCTGCACAGACCCAGCACTGCAGCTGTGGAAGAAATCCAGATGTGTGGAACCCCTGGGAGCAGGGGCGGCAGCACCCAGGAGCCGCTGAGCTCCTTATTTGAGGTCTGTGGAGTCTTCAGCTCAAGGAGCAGAATTCCTCCCATTTCTGCAAGAACTGTGGTTGTATAAACATACAGCAGGGTCTGGACAGGTTATTCAAGAGGTAAATACTTTTTTATGGCTTATTTATACACTTTTGCTTTGGGCTAGTGATGATTTGGGTCATAGTTCTTTGGGGTAACAACAAAAAGAAACTTGGATGGTGGTTGGGAAATAGGATAAACCATCCATGTCTCTAGGTACCTTTACTTTCAGATATTTAATAATAACTTTAGTCCTCAGCAGGCATTCAGATTGCTTATCAACCTGCAAGGAAACCAAGAAAAATAGAAATAAGAAAATAAGAAAAATGAACAATTCAATAAGCTGTAGATAAAACTCGCAACTAGACTTCTTTCCAAATTGATTCCATATGGTGAGTTAGATTCTGCTTTCCATTACATGAATATAAATCTGGAGTCACTCAGCTGATTTCACTGGGGTAACTGCATTGAAAACAGGCAGCAGAATTTGGCCCAATGAGTAGAGATACAGCTTATCCTATTGCTGTTGATGTTCTTGCAGTGCACCAATATACTTGCAAATATTCAGTTCTGTCACCACATGTTAAATGTTCTAAAGCCCTTATTTTGCACTTGTTAGCTTAGGAATATTTTGGAGCCTGGAATATGGAGTCAAGGTGCTCCTGGAATCTGCTGTTTTCCTTACTAAATGGTAGCAGTGTCTGTAATGAGCTGAGGATAAATGCCTTTTGGAAAGTGAGTGTGGAGCCATTTGATAGCAATCTGGAAAACAAGAAAAAACTCTAACCCTTGATTTTTCTCTATGCATGAGAACAAGTTAAATAACTTCCTTCTCCTTCTAAAGCCCAGCAGCCATGTTCAAAAACCCAAACTGAATGCTTTTAATAGAAATCTCAGCATGGTTAAAAAAAATTACCGAGTGTTCATTAACAGAATGTGCTAGGGTTCAGACAGACAGCTGAGTTATAGCAACTTAATAAGTTACGGCCTGGCAGCAGAACTGCAGGGGCTGTTGGTTACTGGCCATATCTGTCTTAAGTCTATCCCAGTTTTAAGCTGATGTAATGTAGATTAAAAGTTAGAGAGTTTCAATTTTGCTTTTTCTGCCTCCAGCTCCACCAGTTGTGAAGCATCAAGGCTACACTGCAGCTGATCAGTGCAATAGATATTTCTGTTCCTTCTAGTGACTAAAATGTACCAGTTGTATTAATCTAATACGGCATCCAAACAAAGTGCTGATTGCTGAGATATGACTCAGTTCCTTGCAGAGCTGGAATTAGCTACCAGAGCCTTTCATATTCCTGATGAGTCAAATTCTGCGAGTTTTTACTCACATAATTCACTGAATTCTTTATTTATGCTGCAGACAGCGTTATTAGAGAGTAGAAGCCCATGTCCATGCACTAGCCATAAGATCTTTTGAACCTGTACATCCCTTTGCCAGTAAATCTTAACACATGAGATGCTGTATCCATCAGGAGCAGTTCCACACTAGCAGTGGGAGGCTCTCCAAACAATTGCTGGAAGATAGAAGATAATGATGAATGGAGGATGTAGAATGGTGGAATAGCTCATCTGAAACATGTAAGAAGCTGCTGGTGAGTTTTTTTACTTTCTGAAAGAAGAAAGAAAGCAAGCTGGAAATCAAAAGTGATCTGAAAAGGTAGCAGGCAGAGTCTCACCCTGAGGTTGAATGACAGCTGATGGTGCCTTTCAATGAATGCTTTATTTCCTCAGCTTCTCCTTCTCATCCTGCCTCTAAGCTGAGGTTGTTCTTTGTTGTCCAGAGATCAAAGGGTGTACAATGTAGAGACACTGATTTTAACTAAAGGAACTTTAGAGAGTGTCTTTCTTTGTGGTCTGTAATTTTAACTAGCTCTAAACTGAGAAGTTTGTGTTCTGCTAAAATAACTCATACTGAAATTCAAATGCAGTTGAAGAAACTGAATTTGCAGTATCTCTTTAGACACAACTCCAGATGCCACTAAAAGAGACCAGATGTCAAGCATTTTGTTTTAAATTCTAAAACAAGGAGCAATAAAAGTTTCTATTTGAATTTGCCCATTTTAACATAATGGTGAATCACTGTGCAGATATGCCCACATTTTTTAGAGATATAGTCATGACAAAGGAGGTATGGATGCTCTACAGTACCATGATAATATCAGCATGTCCAAGACAGTGTTAAGGGAAATGATCTCCAGATTCCCTGTCTTCATTGTTCTGGTCACAGATGAAGACTTGGCTTGACAGACACACAAGACTGAATTTTCCCACAGTTCCCACCAGAAGGGAATGGGAATTGTGTGCAGTGGGGGTGGGGGACAGAGGAGATGGGGGACAGAATCGGTCTTGTTGATTATTTTATGTCATAGATTTGATTTTGATGGGGCTAAAAAGGTCATTTATATGCTCATTTTTATTACTAAGAAAATTGGGCTTATACTTTATGCAAGAATGAGCTTCAGCTTTGCCTCTCACTTACCTCTTAACATAGCTCCAGGCCCTGGGAAGCGCTAAAGAAAGTTCTTCATATAAAACATATGAACCCTTGCAGGAGATGGCTGCCATGCTTTGAGACAATACTTGCTTAAAGATTGCTCTGGACCAGAGCCCAAATGAATTGACAGTGACAGTCTGTCAGATGGTGCAAGTCTCGTTCATCAGAGTGATGCTGGGATATATGTCTCATTTTGCAAGTTTTCCAGAACTTACCAATATTTCATTTCTATATTAAAAAAAAGAAAAGAAAAAGCTTGTGAAGTGAAATCACACAGCTCCACATTTGATAACTTTCCACTAATGTGTTGAAAACATCTATCTGGCCTGTCACCCTATGGTGGGAGATTCAGATTCTGCTTTCAATTGGAGAGTTCCTTGAGTTGCAGCTGATACCAGGTATGTGCCAGATACACTTCAAGTGGAACTTTACTGATACTGTATATTTCTGAAGCAGATTAAACAGAAATTAGAGAACCTGCCAGTTTTGTAGGAAGAAATAAGCATTTCCAGAAAATGACATTTTCCATCNTTTTGTTTTTTTTTTTTTTTTTTTTTTTTTTTTTTTTTTTTTTTTTTGTGTGTGTGTGTGTGTGTGGTGTTTGGTCTTTTCCGTGGTTTTCTGGAGCTTGCTTTGTAGCACTGCTAAGAAGGTTGGTGTTTCAGATTTCCTGCATTTCATGAAAACCTTTGTTTTGGCTTTGGTTTGAATGAGTTCATACTCAGGAATTCTGCACTAGAGGTTAGGGTTCAAACCCCAAGTCTCAAAGCAATTCTGTGCTAAAATGATTGAGCTTTAGGCTGTTTATTTGTTGGAACCAGGGGACTTTCACCCAAACTAGAGCCTCGCTGAGGGCTCATCTGGAACCTGACCTTAGTTTTGCTTAAGAGCAGCTCAGTTTTCTGGCTAGGTGTATAAATGAACAGCACAAGCCTATCTGAACACTTCTCACTCACAGATAATTTTATCTCATTACACATCACCAAGGTATGAAAACATTTTTTCTGACTCATACAGAGCTTGACATGTTGGTCTGACAGTAGATCAAGAGTCAATTTATGCATGTGTATAAGCATGGACAGAAACTGGCCCATGCACTGACCTGACCAGCCAATGCAAGTTTGGATTTAAAAGCCATAAAGTTGAATTTTCATGATGTCAGAGTTGTCCTGAATGGACAGGTGTTTTTCAAATAAAGTACTATGGTAACATAGCTGTAGGAATTTTAACCAAGATCTGCCTTGCACCTCAGCATCTCAAAGGAGGATTTTGTTAGCCTGTCTGTTATTGTGTGGTGCCTTACAGAAAACAAATGGTCAGGCTGGGAGTCAAACAGAGGCTGGCAGTCCTGAGCTGCTGCCGTCCGACCTTACATCCACGCAGCCGTGCTGTCCTCCTCCTCCTCTCTACTGCTCAGCCATGGAAACTTGAAGTCTGAAACCTGAAACTCCTGGGCCAGCCATGTGTGCACAGCCCTCTTCCTTCACAATCCATCCATTTGGGGAAGGAATGAAAGCTCACAGTCTGCCTCCTCCTCAAAACATTTCAAACTTTCACTTATCTTCACTTAGAATAACTTGCCTGACCGGAGCAGGAGTCCAGGCAGTCCTAATTTGTCCATTTGCCAGAACACTTTGTAAGCAGTCAGCGTCTTATCTTTTGTGTGAGGAGGGGGAAAAAAAATGACCTTACTGTGCTAGCAGGTCATGTCATAGGTCATCCTTTCATTCTCCTCACAATCAACTACATTTGCAATCAAAGAGACAGCACATTTTCCACTAGCAAAACGCTCCTTTCAAAAGCAATTGGAATGCTTAGTGCGTGCCACGCTTGTCCCGAGTCCATGAATTTTGAGGGGGAGAAGAGAATTAGAAAAACAGAAAGATACAGTGGATTTTAATCTCCCCACTTCACTGAGGGATATAATACTATATTGCACAACAAGATGCTCTTTCCTAACAAACCTTCAACTATTTCCTCCTTTTTTTTTTTTTTTTTTTTNTTTTTTTTTTTTTTGTTTCACAATTGACAGAGCCATCATGAAGAGGGGGGTCAAGTTTGTTTGCTTTTTGTCTTGTAATTTAAGCATTCCGTCCTGTCAGGGTTCACTTTGCAGTGACCTCTGAATTCATCTAAAATTGCCCAAAAGAACCCAAGTGCATACAAGTGTGGGAACTCATCTGTTTGCCATCTCCACCTCGAGCAGACCTGCAGCACAGTTTGCATTTGAATCTGTGTGGAAAGGATGAGCGTGTCTATGCTGGCACTGAAAGCTCACAGGCTCTCAAAACTGTATAAAGTTTTGGTTGTTAGGCTCAATATTGACAATGAATCTGAGAGCAGCCATTTTTATGACTCAGAGTTTCTTACAAGAGGAGATGGTTTTGATGCCTTTGGTTTTATATCTTTGAGTGGAGACATGGTGCAGCTGGTTTCTGTAGAGCCAAGGAGATCCCTAGGTACATTTGAAAATATGAGGATGTGCTTTTGTTTTAGAAAATACACCTGCATTACCTGACACTGAGAATAGAGCAAGACCAGAATGAGAAAAAGATGTGCTTCTAATTATTTTCTTCTGGAATTTTCTTTAAACTGTTTCAAAATATGTGAATTTTTTTTTTATTTTTTTTTTTTTTTTTTGCTAGGTGAAGGCTTACCTGTTTTTATGCTGTGGTCTGTGAAACTGGATGATTTGTCTGTTTCTCTTGTATCTTTTCAGCTAGTGTGAATAGAAAAAACTGTATTTTTCCTTCTCTTTATTATAATTTATTAATGAACTGACTGTGTATTTTAGAACATTTGGGTCTGTTTTAGTTGGTTTGTAAGCCTGTATATATGGTGAATTTATTAATGGAAAAATGGTAGAAGTAAACTAAGTAGTAAAATCCTCATATGTTAAACAGCTGTTTTAAATATGAATATAGTGTATATGTAGCATATAAAACCTTCAAAAGGAACTCCATGGAATGCTGGAATTCAGTGTTACTCCATTTAGTTTACAGTGTAGGTTTGCAGATATTATACAGAAGTTTTGATGGAAACTAGCTAAGCACTGGATTTCAGGAAAATAACTTACAACAAAATATTTATTTGATTAACTTAGTTCCTATCTATAAATGAACAATTTGAAAACAAATTTACATTTTATATAATGACTGATTTTCAGGTACAGCCAGGTCCACTGGAGTCTGTGAATGACTCATACTGACTCCAATGGGCTTTGAACCAGGGAGTCATGCAAGCTCTCACTAAAGGGAGTAGGAGATGGAGTGGCTCCTCAGTGAGTGTATCTCAAACTCTATTTTTTAAATAAACTATTTGATTACTGCTTAGTTCAGTGATTTTCAAATATTTTCCACCTCTGGTTCTCTAGCATCCATCTAGTTAAGGTACAGCACTCTGCATTTAAGTCTGTGGACATTTTTTCCTTGCTTTCCTTGTTAGCTCTCACAGACTCACAGAGCAGGTAGTTTATAGATTTCTGCCATGCTACAGATCACAGTATACTAAAATAAGCCTTATTGTCACAGAATAATCCACTATTTATGAGAAATGAGTCATCACTCTGTTACACAGACTTCACTTCTTGAATCCTCCCCAAATATTTATTTGAAAATACTCTTAGTCCAAATAGTGGTGCAATTGCATATCCACAATGCAGTAACAAAATATTTTCTTTCCAAGAAAGAAAGAGAGAAAGAAAGAAAGAAAGGAAGACAAAGAAAGAAGTTTTCATGGCTTTCACATAAGTATTCAGTACAGTTCTATGCACTAATCAGTCTCATAAAGCTCTCCCATGTGCTGGTTGGCATTTCCCGGTTTCCTTATTTTTTGTATACTGTTTTGTATGCCTGACAAACAAGCAATCAACTGAAAAAAAATAGCCTTTGACCCTTTTCCCAGACTGACAGCTAGTAGTTTCATATTTATTTAGACAGATCCTGTAGGGAACAATCCTCCCTGGTGCTCATTACTCGGTGGACTGACATTTGCACCCACTTTGGAAAGCTTTAAGATCACTGATCCATGCTAAACCAGCACATTCCAGCAAACTCTTGTGCCAAGGGGCATTAGTTCTAACACATATCACCTTTCAAGACAGGAAATAAATGAAACGTTATCATTTACCAACAGTACATCTTCTTTGCCCTTGGCTATTTTTACAATAAGCAGATTCAACTAATTTCCTTGCCAAATTTTTAGATTTCTCAAAAAAAGGGGCATGCTAATAAGAAGTTCAGTGACAGTCCGTCTTTTTGCAATGCACTCAGCTTCTTGAAGTGTTTAGTTGAAACTATAGCCACCATACACCTAATGCTCATATGTGGAAAGGAGAAAGGCAATTGCCCACCTCTAACTTCTAAAAAAGACCTGATTTATTAATTTATTCAATATTTTTTTCTTTATTGGTTATCTGAGAAAAAGTGAACAATATCCAGCCTGATCTGGGAATGTTTTCCTGGAAAACTTACTTGGTCTCAGTTGAATTTCTTTCCAACTTTCCAGATCCAAATGAGTAGAACCATTTTTTTTTGGCATTTATAGTGAAAAAATACAGAGAAAACCAAGCAACATCGAATTATCCAATAGGATAGCTAAAATTAAGTTTCCCCATGAAATGGCCTACATTAGTTTACTTATGCCTCTGATTCCAGTCTCACAAATCACTACTCAGATAATTTCAGTCACTGCATAATAGAGAAAACCTGAAACAATACCTGAATGCAAATAGTTGGAAACAGAATGAACTGGTTACTTTTAGCTTTTCTTTTGCACATTATTAACAAATATTAAAGCAATCTGCATATTTTCTAAATTGCAAAATTTGTCTAACTGCACTATAAGTCACTTCCTGGTGTAGTTTGTATTTGATGTGGCAGGAACTTATCCATTTGACATCCAGCAGGAATGGAACACTACAAAATAATTTTATTTTACAGCTATTCATGGGATTTCTTTCATCAGATTGTCTAATTATAAAAGTTTGTTCTTATATAAGTTGTTTATCTTCATTGGAGATTGTCCAGAAGTTAAAGACTAACATAAAGCTACACTGTTGTTACTTAGATTCATTATTTTTTTCTGTCCTAGTGATTGGAAGACTGTTTTTTCTTGCTACTATGTATATATTTAAAAATTATTATAATTTCTCTTCCATTCTGTCTTTATATGAGTTTACTTCTTCTTAGAAATCCAGTACCTAAACCCGGGAATGGAATTTCACTTACAGTTTTGGCATTACAAGTCAAAGAAAAAGGATTGTTACTTGTTTCTGCTAGAAGTGTTTCTATGATGCAGCATGATTTTTTCCTTTTTTCTTTTTTTCCCCCCCCTCTATTTTTTAAAAAAAAGTTCCAACTGCATGACATCATATCTAGTTTATAAACTATTATCTTCAAAACCTTTTCTGCAGAAGTGATCATTACCTGTTCTGAATTTGTGCACATGGTTATTCCTGCTTAGAGCCCTGCCACTGTGCATACTTAATCACATACTACTACTGTACTTTCAAGAGCATTTGACCATTTCCTCTGTCTTTTCTGAAGACTGGTCATCATTTTCAACGTGCCTCCAGGCCCTGAAAGCTTCCCCATTGCTTGAAAATGTAAGAAGCAATTTTATTAACGAAAATATTAAACTGGCCCAGGAGGGATGCCTGGGAAATACCATATTATACAGCCCTGTAGTCTGACAATGAGCCACTGCTCATTTCTTTTTAGGTATTTTTTTTTTCAGCAAATTCTATAGCTTTGAATCACACAGGCATCTGTCTTGGATCAATTCTTATTTTGTTTACCTAATATGCCAATGGTAATGTCACTTGGGACGATATAAAAAAACTTCCTCTAGTTAAACGTAGTGACAGGACAAGGGGTGATGGCTTTAAACTGAAAGAGAGAAGGTTTAGATTAGATGTTAGGAAGAAATTCTTTTCTGTCAAGGTGGTGAGGCACTGGCACAGGCTGCCCAGAAAATCTGTGGATGTCCCGTCCCTGGAAGTGTTCAAGGTCAGGCTGAATGTGCCTTTTAGCAACCTGATCTAGTGAAAGGTGTTGGTGCCCATTGCAGGGGGGGTGGAAATCAATAATATTTCAATTCCCTTCCAACCCAAACCATTCTGTGGATCAATAATTTTATGAAGTAGAAATATAGCATTTTATGCTGCTTTTCTGCCCACAAAATCTCTGCCTTACTAGAGTAGGAAATAAGGACTGTTTGATATGAATTGTTCTTGACTAATTCATGTTGGCAGCTACATACAAAGCTAAGCCTGATAGCAGTTTTATGGGAAAAGATATTTTGTACACAGAGGAATTATTATCTCCTATGAGGGTTCCTGAAGTTCCCCTTAATTGCAGTAACGATCACACTGTTAATGTTGCCAAATCTCAGGATTTTATTGTGAGCCTCACAAGTAAATCCTTATTTCCTGTTCTCAAATGACTATCTATGAAACCCAGATTTCTTTTTTTTTTTTTTTTTTTTTGTGAGGCTACATTTCTAGGCTTGCAAGTGGACAGGCACTTGATAATGTGACCTCAAATGGATTTCAAATGCAGGAGACAAATAGTAAGAAGTCAATGGTGACTAAGTGTTTTTAAACTCTCATGATTTTGAGACATCTGAGATGTTTCTCAGCATGAGATTTGTGCTGGCTGCCATGACACATCGATTCAAAAGGCAGTGCTACAGAAAGCTATATCCTCCTTTCTTAGCATTCTTCATGAATGAAATATTTTAATGAGAGACCCTTAGAGTAGCGGATATCAACAATTGCAGCAAATCTATTATACCCAATTGCAGTTCTTTAAAAAATGGAGAATTGCTAGCAGGGTGGAGCTGATAATCTCTTCTCTGCCAGGTCCACTCTTAACTTATTTCTGTAGTTCATTCCAGCCTATTTCTGATGTGAATTACATAAAAATAGTTTATGAATGTAAGAGACTCCTGAAGAGGCAAAAACTTCATTTTTGTCTGCTTAAGTTAGGCTACTGCTTTGTTAGCAACTAGCAAATAATTGCTCTCCCCAATTTTTGTGTGTCATCAGTTCTAGTCAAGGGAACACAGGACCCCAGCATACAATGAGGATCTTGAAAGACCTCATATCTCAGTTAAATATATGTTAGATTTAGCAAGTATGTTCAAAAGCCAGCAACCTCAAACTATTGAAAACCTGGCAGGTATTTGAGAACCTTGATGGGAGCTCAACACTCCAGAAAAGCTGGCTGTAAATTAGTTTATCTCGCAGTTTGTGGGAGTCCTTTGCTCAGCAGCAGGGGAGGGAAAGGTGTGTTAAAAGAGGGAGAAATGTGGCTGCAAAGGAAATTGGAAGGTGAGAGAGTGAGGGGCAAGAAGGGAGGAAGAGGAGCACCTGAAAAAGAACTTCTGAAACTGTGGATTTCAAGCACCCATTGACTTTATATCCCTCCTTTGCCATCTATTCTTGCACTCTATCTGGGATCGGCTGTTTTTCAGAATTAAACCAATTTTACATAAGCTGCAGCCCAGACTCAAGGCTAGCTTTGTGCTGCTCAGGCCAGCCCAGGGAGCACTGCAGGGAAGGAGGTGGGAGCAGGGCTCCCTTTGGAATTGCTATTTATAACCGTCTCCCTGTGGGTTTCAAGGTTCAGATGGTGGAAATTCACCTACAAAACACTTTATTTACTTTTAATTTTACTTTATTTTACTTTTAATTTTCAAATACAACAGTTAAAAACGTGGCCAAGCTTTTAGACACTTCCATACTGGGGAAGAGGCTGGGAATACACCTACTTATATACAGGCACAAATAAGATTTTAAAGGCATAAATGTGGGCAGAAGCTGCTATGGCACAGATATTACCATTCCTCTATGCCCCAATTGATACTGAGCTACACACCCAGTCCACTTGAGAGTTCCTTTTTTTGGCATCCCCAAGCACAACAACATAAGAATACTAAAGAGGTTAATCAAGTAGGCACAGGAAGGTTCATAGGGGTCTTTGTGAAACTTTTGTTTTCAGCTTCCTGTTTATATAGTGATGTACCTTGTGCATATTTATTCTGTGGGGTCTTTTATTTTTTTCCTGATAGAATATTAACCAAAAAGGCTCTCAAGGTGCTTAGATTCTGGATAAATTTTCTCTCTGGAAACACATCCACAGCCGAGTGTCTTTGAGTTGGAACACTGTCTCATGCAGTTCTTGTCAGCTGGGAAGTGCAGCTGTCTCCTAGGACAGGCATAAAGGTGTTCTTGCTGAGAATTTATTTCAGGCTTTTAAAGCAATTTTTCTTTTGATGGGGACCTAGGTATTAGTTTGGGAGTGTATTAGGAGCCTGGCAAGCAGCAAAGCAATGGCTTAACAGAGCAGATTTAGGGACTCTTGGCTGCTGTGAATTTTCTTGCAAGCAGGCTGCATTGATGTGAGATAGAATGGTGGCACCATAAACCAACAGGCCTAAAGTAGTTTATGCTTTGTAGATGTTGAAATAAATTTTTATTCTCTTTAGTCTTTCCTATTTGGGATTTAATTGTCCAATATCCCCGTGTAGATGTGTAAGGAGGATAGTAAGGACTACTGTATTCAAGGAAACTTCAGTCAGATAATAGGCAACAATTTTCTGAGGGAACCCAGTCTCCACACCACTGAAGACAGGTGTCTGAGTGAGCTGGGGTAAAATAGGATGGTACATGCCTTGACATTGCTGGTAGAGAAGAGAGGAGCAGAAATGCTGGGCTCCAGCATTTCATCCGGGATCTCAAGAGAACCAGAGCTCCTAGTAGGAATATAGGAGGGGGGAAATTTGGGAATTTATAGGAATTTGGGGGGGAAAATGTAGTAGTCTAAAGTGCACTAAAACAGCAGATTTGAGAGTGTCCTCCTCATAGAGAGAACCAAAATAAGCTGGTAATAACCAGGTCTCTGTCTCACAAGCATCAGCAGAGACCCTGAGAGCTCTTCTCTGTAAAGCTTAGATTTATCTGTATTAGGTTTATCCACACAGTCTAGTTATAGTCCTGGGTAGCCTATATTATTTTACCTCAACAAAAAGAACTTTAAAATGTCCGTAGAGTATGGAATTATGATGCATTTTATGTCTTTATTCATTGGTCTCTGTGCATGAAATTTTACTGTGTTGTATTTAGTAATATGGGAGATGTAAAGAGGCAAGAGACACTGCAGATCACAGTGGTTCATTAGTCCTGCACTTTATCGTATTTTAAAAGCTCTCCTTCTCCAGACCACAAAATAGCTTCCTCCTGTATCCAGTGTATTGAGTGTGAATCCACGGAGGGAACTTTTAAATGCTGCTGCTCCAGAAATAATGATTCCTCTATCTCTCTTCTAATAAGATTCATTGTTCTGGAGGAACTTCCCTGTCTAAATGCCTAGTCCTGAACACCTACATCCAGTGCTTGTGTGTAAGTAATTTTATCTCAGCTGTAAGGGCACAGCTAATAAAATAGTTTCAGAAATAGTGATGAGCACTGTTTCCTATTAAGACACATCTTCATTAGCAGGTACAGAAGACTATTACCAAAAATCCCAGGACATTTTCAGAAAATCCTTAATGAACTAGTCTAGACAGGCATTTACTCCTGAGGTAATAGAGATGAAATGTCACCAAAAAGGGAATCATAATAAGCAGTCCCCCAAAAAGTGCAAAAAAAATTGCTGAGGGCTTGGTGCCATTCGTCTCAGCGGGAGGCCTTCCTTCTCCTGGTGGAAAGCAGCCAGATACTGAGTTGGAAAGAAAAGAATATGAAATAATATTTTTCCTAGCATGGTTCCAGTACCTGAATTGTGATCTGATGGCTTGAATGGAAGTTAATCCAGTTTTTTTGACTGGACTGACTTTTTTGATAGCTTGGATGGGAGTTAGTCCAGATTTTTTTTTCTAGACTGGGGTTTTTTTAAAGAGAAAAAGTAAAGAGATTTCTTTGCCAGCAGGGGACAAATTTTCATGCTGTCAAATTAAGCTGCTTCTCACACCTAGTTTTCATTTGAGACTATGCCACCAATTTCATCTTGATGAGATGGGCCCATAAATCTGAGCCAGAAGAATTATGTGAGCTATTCATTTTCCTTCTGCCCCACTCACCGGCATCCTCCTCTAGCCTATTCCAGCAGCAGAAACCTGTGAACCACTGCAGTGACAAAGCACTGTGGTCATTCCAAATCTTACCCTGCCCAAGGACTGAGGGCACCAGGGTCCCAGCTGCCCCTGGAAGTGTGTGACTTAATCACCTCTCACCCACCCTGAGGTTAAAATGATGAGGCACTGACAGGCTGCAAACAGGCTGCTGTGGCTTCTGTTGTTGTCTAGCCTCTCGTGGTGTTGAAATGCTGGGCTGCTATGACACCTCCCAAGGGAGCACTGCTTCTGCTGGGTGAAAACTGACCCATAAGCCTCACCCTCATCCTCCCAAGCCAGCCAGTGGCTCTTTGGTACCTCTTCAGCCCTTGGCTCGTCTGCATGGACCAACTTACAGATGTGAAAAATATTCTCACTGGCTTGAGTGCTGCTGATCAGGAGAGCAGATGTGGCCATGAAAGGTAAAAAAGAGATTTTTGTGAACAGTGGTCCTATAAGCTGAGGTTGCTTGTGTTATTTGCAGCTGCAGGATTGGCCCCTGGAGTATTAAAATGGAGCCTGGAGGAACCCCTGCTCTTTGCTTGTAGGACCTGCATTCCAACAGAATTATCAAGGCACAGGCTGAACACAAAAGTCCATGACACTATGAAAATAGATACATTTTTAGAGAGTTTTATCCTTCTGAAAAAGTTTTATACCTCTCCTTTGGTTAGAGCAATTGGCTTATTGTCCCGCGAGGTGCTGCACATTTTATAATTGAGCAGAACACCTGAATTCATGTACCCAGGTAGGTTTCCAGCTTGTTTTCCAGAGCTGCTAAGTTCAGTGTTCATGAGTGCTGAGTTAACGTTTACTTCCTCAGAAGTCATTTACCAGTTCCTTGTTGCTGTGTGATTTTCCCTAGACCCCATGGCCTGTACAAGTCCACTATTTTATCCTTCAGCACAGAGGAACAGTTACTGCTGGACTCAGGAGACATTTATCAAAGGCATGACTGCTGATTTACTACAAAGGGCTGCTGGACTCCTCTAGGAACTGTCTTTTGACCTGTTGCTATAAATTTTTGCACTGCAGAATTGGCAGACTCTAATAGCTTTTTGTGAGTGAGTTCTGCAAAGAGAAGCCGGACCTCAAAGGACTGAAATATTTTAAAGTAAGAAGTTGTGCAGTTGTTTGGGTGTTAGGCTAAAATGTAGACTTAAAAAATGTAATTTCTCAGATATATACTACGATACATTAATTGCACTTTTTTTATTTATTTTAAAATTAATCCAGGAGTGTAATTAAAAAAAATTAATTTAGTGATAGGGTATTTTGCCTATGGAGCCAAATGCATAATCACATGTTGCATGGCTCCACATCAGAGCATTTTTTTTTCTGAATAATGAAGCAAAAGTGCAGTCAGCTACCTGATTTTCATTATTTTCAGTATGCGTGTGTTCCAGACTAGGAAGAGTTTTAAAGACACAACTGTATTATGCAGAATATTTTAAGGTGTTTGGAACAGGGACAGCTTCTACCTTCCTATTTTACTACAGAAATAATCTGGGTACAGGGGAGGAAGCTCTAAAGCAGTGGTACAAGGTGGCTGCAAACACCAGCATTTACATACCTGTGGACAAATACAGAGCATGCCTGGGAATTCATGGGCAGGCAGGTGTCTGAACCTGCCAAGTAAAAGCATGAATTTGCCTTTGCAGCACACTGGAGATGCCAGTGGGAAATCTGGGCACCTGTGGAACAGCCTGGTGCAGGTATCAGTATTCAAAGCCATTTGAACATTTTACAGGTAGTGGTTTATGACCAAGAAATGTAGATGTAGGTCAATTCCTCTTCATCCTGTCTCTCTCCCTCCCTGCTCCACTGTACCACAGAACATTGCAGAGAATTCTGGAGCTCTGTTGATGTTCTTGCACAGAGCTTGGATGATCTATATAAGCTCACTGCTGAGGAGGAAGCACTGAAGTGAATTTCCATTTTATAAGTCATATTGGGAACAGGAGAAATGGCTCAGCTTTTATATATGGGGCAACTGGCCAGATAGAGCAGACTGATGACACAAAGGAGTGAAGATGAAGGGAGTGCATCTGGAGACAAAAGAAAGTCAAAACCACAGAAGAAGCTACTAGCTGTAGGAGAAAAAGAGAGAAATATGAATCAGTAGGGAGTGAAATGTGAGGAGTCTTAGTGGAAAGAGAAACTATGAGAAGAAAGAACAAAGAAGCAAAAAGACTGATAAAAAATGCAGCACATTTAGAGTATGCGAAAAGAAAGGGATTTAAAAAAATGCCCAACATCCAAGAATATTTCACATCTGCTCATGGGGTTCAGATGACATTTCCTGCTTAAATTCATGGTACATGTGTGACATGCAGGTTCCCTAGGTGACTTTGAAAACTTCAGCCAGGAAATCCAGTGAGCCAGAAACAGTACCTCAGACAGGAAGTGTTACCTCCAGAAAAGCCAGTTCAGGAGCTGAATCACATCAACTGGCCAATTTTATTTTATTTTTTAATGGAAAAAAATGAGGTTAGAAGAAGAGAAATGGCTGCTGCTTGTCTAATAAGGGCACTCCAGACTGTGCTCATGCTTTAATATTTTCCACTGGAGGAATACAGAGCCTTTCCTCATTTCCCATCACATTTTGGGACTTGTACTCTGCTCTGAACTCAGCTTCTTCTCTTGGCATCTCCTCCTGCTTGCTTTTCTTTTTCTTCTCTGTCTCAGTAGCACAGGGAAAAGAAGCCCCTGGGTCTGGGAAGGAGCCTGCTGCATGCCCTTTTCCAGGGGAGGCTGGTCCTATGCTGCCTGAGTTTGCCATCAGCTGTGACCTGCTCAGACTTCTGTGAGAGGAGTATTTGCAGCGAGATGAGTAGATGTGACTGTGCCTCTTGTACTGTACAGCTTGTGTAAAGCTCAGGTCTGCATTACACTCAGGTGCAGTGTCTGCACTGTGTTTACACCCTTCCAAAGGAATGGTGATCAGCTGTGGCCGTGGAAGAACAGGGAAGGGACAGGTCTGCTCCCTGTGCCACTTCTCTCCCCATTTTGCAATCAGTGCTTGTCATCAGATTTGTATGATACCAAGACAGAGCAGTTTTTTGACTGCTACTTAGCAAAACCTCTCCTTCTCTTAATAATATAATTCTCATCTAATTTAAGGTAATATCAAATTTAGTTTGAGAAGTTTCCCACCTACACTTCCTCTACTCTGCGCAGATAAGTGGGAGGTAGGACAGGTGATGGTCTGCAAATTCATCAAAATGAACAACCAGTAAAGTTCATCAGCTGGAGCTTTAAGGGCAGCTTATTTAACACATGTGGTTAAAATTAAATGTGCACTAGTTGATGGATGAAATCACACTATGTTTTCATAAAAATACAGTTCTGGAGGTGCTCTTCATTCCTGCTTTGCTGGCTTGCACATTGTAATTGAATCCCCAAATCCAGAATTTGACACACTTTCTACAATGTAAGTAGAAACTTGGTTTTTTGTGTTTTCTTAATTTGTATTATTTATAATCACAGTAAGTCTCCTGAACTGGTGGTGCAAGTCAAATGACAGATCCTTCACCTATAATGCCATATTTTTTATCAATTATCTTGCTGAATATTCCAGATGAAAACAGTGTTTTTATTGGCCAGAACCTAGGCTGTGCCTGAAGAAATATTTCAGTGAAATGAGCATTAGGAAAGCTTTGGAATATTAAGCCAAAAATAGAATTTTGTGCCTAAATATTCTCCTTAGCCTGTTGTACACATAGTATACTATTAAGCTGTTATTTCCAAGAGCAGCCTATTTTCAGACTTTCAGCAACTGTAAAAAAATTTATGATGATAAAGAGGGAATTCATATTTTCAGGCTTTTAAAAAGCCCATTGTGTAAGTCAGCAGCTCTTATAATAGGCATCTGTCTGAAAAATATTCCTCAATTTTTTTGCATGGAGTGGTGCTGTGTTCATTAAACACCCTTCCTTTGTAGTGCCCTCTGGTCAAAGATAAAATGCTTCTGAAGAGCCTTCCAAAGGAAATTTGTGAAATCACATATATTTCTGTCTTGAGGACATCCTACCTGGATGCTCATGAGCCATAACAGACACAGAGTTTATTGATTGCTGTGTCAGGAGCCGAGCAAATTTATTTCCCATGAGTGAATATTTCAGATGAGATGAAGGATGGGAATTTGTTTCCAGAAGATAACTCATACTACATAACCACATGCATTTTGCAGAACTAGGCTAAGGGACTGCTGGGTCTGTTAGGACTGCAGACGCCTTTTGTGTTTTCTTTCCTTTTTAGGACTTACTAGAGCTGTATAATTAAATGGAGATTATTGGCAACATTATTAAGCAGTCATTATGGAGTCATTAGAGTTCTGCTTGGGCAAGAAGATAAGTCCCCTTCCTCTCTCACACTTGATGCTTCTATCAACAGCTTAGAAAAGTGGTTCACAATGAATTGCTACTTAAGTCGTCCTATCTTCCTCTGCAATCTCCCTCCTGTTGTTCTTCCCTGTGGGCTGGCTCAGAAGGTCAGTACACTCAGCTTGCCTGATGTAATACAGGCTTCCCGATAGTTTTTGGCACTTTGCAACTGCTCCTGTGAAAAAAAAAGAAAAAAAGAGGGCTCCCAGGGGATGGAGCCACTGCTGATCCAAAGAGTGATGCCTTTCCTGTACTTTGTTCTGTAAGCCACGGGCTGTGGCTCTCTGTGGGCTGCTCAGACACATCAGCGCGCTCTTCCCTTCTCAGCCGATGCTCCACACTGTGACACGGCACAAAGCTCCCTGTTGCTCTCTGAAGAAGGAGTTATGGCATCTAACTGCTTGCCAGCCTCTGTGGCTCTTTGGTAGCTGCTCTAACACGGGAATTAGAAGGCTGGATTCCCTCCACAGCACACAGTGGAAGTGGGCATATAGTCTGGTGTAATTACATAGCAGTTAATAATTCTGCAAGTGTGTGTGTGTGTGTGTAGGTTGAGCTGGCCAGAAAAGGAAACATCTGTTTTACGGGAAATTCCAGGTTGTCAACATTTCATTTTGTTTGCCCTGGAATGGAACATCAACATTTCTGAATACCTGTCCCAAGGAGACAGTCTGTGTGGGTCGGGCAGTGCCGGGAGGAGCCTGGGCACCCAGTGCCAAGGGCATCGAGTATCCAGGCAGGGGCAAAGGCCAGGCTGCCGGGGAAGCTTTCAGAGAAAGTTTAATGAAATCAGCATGCGGCTTCTGACAGGGACACAGCTCTGTCATTTCAAAGCAGATCGTTACCATGGGGTTTTTTCCCCACATTTTAGTTTGAAATTTTGCTTTAAACAAGGAGAATCAAACATCCTTTCCTTTCCAGCTGATTACCTGGTAAAGTCCAAATCTGAGAGGTCCAAGAAATGCACTGGCTGTGAAGCAGAAGAATCTGCACACATCCCCAAAAGAAGTAGCAGTATTTTCCGCTCTTCCAAGACAAAACTCTCTTTCAGAGTTGTGGACTCTGCTGGGGAATGTGGCAAAGCAGCACACAGTAGTTCCCAGGGTAAGTCCTTTAAAATAGGGACACAAGAAGTAAAGAGTTGTAATTATGCCCTTTTTTTCCTACTGGAGCATAATTGAGGATTTAATTTTATAGGCTTCACTGCCGAACACTCCAACACTTTGTTTAATGAGTGTGGGTGTGGAGGTGAGGGATAAGAAATGCTTCGTGTCAGCATGGAGTCAGAATGGGCTAATTCTGCAAGCTGTAGTCAATTCTGATGATGGCAGGATCAGATTGCAGAGCTAATAGAAGCTGAGAGGGCAAATGTTCTGGGACTGGCAAAGCTCTATAGATGACTACAATCTAGAGTGTGCATCTCAAAATACTCTTTTTCTCTAGAGATAACATCTCTCCTCTTTTCTAGAAGCCTTTTCATTTTTCCCCTCAAATCAAAGCAGTGTTATACCTCTCACTAAACTGCTGGACGCTTCCTTCCGAGTTGATGTGTATATGCTGTTGCAGACACCTGCCTAAATATTATTTCCATTATAACTCAGAAATACTTAACAGTTAAGAAGTGACAAAGCTTTGAGACAGATAGGGCACTAATAAATGTTTATGAAAAGATGACATTAAATTTGTATAGTAACCTACCATAGACCTTTGATTTTAAGAGGAAAATTAATATGAAGTAGCAAGAAATCTGATCAGCAGAGCCAGTAACTTTTCAAAATGTTTTAAATCCTGCAGCTCATCTTGGGGGCCAGTTGATCTCACCAAGTATGTTCAGGTCTGGTCTGCATTGTAAATGGAGCTCACCCTGGCAACCCTGTTATTTTGGAAACAGCAGCTGGGTGAATGGCACGCAGGGCTGACAAAGCCCCACTAAGGCACGTGTGGAGGTCGGAGCAGAAGTGGCAGAATTTCATAGTCATTACTGCAAACTTTTTCACTATTATGCATGAGCAGTGACAGGCTTGCATTGTTAATCAGAGTAATTAGGATTTAGTTGAGGCATGACAATAACCTGTGCCTCATAAAGGCCTGAAGGCGATCCATTTTCTCCCCTTTTTCTAGGAGTCTCCTATTGTGATTCATAGATAGCCCAGCAGGAATGCAATCAGGAGATCTCCAGTGAATCAGTGTCCCTAAATCTTCAGGCTTGACAGGTTGAAGTCTGACAAGCTATTAGAAAAAACTGCTGATCATTAGGCTGTCTAAAATAGACTTAGCTTGTTTCTGTCTGTGTTCATTGATTTATCTGCAGAATGATATTGTTTGAAGCTTAGATTACTCATGCTGCTGCCAGCTGACATGATTTGTATGATAAAATGACAAAGCATGGCTCTGGCTAAGGACACAGGTCTGTCTGCCTTTGCTGTTTCATTGCTCTTGACTCATTCTGTAGCAACAAGCTGGTTCACTATTATTGTGAGAAATAAAAAAAGAAATAGACCAAATGGTTTAAAGCAATTTTTGATAACCCAAATGCTACTATCACTGACAAACAGTGTCAGCTCTCCCTGGATCATTTCAGAGCGGTGATTTCTAGGTCAGTTGCTGTGGGCTATGCACTTTGCTTCTGAGTTCACAACTCTGAACAGACTCATTACAAAATGTCTGGTAAAAGTTCTCATTTATGCATGTCTTTTCCAATTTGGTTTTAATTAAAAAAACCAAAACATTTAAATTTAATTTAAAAGAAACTGATTTAGTCTATAACACAGTATTTGAGTTGTGAGATTCACTTCTAAGTTATTCTTACACTCTATTCAAGCTTCCATACGAAAAAAATTCACATCAGATTGGAAAATTTA
Source organism: Chaetops frenatus (assembly GCA_013400775.1). Taxonomy (NCBI): domain Eukaryota; kingdom Metazoa; phylum Chordata; class Aves; order Passeriformes; family Picathartidae; genus Chaetops; species Chaetops frenatus. Next base: position 410,018 of record VZTR01015058.1, on the reverse strand, counting down.
TGAAGAGACTTTTTTAAAACCAGATTGTATTCTTATTTGTCATTTACCATGACATCTGTTTTTCCAGTCTTCCAGTCTTTTTGGCTTATTTATTCTATTTTTTAAAAATTACTGGCTTTCTTATGGGATTCAAAATCTCATTGTGGAAAATAAAAAATATATTCAGCTCTTCTTTCTCATTGGCAGTGATTCTGTGCTCTTGAAAATGAAAAAAAAAAAAAAGCATCTCTTTTGCACCATTAGGCATGCAGAACTAAGCAAACTTAAAAATGTATATTTGTATGCTTGTATAAACTTATATATATAGTATGTATATAGTATGCTATCTGCATAAATTCTCCTGCTTGTGAAAGTTATGTAACAAGATTTCTAAAAAGAGACATATATTTACTTGTTATTTAAAGCAGGTGAAAATATAGAAAGAATTTATAGTTTAATAAGTACTTATTTCCATTTACAGATATTAAAGAAGAGACATTTAGTATGGCACAAATATGCTCATATTCCTGCAAAAAGTAAAATGAGATACTTAATCACATAGCAAGTCCCAAGTTTCAGGTGAACATCACTCCCTTTCCATCTATTACTTTAAGAAGATCCTTGTATACCTTGCTAAGAGAGACAGAACAAAACCTCTCTGAGGTTTTCCTAAGAATCTGAAAGCTCTGATGCTCTAGTTAGGACCCATTGTGGCTTAATTTGTAGTCTTCACATAGAGATTTGCTGAAAGATGTTTACCACGTTGCATCTTGCACAGAAGGTGCAATATATGCAATAAAACTGATGTTTCCATTTAGCCATGCATCAGGATCTAACTACACATTGGGGTTTTGGCAAAGAGAATTTTATAGCCTTTTACAGAGGACAAAGAATTCAATACAGTACCTTAAGGATAAATTTGCCTCCCTACCTCTCTTCCACCACTTCACCCCCACGATGCTACGGAGGATGTTAATGTAGATATGTGCAAATTTATGAAACACACACTGATGGAGCATTAACCTCTGGGTTTATATGTGAATCAAGTGGAGAAAGCTTTTCATGACAGCTTACCTTTCATTACTTTACTTTGTTGTCTGATTTCTATCCTTAGTACACACTTAAAAAGCAATTCAGAATCTTTTGGGTTTGTTGTAACATTCAAGTCACCACCAAAATACTTCAGATAAATAGTTGGGGAATTGTATAAAAATGAGGAAATTCTGTAGGGTGAGTGTGAAAATAGCAGTTAAAAGAATTAAACATTTGCAAGTGGCATGCATGATTTTAAAAGAGTAAATATGTGCTAGTCATCAATAGCATCAATAAAATGAACTCTGAATGAGCCACATCCAGAAGCAGCTGGCAGAGTTAAAGAGTGGTGTAATAGACACCATTCAAAATGAAAAGACATCTTCCAAAATATGGATGTGGTGTCCAAAGAAAGAAAACAGAGGAAGAGTATAATCCCCAGCAAAATAAATGTTAAACCACAGCAAAGCTAGCTAAAATATTAATGAAAGCAACTTGCAGAAGTAATGAAAGCTAACAGTAAAGCCTTTTGTATACACATCAGAAGCAGCACGGTTGGACAGCCAGCAGAATGAGAAGAAGCAGCAAAGGAAGATAAAGACATTATGGAACAGCCAAATGAATTATTTGCACTGCTCCCTGCTGTAAATGAGGTGGGAGTCTTTCACACTGGGGTCATTCTTTACACAGAATGAGTCTGTACAAGCTCCCATACTGGACTGTTAGAGATTTTAGGGCAAATCAGTAGCACAGCAGATCAATAACAATTGGCAGTATTCATGCAGGATATTTGAAAGAGTTCAAATAATAATTTATCAGGCAATCAACTGTGATTGTGATTTATGACACGCACCAGTGTCAGATAAACATGAAAACTATAGATAAGGAGAACAAGAATAACCAGAGGAGTTTTCTGTAAAGGAATCTAAAAAAAATAATGTCCTTCCATTCACACAACTGTTGACTGAAAAGTTAGCATGGTGAAAATATCTGAAATTAAGGAGACATGAAACTTTTGCAGTAGTACAGGAGCTAAGGTACATCTTATTAGACAACAGGAAAATATAAGAAAAGGAAGAGATTTTTTCTTCAGCACAATATTTAATCATCCTTGTTGTAGGATAGATGCTGTGAAGAACAAACAGGTAACTTTTTTCCCCCTGAAATTATTGGATTAGGCAAATCCATGAATATAAGATACTTTGTTGGGTATTAATAGGGGTGATTTACATGCTACCTCTAGCTCAGAAAGTTCTTACGTAGCTGAATGCTGGAAGATGGGAAGTAGACCACAGCTGAAGGGCAGACTCTCAGAATGACACAGGATGAATCCTGTCTTAATTGAATCTACTGTCAAAGATAAAAGACCATCAAAGAGACATTGGTCTGGGCCTGTGTTACATTTCTTATACTTTAATCCCATGAAACAGGCCTTTTATCTATATAATTCTCCTCATTTCCAGGGATATTCACTAGTGTGATATCACTTCTGATTCTATGACTGGACACAGCCTGAGCAGGAGAAACATGAGAAAGAGCTGTAAAGGAGCCCTTTGCAACCTTTGAATAAAAACTCGTTAAATAATGTCATAATCTTCTGTCTATTTTCAAAAATAGTCTGATTCAGTAAACAAAACAATTGACCACAGTGAGCTTTTTCCACAATATTTTTCGTTTTATTGTGTAAAATAAATAATGCTGTCACTTCTCATCACCTTAGCATGTATTTAGCAGTCTTTGCTTTTGGGGACAGGAATGGCAGGTAAGTTCTCCCACTTGTGTTTCTTCTGACTTGAATAAAGCAGAATATGATTTATTTTCTTTAGCTATTAGACCACAATACAGGACAGAGAAATTGATTTGCTCCTGTGCATACAGGAAAACCTGCAGCCAAGCCAGAAACCAGATCCAGTATGTGTGAGTTCCATTTCCCACTCTCATCACTGGAATGTAATCAGTAAGTGTACAAATCATGAAGTATTACTTCAGAATCTATTCAGGGTATGTTTGACCATGTCACACTTTTTTTAAAAATATGTTTTCCATGTGCTATTGTGAAGAAATTCAGCTCGAACTCAGTTAACTCAACCTAAGTTTTGGAAATAAGATTTAGGCCCTTCAGGGGATTGTCCTTCCCTGGTGTTGTTAATCCTGTGGTTTTTAAGGCATTTTTTTCATAAAAAGGAAATGTGTTTTGTTTTACTTCAATGTTTACAAGTGTTTGTCTGGGAAATATAGGATTATAAAGGAACACATTTCAAGCATCATGCTGAGTGTGTTAGTGCTTTGTATTCTGCTACCACATCTGAACTTCCTTCATGTTGTATTTCAAAATATCCCAGACAAATAAGGATGAGATCATGTTTGCTAGAATTGTTTAATCACCAGTGGTCTGACCCTGAAAAAGACAAGGCACATTAGCTTTCTGTCACCCTGGAAGGGAACTGAGGTTGCACAGCATCTGGCAGGATGTTCTCATCACCTCACAGAATTTGTGCTTTTAACTCAAGTCCCAGACCACATCTATTTTCTTCAGTATACTGCAAACATATAACTGCAGTTAGCACAATTGGTACTTTCACTTTTAGCTGAAATGCCTCTACCCTGCAGGCCAAGTAATAACCATGAGATGACATTGTGATGAATGACAATGCCTGCAACAAAGTGCTTGCACCGTAAATGGAAGGAGACTGTAAGTTTCATCCTATTTTTTGAAATTGCATATGCTGAAAATCCGTTTCAAATGAAAATTAAACGATTCTTTTTAAGCTACAAATTACAATAGGCCTAATGCAATAGGGCACCAACTTCTCTCGTTCTCAGTTCAAGTTGTGGTGGGGAGTTTCAAGACAATGCCTAATAAAAGACACATTGATTTGAGGGTGGTTCCCTGTGATAAGACTGTTTCCAGTTGAAGCCCTTTACAATCTTTAATTTTAAGGAATAAATAGAAGGAGGTGAAGGCAGGAAAATGAGTAAAGAAAGATTAAATGTGCAAAACACAATGTGTTTGAGGCACCCTTGTCCTGCTATCTGCACAGTTGTACAGTCCATTGATTACAGTGGTGTTTCTCCTGACTCAAATTTACCCAAATGGAACAGCATCAGCCCTTCAGATAACCATGATTTATGCCCTTTTTGGCAGTCACAGCAGATAACAGTGCTGAACTACACCTTCTCCTGTTGAAACGCTTCGACATTTGTGACACAATATATCCTCCTGCAAGTGATAGATATGATTTTGTATTAAGGCTTACAAATGGATTTTAAGAACTTAAAAACAATTGCATGTATAGGTTTGTAATTTTTCATTATTCAGGGTTCAAACTGGACTAATTTTCTATTCCAACCACTCAACATTAATGAAATAATTTACAGATTGATAGAAATGTTGCTATTTTTCAAAGGTTTTTTGTCAGAATCCTATCTCTTCAGTAAATGGAAACACTCAAGAATTGTTTATACTATTTCAGAAAGACTTAAAAAAATATTAAAACCCCATCAGAAAAAAAAATAATAATCCTGAATTTGCAATGAACATCCAATATATTATCCATTTACTTGTTCATTCTTTGAACAGCTCTAAATCCATTACCTAATTATTATCTAAGGAAGATAATATTGACAAGAATTTCATAATCTGATTTTCCTTAATCTTTAGGCAAAGAGAAATGTCTTTTTGCTTCACACACAGAAACAAAGTCTTCCTGGGGAGGAATCCTCTTATAGGGTTACTTCTAAGGATTCACCACTCCTATCCTCATCTCTGAAGGAAGAGGAGGAAACCCATGCAAGTTGCCTTTTCATAGAGCTGACATTTTCTGATCCCCAGCACCACAGCAGTAATACAGCTGAATTAACAGAGGGTTTGTCTATACCACAGGCACAGAAATTCCTTTACGGATTATGGAAAAAGTGGTTTCAGGGAATCTGTGCTGTCTGCTGAAAAAAAGATTTAATGAAGAATCAATGACCAAATCGAGCGCTGGTCTCTTCTCAATGAAAGCCTTGTTTGAGTCAAAACTCCCCTCTGTGTTTGCAGCCAACTTGAGTAAGTTTGGAACAGCAGCACCAGCTGAGGGGTGGCTGCAGCACCATGTTTGGAGAATGCCTCCCGTTTGCTCATGCTTTCTAACATTCCTGAGCATGGTAAGCACTTGAGATTGCCACTGCTGGGCATGCCAGCTGGCTCGCCTTCCATCTTCTGTTCTGCTGAAGAATCCTGGCGAGCAAAACATTTTCAAAATGTGTTTCTGACACAGTGGTGGAAGGCTTACAGCTATTGTTTGAAACAGGCAAGAAGAAATAGCTATATGTGTTCTCCTTGTTGGGAGGCATCACATGGTAATAAAAATGTTCTGGATTTCCACTGCAGAAGGTCAGTGTGTTTTGAATCTTTGCGATGGAGATAACCTTAGCAGACTAATTTTAGTGGAAATGCTTGTTTTGACAAGTGAGGAAACACAACAATTACTAATGCGTTTTGCCACTTGAGTCTCTCTTGACAAACATACCCAAGGATTATAATATAAATACATAACTGCTTTTCCTCATTTCAGCATGCCACTTGTGAACGGTTTTGTCATAACAAAACCCATCTTCCCTGCTTTTCATTTATCTCCCTAAAATAGAAATGGTCTTTTTCCATTTACCCTGCTAGAATAAACATCTATTAATTCTCCCAGGTCACAAAACCTTCAGCTTCTGAAGGTTAGAAATGTCTGCACAGTATGCAACTCCTTTGGTTTAGTTCTGCCTTGAATCAACTCAACAGAAAATGTCCAAATATTTGCCCGGTAATGGGAAAAATGAATGTAATTGATCCACGGCTCTTATGTACAACATCAAAGTACTTAGAGACAAGAAGCTATTGTAAGACAGTGACTAATAACCGTATGAGGGGATTTCCATTAGCAGGCCCACAAGGAAGATGATTCTAGTCTGTGAGTGCCTTGTGAGAAGTTAAAACGGTCATGAACTATACAAGAAGTTTTTAATAAAACAAAAGTTGTGGAAAAGGGCATCACATTTTATATGTATGACATTGGCATACATCAATTAAGGTCAGATGCAATCATAAATTATTTAAATCCTCCTGTAACACAATGTAAAGTCTTCTACCCCAAATCTTTCAAATCATTCTATTTTTGATAGCTGTGTATATAACAATAAGAAAAACTGAATGAAAATTAATAGTTCCAAAATCTCATGGGATGAAGTGATCCTTCCCCTTATTCCAGAAAATGCAACCTGGTGGAAGTGTGGCAGTTCCCAGCACAGTGCTACTTGTGAAGCTGCCGTAGCTGAACTCTTGAGGTACCTAGTATCTAGACAACATATTTAAGATGAAAGAAAAGGGAAATAAAAAACTGACCAGGGAGCTGATTCTGCCACCTTGATTTTACTTTCACTTTGCTCAAAGTATTTAAGCAGTGGCAGCAAATACCTGGCACTGCAGAATCTCCTTCTCAGTTGTATTTTCATAACATTCCCAGATGAAAGTTGCATTTCCAATTTTATTCTGGTTTAGGAAGCCTGTGCTGTTGTCAAGCTCTACTTAGATTATTATCTTAGACCCTTACAGACAATAGTTCATCTTTACTATTGTAATCATACTTACATATGCCAGGAACATACATACATAGGTGCATTTCTTCCATATGATCCCATATATCATCAGAATATTCCCTACTAAACCAGCTTGGGATTTTTTCCCCCACAAGCTAAAGTGTTCATCACAGAAGCACACATATAGTGGAAGGGAGAAGAAAGAGTAAGACCATTCTTGCCTTTTCACAGTCTTTGTGGGTACCTGAAGTGCAGGACCCAGGGATCAGGCCCAGTCTTTTCCTGGAATCAGTGTGAAAAGAGAGGTAATGAGCATATTAAATCATTAATTTCTTCTCCTTGCCTGAGTTCCACTGGGCCTGTCTGGAAGGAAGGAGATAGCTTGTTCCCTGAAAAGCCACATCACATATTCTTCCCTGTTTGAGCCAAATGCTCATAGTACAAAGGATTGCATTTTTTCTGAGACAGTGCTTTGGATGTGCTCCCTAATGTGGTTCAGCTTCCTTGCTGCCCCTTATTTCAGCCAGTGTCTTAACGGTATAATTTAACCTTAAATTAGAGGCATATTTTACCCTTGTTTTGTATGCAGAAATTCCTTTGATGTAATTGGGAGCCCTGTGCAAAGATGGAGGGTTTATCATGGCCCTTTGAATGCATGTGACATGGCAATTTGTCCAAGACATATTCTCATGCAAGAAGAATAGGATCCCATTGTGGGAAAATCCAGGGCCAAGCATTGCACAGAACTGACATCAATAGGATTGAACACAGTGTGAAGTTATGGCAAAATCTGATGTATTGGCTGGGGGGTTTTTATGCATCCACTACTCTTAGTGTTGCTGATGGAAAGTGGATATCATATTGTCCTGAGAAACCCTAACTTCTGTTGAAAGAGGATGAAAGGGAGATGATCTCAAGAGTCTGAGTGACCATTTTAATTGGATACATGTGGGCAAAGTCCAATCCAAATCTCACAGAAAACTGTGGAACAGATTCTGATGGCTTTTGGATGAGTCCCACTATGAAATCTCAAAATTAGGCTTTGAAATAGAGTCAGTGAGCACAGAAGTGACTGTCTCACCAGATAAAAAGACATTACATAATTTTAAAATTGAGCATGCTTTTTTCAATCAAAGCATCTCCAGGCTCTTTTTATCTTTTCCCCCCCATTCTTTCTTAATAAGGCAATTTTTCCTGACCTTTATGCAGCCTCTCACGAGAAATTCACCAACAGAATAAAGTTCTAAGCCTAAACTTATCTGTAGAATTCTAAAGAACCTTATAAATAGAGACACAAAACTTACCACATCTTATTTAGGCAGCAATTTAAACATTGTTGTTCCAGCCCTTTGACAGCAACAGTGGTCACATCTCCTTTGCAAGCTCTCCACGGTTTATTAATTTCTAGATACATATAAATTGCATTTTTTCTTTTGGCACAGTCCAGGATAATGCAATGGAAAACAGGAGGGACTGGTTTGAAAGTTCTGGGGTTTATGAACAGCATGTGAGATAAGAAAATGTCAAAGAAAGCAGATCATGGGCAAAAGCAGATGTTCAGCTTATGGCCACATCTTTGATCCTTTCTTCTTTGCATCTCTCTTATGTGATGTGTATACAGAGAGAGTATAGAGCCTACATTGCTAATGTGCAGAAGTGTGGGTCATCATGAACTCATAGGAAGATGGGTCTGTAAGTGGACTGAAAGGGGTCATAGAGTCAATATTTGCACCATTTTCTCATGAGAAAGTAGGTCCCATGTCAGCTAGAGCGCAATCAGCACACAGCTTCTAGCCCACATATATAGCTAAATTTGGGTCAATAGCACTGCTAACCTTGAAGAAACATTTCAGTGTGTGGATGAGAGGCTCACTAGGAACAATACCTGTGCCAGAGCCTGCAGAACTATGCAGCAAAGACCTATCTGAGGAACTTGAACAATGTGGTTGGGTGATTTATGTCAGGATGAGGATCTGGCTTTAAACAGGCAGAGGAAGAGAATTTTGAACATAAACAACATAAACATTTAAAATTGGTTCAGACTTTTGTTAGAAAAGCAACACTTAAATTGCTGCAGAGAGCATGTGAATCTCCTTGTACCTGTGCATCAGCTCTCTGGATAATGTCTTTGGTATCTCACAGATACTGAAGTTTGCCAGCTGTGTGTTTCTGCAGCTGCTTTTTATTGAAAGACACAATAAACACTACAGTCGTGTAAATCCTCTATAAATAGCTGCAGCAAAAACCATCCCTGCACCCTGTTCAAAGTTAAACACCCTAACTAACTTCCTAGTGCCTCTCTACTAGCTTGTAAATTGAGTACAATACTAATACTTACCCTTTTCTGAGTATTTTGGGATCATCTAATGAGAGGCACTATATACTAGTAAAGTCCAAAATACTGAAAATAGTTACTTATTTATTTCTCATAATTTCTGAACCATCATTTCCAATCCATCTCTATTGTTCCCAGCAAGCAACTAAAATAATTAACAGCAGACAGCCTATTAAGAAACAGAAAGTGTTTTAGTTACTTGCTATTTGTGAGTATGCACTGTTCTGACATGGGAGCAGCCAACTGCAGTTGGGAGAATGTTTGTACTCTACAGACATTTTATCTCCTATATTTACCATGTTGTAAATCTGGAAAAGTTCTGAGATTGTTCAACTTCTCTAAAATCCAATGTGCAAAATTGTGTCATTTTCGATGAATAACTCTGACTAAATAGGCTCTGTTCAAGTGCCATAATTTTACACCACTTTAAGCCAAGCTTTTTTCTTCCAAAAGAACACCTCCAAGTCTTTATTTTACCCTACTGAACCCTTCAGTTCTTTTCAGAACTTTTGGTTCTATCATTTCTCAGAGGTGGAGGTCACCCTGATGTAGGACATATACCAAGCAACAAAAATACCAACCAGTTAACATTTATAGCCATATATATTTTTTTAAAAGCTAAAAGCCAAAAAGGTAAGATAAAGAAAACCCTGAGCTGTCTAAATACAAATAACATGTAAGACTTGTCTGT